>JABSTQ010009969.1:0-197602 GCA_013358835.2 Ixodes persulcatus | reverse complement strand
GGTTAAAAGTCAACCGCGTTTCCCTACCTAGGTACCTTTGAGTACCTAGCCGCGTTCGACAAAACTCGATGCACAATTTCTCTGTGTTTTCTTAATATGCGGTAGCTCCCGCCACCTGCCGGTCAAAGCAAACAAATAGCCTTTTAAAAAACTTTTTCGCTAGTTTCGTTTTTATTAAGAAAAATAAAACCGACGTCTTATCGTAGTGTTTCTTTTTATGCATCAAATATGTATATACTTTAAAAAAATCATAAATATTTTGATACATCTATTGTTTCGCCAAACACAGCACAAGTTTACAGCGTTGATTTCGGATCTGGCAACAGTCTTTATAGATTTGTTGTTTTCGTTGTTTTGTTCTAGGCGTTGCTTTCAACAACGCACGTTTCCCGCGCTTTAGTTATCAGCTGATTTTCACTGTTTGTCTTCTCAGCCGTTTGCCCAACCGACCCTCCGACTCGCCCGGCGACTGACTGACAACTGATTTGCGGACGGATTGGCGAAGATAAGGGACGCAATGTCGACTGTGACGCGACGCCGACATCGAAGAGAGCGCGTGTTCACCCAGTACGCTGTTGTGATGATGGGACGGCAGCGTGTGTTCCGTGACCGCTTGAACCCTTTGGAGAGGTTCGACGAGGACGAACTGCAGGAGTGCTTTCGATTCGGTCGCGCGGGCATTGTGTTCCTCGCCGACACTCTGCGTCCGGACTTGGAGCGGCCGACGCCTCGCAGCCGCGCCCTCTCTGCAGAGCAGCAGGTCATTGTCGCCCTGTAGTTCTACGCCACGGAGAACTTCCTCATCACCGCAGGGGACTACATCCCCGTGCACGTCTCCACTGCTTCGCGGACTGTGAGGCGGGTGACTCTGGCCTTGTCACGTCGTGCCCCAGACTTCGTAGGGTGAGTGGTTTGGAGAATCTCCTGGCTCGTCCCCATACTAGGCGCATGTGCATGCCAGTTTTCCGAGAAGGAAGCCTGGGCCCTAGATCGCTCGATGAGCAATCACCATTATTTCAGAAACCCTTTGTATAGAAATTTCGGTGCGTGAATACCTGAGTTCGTTGAAGGTGGTCTTCTCAGCACACCTATTCGGCAATTTATTTACGGCGCACCACCTATGCGATGACCCTTCAATGAATATCTGCCAGTGTATCGATCCCCCCGTATACTGGTACCTCCCTAAATAAACATTAATAGTGTTGCTTCAGCACTCGGTATTTGTTTTCTGGTTATGAGCGTGACATGCAGACCAGTGAACTGAGCAGTAAAATTACACGAACCAACTGGAGTGTACAAAATGACTACCTTGGTACCTATTATTGGTGCAGGTGCAAATGCAACTAAACTACAAATAAAGTAGGAGTGCAGATATTTATAAACAGTCTGGTTTCTACACTCCCAACTATGCACTTGGTGCTACTGAGCTAGTCTTCCGGCTACTGAGTACTGTCATTGTGCGGACAAAGTTTTTATTGCTCGCTATTGATGAAGATGAATGACAGGTGTGTTATTTCTAAGCATGTGATCACAACAACAATACCATCGCTATTAATGTCATAGTGCTACAGACTGACTCAAATCCGTCTACAATGCAGGTGGCCAAGAGAAGCTGAGGGTCATGCCTTGCAACAGGCCTTCTTTGAGGTCGGTGGGTTTCCTTCGGTCGCGGGTGCTGTTGATGCCTGGAAGCACCCACGACTAGGATATTCACCGAGGGCTCGGTGTCAGGCAAGCTGGCCGATGGCGTTTACGATGGTCTACTGCTTGGAGATAGCGGTTACACCTGGCAAGCCATGGCTGATGACGCCCTTCTCTCCGTCATCAGCAGCAGAGGTCGCCTACGATGCGTCGCATAGCACAACGAGGAGCATCGTGGAACGGTAAAGCCAGGCTATGCGTCCTGGTTCGACGCTTCAGGGTTTCGGCACCTTGAGGCACCTAATCTTTTTCATATGGTTGTGCCTGTGCTTTACATTTGTTGCCATTTTTATGTTCTTGCATAGAAGGCTACGGCTGCTCAGAAGCAATGAAAGGAAGGCATATCTCTACTCCACCTTATTTATATTACTGGCTATAGCCTACTGCCATAGCCTGTAATGTTTATTCTAAGATTAGCCAGCTTTGTGGGTATGAAGTAAGTCAATTCACAAAATTCAGCCATTTGTCAGCTAACTCTTTATGTCACATTAATTGTTATATTTCATTCGCTCTTTTCTGTTTGAACTCCAGAATAGAAGTTTGGATTTCTCTGAAACATATCCGTCCTGTTGGTGCTACATGACTGGGTTTATTAACCTACAAGTTTTTACTAGAAGTTCATACTTCTCAAACAATAGCAGTTGTTAGAAATGCCTCAATGTAAAGCGATTCTTAGAAAAAGAAAAAGCAATGCTTGCAATGTGAAAATAAAATTACACAATGGCTTAGGCAGGTCTTGTTTTTGGACAGTTTGAGTACAGACATATTCACACATATCCTCTTAAATACTGCTTATCTCAAACTGCATTTACCTTGCAGGTTTTTGCGAAGAACATTTTCATTATATCAGTGATGGGATTGCTGCGCTATTTGCCCCAAAGTGATTACCCTGCTACGTTCTGCTACATTTAACCAAAATGTGAGGAATGTGCTCCAACATAGTGCCAAAACTTAATGTCACTTTAATAATACTGAAAATATAATAGCTCGGGCCTCGCTGCCCAGTTGGACCGTTATGATATGCTTACGCAAGTTTTCAGGTTTTCAAAACTTTTGATTATCGTCTCAAATACCATACTATTCTATCACATTTTGTATGAATGACTGACAGTATCTGAAAGTTTCGTAATAATTTTCATGTTAGTCGTCTGTTTATTCTGGAGGGTTAGCTAGTGTCGTTGAGTGCGCTTTTCACCGCGCTCTGGTGTACTGCAGAGAAGCAAACATCACGGAGTAGGCATCGCGATTTTGCATGTCTTGCTTCGCCGCAGCGCACCTCCGTGTTAAGCGCAAAGCACTCCTCCAAAGCGAGACGCAACACAGTTCCTGAATACAACTTCGGCTCGTAAATATGATAGATTGTGAGATCCTAGCGGTACCTTTTTCGAATTCAAGATTTAGTAAGGGTACTTCGGTATTGCAAGAACATTTATATGTGCTATTTTGTATGTTTATTTATTTATGCCAACTCATTTGTTTAGCTATCAATTTTCTATAGATGTGAGTAGATTAGAACTAGTAAATTGACAGGAGCAGTGGATGGAATCTCGGGAAGAACCTGAATGAGTTCAGCGGGATTGTTTTCAAGTTTCGTTCACGTGCCGTTTTTGCTATGAAGTTCTACAGATAAAATGTAATTTATGTTGATAATCAAATGACAAGTGCTTTGCTTTTTATCTGAATTATAAATTGCAGTTTTAATACAACCTCTAGTACTTGAAGGAAACATCAGTTTAGGTGATCAATGTTATTGTATATTTCAGTAGCATTCAGTACCTAAAATAATTATTCAAAGCAGTTTGTGTTGTCCTTCATCACTCACCTTCTTGTCACCTTGTCATGGTGCTTCTCCATGCAACTAAACGCTATAGTTTTGTGTTTGAGGCACTCCTGCTGTGCAGTTGATGCTTACAAAGGTTTGAATGTATGTGAGAAGGCAATGTAGACATTGACTTTTAGTTGGACAGGCCGAAAAATTAAGCTTGACATAATGTTTGCATTGGTATGAATAAAAATTAATGTTTGCTTATTTATGCTACAGAAGTTCTTTTTGTTGCTCCTAAATTGACTTTTGACTGCTCCAAGAGCTGCGCCAAAATGACTCGGACCAATCACATCACTGGTATCTTTATCAAAATCTGCATGTCATTACTATGTTAAAATATTCCAGCAAAAATATAAAATATTAGGCATAATACCATGTTTTCAATGGGCTGGAGCAATGATAGACATCACATGCCGACCTCGTTAGATGTTCTTGTTAAGCCACTTCAAATGGATAACAGATCTTGCTCCATTTATACACTGTGCAGGACGATAGGCCAGCTCAAGCGTAGGTTCCACTGCCTCCATGCTGAGTTGAGAATGCAGCAGAGAGATGCTGTGACATCACTGTTGCCTGCTGTGTCCTGCACAACCTGGCCAAGATATACCCCTGCAGCATGCCAAGGACTGTCCTCCCGGAGAGGTTCCCGTCGAGCCCGTGGCAGCGGGTCGTGACGACAGCAATGAGGCTCGGTATGCCATCATCAGCCAGTTCATCGGTTGAGCGGAAGTATACCAATATATTGCACATGCTGCTTCGCATGGTCTTGAGTACCAGTGCATTGTGCTGGCAAGGTACCCCCAATGATGTAAAGTCGTCAAACATTACCTTTTGCAACTTATCCTCAGTGATACAATGTCGATATATAAAATTTTTAATACGCTGTACATTATTTAGTTATATCTCATCTCACCCGACGAAGGACTATGGCCCATCGGAAATATACCACATGGTTTCAAACAGGCTCGTGATTGAACCCGGCGGCCCGTAGCATTGGGCTTTAGTCCATCGTAGGATGAGACGGAGTATAGCAGATCTGAATCCAGAAATATATTGACAGTTGCAAGTAAAATGAATTTTATTTCTCAGCAGCTGTGTTGGCTTTGTCATATGTAAACAAATACATTCAAATTGAAAATTAAAAACAGCATAATATGTCAATGTTTACTCTTCTCCTAATTGTTTTTTTAACAATTTGATTTGCAATTCTGCACGATGTGTTTCCAGTCCAATCAGTTTTTTGGTCCTCTAGTAATTTTTTGACTGATGGTAGAACTCCTCTGCAGCAGTTTCTGCTGCGATCGTTGCCGTGGCAGCTTGCTTAACCCTTTCTGTGCACTCCTTCTCCAGCAGGAGATTCGCTCCCTCCAGCTGCTGCTGCCTCTCTGTCTCCTGCAGGAACCGCCTCCCAGCACCAACGTCGGCTGTACGGCACATTCCTTGGAGCCCGCTGCACCGCCTCCTGTGGCAGACTCTCGTGCAGCACTTCTGCTCCCGGAGGGACCAGGCTGTGGATCTATTCCCCTGGAGCTGCGACAAATGCATGTGTAAAAAGTGGTCAGGTTTTGTTCTTGTCAGTACGAGCAAAGAGAACACACTGTGCATAGTTTGTAACCCTGATAAAGATGCCCATGCTGTGCCAAATTTCATTCAACGTGTTGGTGCAGAGGACAAAGTTTGCTAGCTAAGTTGGTTTATATACTGACATGCAGGCTTGAGGTCGGAGCACAGTGTCGTTACTTCTTGCACAATTGCCCAATACATGGTGTGCAAAAATGTGCATTTGGTTGTGAAGAGCATTTGCATGCATATGTTCATACACTTTCACTGCTAAAGGTTCGAATGCAGCTGTGTAGCTATGTGATTGACAGTTCATAAAATTAGTGGTCACATTTCCAGTCAATTCTCGTTGCACTGTGCACATTGATAGGACAACTTCAACAATTACAGCACATAGTTTCACTGGCATTAATTTTACTCGCACAGGTTACCATCATGGGAGTCGTTAACTTCACAACGGGAATGAAGGTAGTGTTTGAGCCAATTTTCCTAAGTTAGTAAAACTAGCAACAGGATGGTTGTACTGTGTGTGATCTTTTAATTTACATATTGAAAACCTGTTACAGTTAGCATAAAAAAAGCCATTGCCACTTTGTTGCATTTACTTTTTATTAGATTATGGTAAACAGCTTTACCTCCTGATTTTTCATTGCGTGCCGTCCTATTTCATAAATTTGTAGCTTCGGTAAAACTCTTTCAGCCTTGTTAAAAATAATGAGAAATGTGGTTGCGCTTTGTCTTGTCAAATCTTGGAGTGTACTCTGGAAGACGGTTTCGTGACTTATACTTCGACCCGCCTTTGAGCTTTTGTGGTTGAAATAAAACTGAAGCCAGATTCCCAAAACTTTCTTACGACAAAAGAGCTTGTAAATTTATCTTACGACAAAGTTACAAACTTTTGAGTATTCCCGAAGCAAAATGTTCGCAAGTTTTGTGCAAGTTACGGATTTCGTCGAAACGTGCACAAAACTTACAAACATTTTGCTTCGGGAATACTCAAAAGTTTGTAACTTTGTCGTAAGATAAATTTACTAACTTTTTTTGCCGTAAAAATGTTTCTGGAATCTGGCCTCTGGCCTCTGGTCTTTATATAAAAGTACTCTGCAGTAATGCTATTCAAATGGCAACATGCCCATCTTGTTATCAACATTTGTCCTCGACTTTTAGAGCCTCGCCTGGAGCGACAGTTCTGCTTCACTATGACCGGTTCCTTAGCACCATTTACTCGTCACACAATCGGGTCTAGAAACCAGTCACCTACTCTTCGTGTCACCTATCGTGACAACCAAACCCGCACAGGTTGGGAGAGTCCTCGCCGATCGTCTCGAGGACGGCTTCGACGAGGGGCGTCAAGACGTGGGGGTTTGGCCCAGCACCTATGAATTAATGCATAGTAATTTCGTCTCGTCTACTACTTACTCGAGTCATGAGCAAAAACAAAGGAGGTGGGGTTCACTGTTCAATTAAGTATGTAAATGGAACTTTCATGGGAAATTCGAAATAAACAAATACTGCATGAGGCATTCTTTTAAACATTCAGTAACTGCGACATAACATTGCTGAAACTGTGGACTATGTAATCATGCAATTTTTAATTTCTTACAGTTTGGCCTGTCGGCCTCGGTTGGCCTGGACATTGTGCTTTCTAAAAATGTCTGTTAATATTGTGTCCAAAGTTTTGGGCCTTCCACTAGAACTGTTTTACGAGTTCCAGACAACCTGTGCAGAACTTGTACATAAACTGCAATAAATGGTCTTCTGATGCTGTAACACTGCTCTTACTGCTGTTCTTAGAAGATGACAAGTCGACTCCCAGCAGAGGGCAAAGGTGCACGAATATACAAATGTCCACATACACGTTTCTAGGTTTGATTCTCCATATAGTATCACTAAAGCAATGCAATATTTTTTTTTTAACTTAAGAACACAATGAACTTACCTATGCGCTGTTTGTGCTTCTTGTATAAGCTGTACAGCCGTCTGGTCTTCTTTAAAAGGTTCCTTCAACACTGTTGTAATTGGTCTGGGGTGCGCAATCAGCCCATGCCTGTCTTTCTGTTTGGGTCGTGGTCGTAGCACTGAACTTCCCCATAATTTGATATTTTCGCTTCCCCACTACCCGAATTAGTTGTAATTGTTCATCCAATGTCCAATTCCTCTGCCGTTTCATGCTGATGCTTGATGTCGCCTGACTCATTTTCGATTTCAGATTGGTTGTGATCGTCTGCTACGTAATTATATCTCTCTTTATAATCCTAACAAGACTTCTAGTTATCCCAAAACAAAATAAATTGACGAAAGACAAGCGCAAGAGAAAACATGGACACTTCTTTCATGATAGAAGCTTTGTTTATTTCCCAGTGGTACAAGTTCGGAGACGACAGTACCGAAGTTCGATCGAATGCCGTGCCGGCATCCGTGCCGGCAGTTAAAAGTTTTTAGTCTACATCTTGCCTTCGTTGAACTGTCTCCCGCTGCAAGGGGGTCGTCGGTGTTGTGGATGCGCTGCAAATACAATACACGGCGAACTGTACTATAAACCAGACTCCGCGATTAGAGGCAGTTTTTCGGAGAGATTTGTTTCACTACCATGCGATTGCGGCTCAAGGTAGGTTTTAAAAGTGAAAAAAAGAAAGCTGGACGTTGATTACAACGCAAGATCTGCTGACATGACATTTTGATAGCGGTACGATCGCATAACTTTCTCGTGAAACATCGCGGCACTCACCTAGGTAATATATTTTGAAGGTCCCGCTGACTGTAGCATTCGTTGAAACAAGTCCACTTCAGAGGGCGATGCGTGAACTCGAACTTGACTTGACCAGTCAAGCGTAGCCCTGCTACCACAGCACGCTCGCCGCCCGGCGGTGGGCGAGCTGCCGTCGACTCCGACTGTAGACTGTGTTGAAATTGCCCTTTCGTGGCACGAGGATGACGAATCTTCGTAAAAATAAATGTTCCCGAGCGCGACGAGCAGCCGTAGCAGCCATATTGTCTGATGCTAGGTACCATTTGACTCCGGCGTCCCTACTCTGCAGGTCACGTGACCTAAAATTCCCCCTCGTAGGGAAATCCAGTTAACCGCGGTTAGTTAACCAGCTTCGAGCAAACGGGCCCTGGGAGTCCAAAAAGCGCAACATAGCACCCCTGCTCTCAAAAGACGACCATCCCATGTCCCCCTGTACTCCCTCATTTGGTGTTTTTCCATGTGCTCCCAGTGCCAGCCTGCCTGCGCTTCTTTGTCGAATTTCTAATCCTGATTGAACCTCTGATTTCATGCACAGCACCGCATTGCCAAAAGACAGCCCTGGCACCATCACTCCTTTCCATATACCTCTGACCACTTCATATCTATTATAGTTCCATAGCGCCTTGAGCTTCATAATTGATGAATTTCTTTTCCCTTTTCTAATTATATTCTCCTCATGTTCCTCTAGATATTTCGTTCCCTCATTGAGCCAGACTCCCAGATATTTGTATTTTCCTACTTGGTCTATTTCGATGTCTTGTATCCTCAGGGGTTCCCTCTTTTCGTCGTTAAACACCATTACTCCAGACTTTTCTCTGCTAAAACTCATGCCCAATGTGTCCCCTTCCTCTCCACATATTCCAGCTAGTTCCTGTAACGTATCCTGGTTACCTGCCATAAGTACTATGTCATCGGCATACATCAGTCCGGGTATTACCTGTACTACATTTCTCCCTCCTTCCATATAACTCACATCAAAACCTAAGTTGCTCTGTTGTAATTTCTTTTCCATTTCCCTGAGATATATCATGAAAAGCAGAGGTGACAGTGGACAGCCCTGCCTGAGCCCTCTTTTTATTGCTGCGGGTTGTGTAGTTTCTGCCTCCCATGCTATAATTACCTTATTGTCTGTATACACCTGCTGAAGAAACCCAACCAAATATGCATATATTCCCTCAGCTGACTCCAGAGTTTTTCCTGGCTCACATTATCGTACGCTCCCTTGATGTCCAAATAAGCTAACCACAAAGGAGTCTGGTTCTTCATTGCTATTTCTATACATTGTGTGGTGACGAATAAGTTATCTTCCAGTCTTCTATCTCTTCGGAATCCATTTTGGAGCTCACCCAGTATTTGATTTTCTTCTACCCATTCCTCCATTCTCCGCTTTACTATCTGCATATAGCTAATCTGTATAGAACTGAAGTTACCGTTGTGACGGAGTGTATTCCCGACTCATTCGGTGCTGTGCGTGCGGGCACGTAGGTGTGTGTGTGTGACCCACCGTGGCGTTCGCGCCAGATTACGAAGAATCCTCGCCTCGCGGCCAAGGGCAAAAGAAAGAAAAAGAAGAAGAGGCACGGCAAGGGGGGTTAGCCATTACAAGCCTTCGGACGAGGAAAGTGTTTTGTAGCTGTCTGTGACGCGCACTCAAGCCGAGTTGATATAAAACCACATGTGCCGTGACTAGTGCTGGGTACTGTCTCTCCTCGACGTCGGACCCCGACGACGGTGTGTGCGCAGCTCCTAACCAGAGTCTTCACAATTGGTGGCAGCGGTGGGATACTACGTTGAAGGTTTCGCGGGAAAGTAAACCCCCGCAATAGAGACAGTGCCCATGTCGTCTGAAGAAGCTAGTACGGCGGCCATCAACACCGTAGCCGAAATCATGGCAAACTCGATCGGCGCCGGAGTGCTCGCGTTGGGCTCAATGGTGCCCTCGTTTTCGGGTGAGGGCAGCGGCCCCACTGTGGCAGACTTTCTTCAGGTGCTAAGCCAAGTTGCTCAGATGGGAGGTTGGAATGATGAACAACAGATCGGCATAGCTAAATGCAAGATGATCGGAAGGGCCTACAACTTTGCCTGGCACGATGAAGAAATGAGAGCGGTGAAGAAATATCCCGAGTTCAGGGATCTAATGCTCAGGAGATTTGACAATGAACCGGAAAGTCTGAGGCTTGAGAAGTTCATGGCTGCCAAGCAAGAGACTAAGGAGGACGTCCGAGAATTCGCAAGTCGACTGCGGGCACTGGGTGCGAAGACTATCCCGAAGTTCGAAGGGGCCGGCGCGGCTGAATCACGAGCAGCTGCAGATAGTGTGCTTCAGCGACAGCTTCTCTCCTTGTACGTAAATGGACTGCGAGATCCTGTCAGACGCTACGTGTTATCAAAGGGTCCAACTAGCTTTGCCGACGCCGTGGAGGCTGCCGCTGCAGAAGAGCGCAACGAGAAGTTAGTTGCACCCGGGGCTGCATTACGTGCGGTCGACGCGCGCGACGAAAAGAATGAGACGGACTTACTCTCTCAGCGCCTCGACAGGCTGGAGAAGCTCTTTGCTGACAACATCGCTCTTCAGCGGGCGCCGATGGAGAGGGGTCTCCCTCGGAATACGTCAGTGCGCCTTCCAATGCGTTGCTGGTACTGTAACCTGGTCGGCCATAGAATAAGAGAGTGCAGAAGTAGAATCGAGAATGAAAGGGGGTCACTCTCGAACTCCGCACGACAAGGGGGACAGCAGCACCACAGGAACGAAGAAAGAGGAGAGGCCGCTTCGGGAGGGCCCCACGGGCAGGGAAACTAACAGGTCCCCTTCCGAGCGACACCGGCGGAGGGGGAGAAATAAACGTGGCCATTAGGTTGTGCGGGGAGAGCAGTCCGGTGGTGGCGGCAAATATTGGAAAAATGGAGCTACGTTTTTTGGTGGACACCGGGTCGAAGGTCAGCCTCCTTAAAGAGTCCGTCTTCAGAGAACTGAGTCAGAGTGGTCGCACGTTCAACGAGCACCTCGGGGGCACGCGCACGCGGTTGACAGGCATAACAGGAGAAGAGCTGGAGACCCGTGGTTGCTATATCATGCCACTTAGGATCGGGAAGACCTCGTTCTGCCATCCGTTTTTTATCTGCAACGACAGCGTGATGATCCCCGTGTCCGGAATCCTGGGGCAGGATGTTGTGCGCGCCCACGGCTTGGACCTCCTGACCACGAAGGGGGTGGTTGTGCTCGACGGGGAAGAGGTTCCGATCTTGAACTGGTCACCATCGCAACCTGTGCGGGGTGTATGCTCTGCTGAGACACCTGTCATGTTGGTGTCGGAGTGCGTCATTCCACCAAGGACCGAGATTATTGTGGCTGGTAAGCTCCGGGGGAACCCGCCCCGCGGCGCACTGGGAGTGGTGGAGATGGTAGAGATTGAGCCTCATGGGCTTCTAGGGGTTGATGCTCTGGCGCGGGTAGATCAGAGGGGACGTGTGCCGGTCAGGATAGCAAATCTTACGTTGATGGAAATGCGCCTGCCCAAGAACAAGCGGGTCGGAGTCTTTGTTGACGTGGAATCTGACCCCCAACTCGAGGAGATGATACTGAGTTGCGACACGGTCAACGGCATGTCGGAGGCGGCTTTCTTGGGAATGTTCGAGCTGTCCCACGTTCACCCCGGGGAGAGAGGACGGATCGCTCAGCTCTTGTGGAAGTACCGGGCGGCATTTGCCTCAACGAAGCTGGACCTCGGTCACTGTAGCACAATCAAACACAGAATCAACACGTCGGATGCTGCACCCGTATACCGCCGAGCCTATCGGATACCATTCACCATGAGAGACGAGATGGAGCAACAGGTCCAGGCCTTGTTGGACAAGGGTATCATAGAGCACTCCGTTTCTCCATGGGGTGCACCCGCTCTCCTGGTTCAGAAGCCCGACGGGTCGTTCAGGTTTGTGGTCGATTATCGTGAACTAAACAAGGTGACAAGAATCGACCCATACCCCCTCCCAAATATTCAAGAGACCATTGCTCAGCTGGGAACTGCTAAGTACTTCACCGTGGTCGACATGGCCTCAGGGTTCTGGCAAATAGAAATGGATGAGAGTGACAGAGAAAAGACGGCCTTCAATACGCCGTCCGGACACTATCAGTGGCGACGGATGCCCATGGGGCTGGTAAACAGCTCGGCGGTATGGCAGCGCACGGCCGATGTAATCCTTGCCGGTATTTTGGGGAAGTCGTGCCATGTGTACTTAGATGATGTGATTATATACAGCCATGACTTTGACCAGCACCTAGCAGATGTGGAGTCCGTGCTGATGCGGTTCCGGGCAGCGGGTCTGAAGTTGGGACCCTCCAAGTGTCAGTTCTTGAGGGACGGAAGTGAAGTACTTGGGGCATATCCTTTCGAGGCAGGGTGTTAAGCCTGATCCTGACAAGCTGAGCTGTGTCCGCAATTTCCCAACCCCTCGGAATGCGAAGCAAGTACGACAGTTTTTGGGATTGCTTGGATATTACCGCAGGCATGTGAAAAACTTCGCGGAAAACGCCAGGCCCATGACGCGACTCACCTCGCCAAAAGTAGACTTTGTGTGGGACGAGGAAGCACAGACGGCTTTCGAGCTGATGAAGGATGCTTTGACCAGTGCCCCCCTACTGAGATTCCCGGACTTCTCAAAGGATTTCATCGTTATGACTGACGCATCCGGCCAAGGCTTGGGCGCAGTGCTGGCCCAGGTCTTTGATGGACAGGAGCATCCGATAGCATTTGCGAGCCGCCAGCTGAACGAAGCTGAGAGGCGCTATGGTGCCACTGAACAAGAGTGTCTGGGCGTAGTGTGGGCTGTGCGCCACTTTCGGTGCTATCTATTCGGACGGCATTTTCGTGTTATTACGGACTGCAACGCCCTCAAATGGCTGATGTCCGTCCGTGACCCAAACTCGCGCCTTGCGAGGTGGAACTTGCTGCTTCAAGAACATAGCTTCGAAATCGTGCATCGTGCGGGGAAGTTCAATCAGAACGCAGACGCGCTGAGTCGGGCGGTCGTTCGCGGCCTGGCGGACTTCAAGCCAATGCTGGACCTAGAGCGTTTTCGACAACAACAGAGGAATGACGATGAGCTGGTGAGCTTGATTAAACAATGTGAGAACGCTCCGGGTCGGCACAGCGAGTACTATCTAGACAACGAAGGTTTACTGTGCCGACGAGAGGGAGACAGGGGGACGAAACCGGAGACATCGCGCGGCCGCGTCGTCGTTCCGGTTTCACTTCGCGATGAGTTGCTGAGAACAACGCACGATGCTCCTTACGCCGGACATCTGGGAGCACGGAAGACGACGGAGAGGCTTTCTCGCGACTACTACTGGCCGCACATGAAGCAGGACGTCAAAGTTCATTGCGATCGCTGCGGCTCCTGCTCTCTGCGGAAAACTCCGAAGGGCCGCAAGCCTGCGCCTCTACAAATATTCGAGGAGGTCTCAAAGCCCTTCCAACGGACGTCGATGGACATCATGGGACCCCTGCCCCTGTCAACCCAGGGGAATCGCTATCTGCTTGTTTTGTTGAACACCTCACCCGGTATGCCGAGGTGATTCCCATGCCCGACCAGCGGGCGGAGACCGTGGCCCGCCTCTTCGTCGAGCGCGTTGTAATGCGCCACGGGACGCCTCAGCAACTTTTAACAGATCGTGGTGCAAACTTCACGTCAAAGCTTCTGCGAGAGGTATGTGATCTCCTGGGAATCCAGAAGATTCTTACAACGCCTTATCACCCCCAGTGTAATGGAGCGGTGGAGCGCCTCAATCAGACTATCAGTGGAATGCTGGGGCACTATGTGGCCCGTGACCAACGGGATTGGGACGTATGGGTGCCTTACATCACCTTCGCGTACAACTCGGCAACCCACGAGAGTACAAAACAGAGCCCCTTTTTCCTTCTTTATGGCCGCCATCCCGAGATGCCATCAGCCCTTTACCAGTCGCCGACAGGAAGTTACGGCACTCTTGATAACTACAAAGATGAACTGCTTCAGCGACTCTCATCCGCCCACGAGTCTGCACGCCTGATGCTGGCTGACTCTGCCGAAACAAGGAAACACCTATTCGACAGGGACGCCGAAACTTCGAGCTTCGCCGTGGGTGACGTCGTGTGTATCAACAACTTGGCCGGCGTCCGTGGGCTCGCCAGAAAGTTGCAGCCTAAATGGCGCGGTCCGCTTCGGGTCGTAGAAAAACTGTCGGAGGTCACCTTCCGAGTAAAAGACACTCGAACAGGGGAGCAAAAAATAGTTCATGCTAATCGCCTTAAGCGATATGGTGCCGGAGGCTGTGACCGTGGTGACATTGGGCCTCTTCGGGGGCTGGGCATGCCGAATGATGTTGGGACTCCTACTGCCATGCCCGCCGTTCCAAAGCCCCCCGACCTGTGTCCAGCGGATGAGAACAGAGTGGATTCTGACGATGAGAGATCAAACGATTTCATGAAGCTGGCACTCTTGGAAGAGTTGTCTCACAGCTCGGCTGCTGCTGCTCCTAGAGCAAACCAACCCGCGGGGGGACACCGCTATGCTTTGAGAAAATACGGACCAGTTGATCGACCTTAATGGACACATGTATGAGGAACCTGCAGGGCCCATCGGGTGGTCTGGGATCTGCGGAAACTTTCTTAGTGTGCTCTTTATTGTTCTGGGTTCAGTGTGTTGTCCCATTCTGTTCACTGTTCTTAGCGACCACATGATAGTGTATTCTGTGCACTTTACCCAGTGGTTCGATAGGTATCCCATAGTGAGTTCATTTCGATCCTAAAACTAAGTGTCTTTATGAACCTGAACACGAACAGGTGAATTTTGTGTACGAGAAAATTCCTTTTTTTGTGTGGGCGAGTGTGACGGAGTGTATTCCCGACTCATTCGGTGCTGTGCGTGCGGGCACGTGGGTGTGTGTGTGTGACCCACCGTGGCGTTCGCGCCAGATTACGAAGAATCCTCGCCTCGCGGCCAAGGGCAAAAGAAAGAAAAAGAAGAAGAGTCACGGCAAGGGGGGGTAGCCATTACAAGCCTTCGGACGAGGAAAGTGTTTTGTAGCTGTCTGTGACGCGCACTCAAGCCGAGTTGATATAAAACCACATGTGCCGTGACTAGTGCTGGGTACTGTCTCTCCTCGACGTCGGACCCCGACGACGGTGTGTGCGCAGCTCCTAACCAGAGTCTTCACACCGTTATTGGGCGATACGACTTAATGTTGTCTTTGTTTCCTCGGCCTTTATATATTAGTCTCATTTTACTCAGTTTCCAATCCCTAGGCACCTCTCCTCCCATAATTATTTGATTTATCGTATGTCGTAACTTCAATTTGCTTGTTTTTCCTAGTGCCCTAATGAGTTCCATGGGTATGTCGTCTGGGCCTGTCGCTGTACCTGCTGGCACCTTACTTTCTGCCTTATCCCATTCCCTTGCGGTCGTCTCCATTGTTACATAATTCTGCTCCTCCTCTACTCTGCTGCTGTCAGTGCTATCCACCGTCCCCCTCTGCTCAAGCTGGGAGAAAGCCCCTTCGATTGTCTGCCTAATATATTACCGTGCCTCTTCTCCCTCCACTCTTCTCCCTTCCTGTGTGGTTAGCACGTGTTGGAAACTATCTGTCTTTCTCCCTTGCGCTTTAATATGTTCCCAAAACCTTTTCGCTGCATTCCTATCTTTTTTATTTATTTCCATCATCCACTGCACTCCTGCACTCCCAATTTTGGTCTGTATTAAAGCTGATGCCTCCCTTTTTCGCTCTTGGAAGTTTTCCCATTTTGATTCTACCTCAGTTGGCAAGGCTCCCCTTTTCTTTGCCCACCTATGCTCCCTAGATGCCTCTTGGCGCTGCAATATGGCTGCTTTGACCTCCTTATCCCACCAGCTTTTTGGTTTGTGTCTTCGTTTTTGCTGTCCTCTTTGTCTAATTCGATGCTTCTCTAATTCTCTTTAAAAGATTCATATTAGATCCTCATATGCCCATTCCCTTTCTGGTTGTTTCGATACTATGTTCTCAATGCTTTTCGATACTTTTTGTATTTGAGCTTCACTCAGTTTAGGTTTACCCGCTCGTTCCTGGGCTTGCTGTTCTGGTTTGGATGCGCCAAATTTAATCTTAATTCGTTTGTGGTCACTCCCTAAGCTTTTTGTTCCTTCCTCATCTATTTTCATACTGCCTAACCTGTCATACAGTTTGTGGGACATGAGGCAGTAGTCTATAGTTGAGTGCGAGTTGTTTCGTTCCCACGTTATTTTGCCGTCGCATTTTACTTGAGCATTCACTAACACTAGGTCAAGGGCATCACAGAAATCTTCTAGCAACTTTCCGGTTGTATCTGTGAATCCATCAAACTCTTCTAAATGGGCATTCATGTCTCCTATGATAATTATTTCCTGATTAAGGCCAATTTCTCTGATGTCCCTCGAAATACATGTAAAGTGTTTTGTATTTTCCTCCCTCGAGTCTTTTCCTGTTTTCAGGTAAGCAAATCCCAGAAGAGTGTTGAGGCCTGTTACCCTACCTTTCAACCATAAGTGCTCTCTGCAGCCCTCCCTCTCTCTTTCCCAGTCCTGTCCTTTCACTAACATGCCCAGACCCCCGCCTTTGCGTTCACCTTCCCTCCGGTTGCATCCCATCCAGGAGTAGCCTGATATGTACGGTGGTTCCTCCTCATCTCTAAGGTGCGTTTCTGCTACCCCATATACTGTGAAATTTTCAGCCTCTAATTGTTCACCAATCTCCTCCCACTTTATTCTGTTTCTACCCCCCTGCATGTTTATGAACCCTATATTGAGCCGCTTCTTTCTCTTATTTTTTCGGGGCTTCCTCCTGCTCTCCCTGCTGTTCCTGCGGTACTCACACCCAGTAACTTCTTCCGACTCTGGTACCGGTACATCTTCTCCCGCTATGTTGCCATTTAGCCAAGGATGGTCTGTGCTTCTAGCTCTACATTCTTTCTGTTTCTAACTCTACATTTGTTCTGTTTCATCCCCCCCTTCCCCGCCCCGGCCTCTAGGCTTCGTCCCCTAGGGACCTGTGTGTATTTAAAAAATCCCTCACTGTGCATCCGATCCCTCGACCCACCCTCCTTCCGGTGTGCTCACGGTAGTGAATACCGTCCACAACAAATGGACTGGCAGACGCTGGCTGGTACACCTCTCTGTTAATATCAATTACCTCGTACCCCAGCTCCCGCCCCAGTCCCCTTATGACCGCATTTGCTCTGACCACCTTCCTCTCAGTTTTTACACTTTGCCCCTGAATCTCCGGAATCGTGCACATGACGATTTGGACCCCTTCAGCCGTCGCCCTCAGTTTCCGCACCCCGGCCTCGATTTGCCTCCCCAGGTTCTGTTCTCTTCCCTGCAAAACGTCGTTCAGCCCAGCGTGTATCACCACCAGGTTCTGCCCGTCCATGCTGTCCCATAAGTGGTTCTTTGCCCCCTCCATAACCTTTCCGATGCAGGCACCCGGGTACGCCTGCACTGTGACCCTCTCATCTTCCTTTACCTTCCAACCACAAGGACCCTCTTTTCCTCACTTGGGCCCGCTCCAGTCGAGCCCCCCGCCAACTGCCCTTTCTGGTTCACCGCATTTGTCTCCCTATTCTTCTGGCTGTTCTGCGTCAGCGCCCCCGCGTAGCTTTGTCCAACGCTGCCGTCGTCGTCCCCATCCCCGTCGCCCACGCTGGTGGCCGACCGCGCCTCGTCATTTTGCTTCTCAGCCTGTCCGCCATTACCGTTCAGGGCGACCGTCTCTGTCCGACTCCCCTCTACGTTCCTCAGTCTCTCTTCCAGCGCATGTCGCTCGTCTCTCTCCCTTCTCAGTTGGCTCTCCAGCTCCACAATGCGCGTCACTATTGTCGTGTTCTCGGTTTCCATCCTGTCCAGACGCGCCTGTAGGACGCACAACCTGCATAGGAACTCTCCTGCCTCCGCTTCCTCAGCGCTCTCGAACCTGGTTTCCGACATACTAACCCAGATCAGACACTCCCCGCGCTGCACCTGAACGTCCTTCTTCGCCATTCTTCCCTACTCCCGGATCCCAGCCCAATTCGGCACTAATCTCGAACACGTGGTACACCACGTGTTCTGCTGCTCAAATCTAGCCGATTTCCCCTCCTTTTTACGCTATATATACTCGATAAATGTAATTGGCAAACCTCTACGTCGCTCTCCCCACGTGTCTTTTCTAAACAACGCCGCTATCCATCCCGCCAAACATTCAAACAAAGCCACGTGGCCCCGTCATGGATCACCGTTGATAGACTCCCGTGCCTAAAAAAACTAAACTTAACTAAACTAAAAACTATCCTATCCCCTGTCCCTACTGCTACCAAAAACTACCGTCCCTAGTCCATGCACAGCTAAATAGGAGAAGAAAGCAAAAAGTACTTAGCTTCGGGAGCTTCGAAAACACGTCCGCTGTCGATGCCGTCGTCTACCGCCGGTTCGACAGCGTCTCTTAGTGCCAATTCTCTGGGAGTACGCATCTACCGCCGCGTACCCCGAGAGACGCTGTCATTTTAGTTCCCGTAGCCACCACAGGTGGCTGCAGATCGGCAATAATTCGTTTTTTGCCTTGCGATTACGCAGCAGATTGGAAGTTTTTCGGGGAAAGGTGACGCGTTTTTGGTCACTTGGGCTTGGATAAACAATATAAAAAATGCAAATTGGCAATTCTTTCAACATTAAAACCGTTGCACCGCCCCTTTAAAAAGATTTATCCGAGTCAAAAGCAATTCAACTGTACGTATGGTAGCAGTAGCACAAAGCTACCTAAACTGCAACCTGAAGTCTTTCAATTTAAAACGCGTTTCTTTTCTCTTGGACCATACAAGATTGTGGCCTAGGCCATAATCTTGTATCGTCGATCCATTCGCTGTCCGACTCCATTCCATAAATAAAAAAATACAAGAGCTATGTTGAAATATAGATATCAAATGATTGAATGAAAGCCCGAAAAATATTGAAAAGGCCTAAAGGAAAGCACACGATTTCAACACGGAACGTAAAAGAACACGAAAACAAAGCTCCGGTGGTGGACCGGTGCAGCACACAACGCGGAGCAACGGCGAGAAACTGGAGGCGCGCGGAGGGCGCGCCGACTGGTGGCAGGTCGAGTAACTGACTCCCCGAACAACAGATCGTTTCCGCTGTCCCGCAACCCTCTCCACAACCAGCTACGCTAACCGGAACTCTACAGTCAAGGCCATGGGCGCGCCGGCGCAATAGCGGCTGCTTCGTTGCGGAGGCTTAGCAGAGGGGGAAACGCGGTCTACGAAAACCGCGCGCAGATCGCAGACACAAACGCAAGAACACGCTATGAGCTCGCTTCTCGGACGTACCGGTAGATCGCGCCGTTGATGTGCGATTCCCGTCGGACATCGCTTGACGTCCAACGGGAATTGGGGGGTGGGCGATGTTTCGGAATTTTTATGTTAGATATTTAGCCAGAAAAACTGGATGGGCGATCTCTCGGGAAGGGGCGTCCTTACGGGATTTTACGGTAGTAGAAAATTCGGCAAAAATTCCCCGCTAAATGGGAGGAGAGCAGAAGAGGATGAGGGGAGGGGGAGGAGGGGCATATCCTCCCCTCTCCTCCTCAAGAGCTGCGCTCCAATTTGGCATTCGGAGAATTATAAACGTCTCATTTTTTTCCCCTTCATATTTTCTTACCTTTTCTAGCGCGCGGCCCACGAGCTGCTTTGGCACGACAGCGTTTTCGTTGCGGCTCCTCTTCCGTAAAGGCCAAACCCCATGGAGGGAATATGTAGTGGAGGACTGACGAACTTTGCCCCGGAGTCACTTGGGAGCAAGCTTTCTGACCGGCGCAACAACCACTCTTCTGAGTCTACGTTGCTGCCGAACACATACTGCCAAGAGCAATCAACACTCTGTGCTGGACGCTCCCCATCGAGGCAACATTGCAGCACGGGCACGAAAGCGCTAAAGGCTGGTTCACACACTTGCGCGACTCCGACCGAAGGCAACTGCAACGGCTTGCAACGTTATTCTTTTTACGGATTGCTATGGCAACGGGGCGGTTGTAAGCGGCTTCAAACCGCGTCGCCATAGCAACCCATAAAAGGATTAACGCCGCAAGCCGTTGCAGCCGCACTCGTTGGGACTCACCCAACTATGTGATTAAAATATAGTGTTTTAGTAGACCGTTCAGTCACTCCCGCTGCACTAGCCGCTACGACTTCCGCTATACGTTCGCAACCCGCTACGGATTACAGCACTGGATGGATGGATGGATGAATCCTGTTGAGCCCTTCGGATCGGGCGGTAGCTTATGCCACCTAGCCATTTTGTTTTACCATTTAAACTTGGAATATTTAAACGTGAAAACTATATTCACTCCGCACTGAAAAGAAAGTGAGGCTATAAAACCCCCTTGCCATTAGCTACGAGAGCTAACGCAACGCCACTAGCGGCTCTTTCGGACACTAAGGCTCGCGTAAAACAGATTTGTAAAGCAATTCTTTGCAATTTTTTTATTAACGTCGTTATCTTACTAGAATATTTTGTTCTTTATTGAATAGCGTGCTAATCGTTGCTTCTTTTGTACATAAATGACTATTATGTTTGCAATCAAATACAACTGACGGTCAAGCTGTTTAATCCAATCCGATATGAGTCAAGCGCGAAAGCCACCGAGAAAAATCTTCAAAAAGGAATGACAACGACCGTAGCTCTTCTGTGTCGTTGTTCACCGAAAATAAAACGCCACTGAGATCCCTCATAGCCACCTGCTCGCTCGCTTTTTTGGTCGGTTTTGTCCTCGACAAAGCGGCCGAGCAGGAGGCCGCACCCTTCGCTCACAACACCACGTACTGCGAAGCTTTTTTTTTTTTTCCGTGGCCGTGTTTAGCATGTTCGCATAAATCGCTACCTGTTGCAGTCGTGGAATGGCTTTGTCGCGGCTACTTCTCACAGCAGCGAGATATAATCCACCAGTGTTGCGGAATGGGCACCCCCATTCCATTCCAATTCCATTCCGGGGAATTAGAGTTTTCGATAATTCAATTCCTTTCAACTCCTAGGAATGGGAACACTGGGCCCATTCCCACTCCTGGAATGGCTGAATCGTTTCATTCCATTCCTATAATTCCTAAACATAAAAAATGGCACTTGACAGCTACTTTGAGTTGCAGGGTTGGGTAGAAATACTCAAAAATGTATTTGGAAATTTTTGGAAATATTTGGAGTAGCTAAAATACTGATACTCAAATATATCTGTAAAAATATATTGCGATAGGTATCGGAAATACATTTTAAAAAGAGGCAAAAAGTCTTTGGAAATACAAATACAGGAATACATTTTAGGGAGGGCAGAAATACAAATACTGATAATGCAATACATTTTTCAAATTTCTTTGAGACGCCAACTGAGATGAGGCTTGAACTTTGAAGTGGAAGTTTTTTATCCCGAAATTACTTTCCCGCAGGCTTAGCACTTCGCCTTGAGGGTAGTGATTCCGGACGAAGAGGAGTCTTCAATGGGCTCAAAAAACGTTCCATCAAGCATTGACCGCGGTCCCTTCCCTGACATCCTGTCTGTCTGACGAGTTAGGTGAAAAGACTTCGACCTCTAAATAAATTCCATGTCACTATAAATTCAAACAAAACATCACCACTCCCCTGTCCAATTAGGGCGCCCCTGTCAACATTGATCACATAACGTCATGGTAGAATGAACTAGTATTCTTGTATCTGTAGGTGTTGCCTTGAACATGAAACATTACCCACGCTGCTGTACGAAAGGACAATACGTACTTTCGTTGTAAGTGGCCTCGTGGAAGATCGTGCAGGCAGTTGCACTTGGAATTTTTGAGAATAGTGGACGACCTGAAGCATCCTGGAGCACATGTCTTATCTTCTTTTACGGTCGAAAAATCGATACGGTGGAATCCCTGTTGTGACGGTCCTTCCTGCCGACCTTCCGCCTCCAACGCATGAATGGCAGTCCTCAAGTTTCACCTAGCATCATCCAAACAGAGACCTCGTGGATTGAGACCTGAGATGCCGGCACAAGTGCGACCTCTCCGAGAAATAGCGCGCTCGAGACGAGTCACCAGGTGTACAAAGTCTGGGTCGGCACAGCGAGGCCAAGTCTGGCCTCCTTCCTCGTTATCGGATCGCCAGACTAGCGGGTCACGTTCACGTCGACTGATGACGTATTTTTGAGCCGTGCAATATTACGGGCGCAAACGCATTCGGATATGTGTTGAACTTCACTGCGTGAGTAATCCCACTATTTCAAGTCAACCACCGCCAGACTCGTGTTGCAACGGACTGTGACTCAGCTACTCGGCCACAGGCCAAGCAACACTTTCTTTGATTTCCTGTTTCTCAAGGCTCTAACTAATTAGCAGCGGGCATTGGATGCCGGTAAACAATGACTTATGAAATCCCTACCTAGGGACCTGCGGTAGAAGATGCTCCAACTCAACTCAACTGACACGCTACCTGTTTCGAGTTCCGACTCAACATTTCTCAGAAGAGAAAAATAATTTGGAAAATCGGAAGGAACCTTGGTCAGCATAGTCACAATGCATCAGCATCCCCTTGACCCTAGTGCCCTCAGAAGTAAAAAAAAAAAAAAAAAGGCGTTCGGACTTGTATTTTGTTATTCAGGGGGGGGGGGGGGTGCATTTCTCAAGAAATGTAACGAAATACATTTCATCCTGATTGTATCGCGATAACAAGAAACATTCCCAATGTATTTCGATACAGGAATACAGATACTGGTGAAAAAAATGTATTGCGATACAGAACTACAGTTACGAAATGTATTGCTGAAATACTATCGCATACGAATGTATCGCGATACTGCCCAACCCTGTTGTGCTGCCGGCAGAATCAGCATAAAGATGGCATTATCAAACGCATAGACAATTGCAAAAAAATTCTAAATGCCTAAAAAAAAGCACTGAATTTACTAAGCTCACGGTGCTGGATTGCCTGGGGTGACTCGTAGCGTCCGCAGCGGTTCATCGCAAGGTGAAACAAAGTATGCAGAGACTAAAGTCAAAGGAAATGAGCGGGAATCCGCTAGCTTGCTTGTAACCCTAACCCACTTGAATGTAAAACATATAACACAGAAAACAAGCATCGGAACAAAGACCAAGTAAAAGGCGGACTTACAGGTAAAAATGCAGTATAAAGAAACAAGCGGCGGAGCAAAGCGCAAGAGGAGAAGAGGGAAGTGAATTTCGCTTTGTTTTAATGCCGAAGCAAACCCAGATTTCGCACTTCAAAGGAGTGCGCGCGAATGAACGTGGAAGGCAGCAGGGTTGGCCACCTGCTAAACAACGAAAGCAATAACTGATCATCTTTCGGCGGTGCGCGAGTCAACAAGTTATCGGAGCTCTGCGAGTTATGATTCGCCCCCCGCTCCCAGATCTCAGTCGGTGCGCGCTCGTGCTTTCTCCATGCCGTCACAAAAAAAAAAAATAAATAAAAAAAATTAAATGAATAGAAAAAAATAAAGAACTGGGTCCATTCCATTCCCATTCCATTCCGGGCAAAAGGCCTCTAATTCCATTCCCATTCCATTCCCCTCAACGTTGCCGCCATTCCATTCCCATTCCATTCCGGGGTCGCGAAAATGTGGAATGATTCCGGAATCATTCCAACTCCGGAGTGGCAACTCCGCAACACTGTAATCCACCCCTCAGAACCACGATCGTGAAGCGCACATCCCAGACCTCCCGGACAGGCGCGGCGTGGCGGCCATCTTGAATTATGTCCCTCGCTGGCTCTCCCATATCTCGCCAAGTCTCGTTCTTGCGAGACCCACGCTAGCATGCCGCGCTACGCGCCTCGCTATTTTGGTGCGATAGCGCGCCTCCGCTAGCCTCCGCAGCTCCGCAATGCTTCCGCTAGTAGCGCGCATGCACAGTAGCGTCGTCGGTCTAGCATATAGCGTAGCGGGAGAGTCAAAACGATCTACTAAAACTCTCTATTGGAGTCCAGGTTTTAAAGCGATAGCTTTATGCGCAACACTGCAGAGATTTCGACCTCGTCCCTTGTCGTAGCCAATAGGGAAAACCCTGCTCTCCACTCTTGGAGCGAGGCCAGGGAAGTCGGGTTTTCCCGTCGGGAGAACAGCGCGGGGATGGGGAGCCCCGGCGTAAAAGGGAGAATCATTGTGTCGTCTGCTTGATAAACTTTTTTTCAAACAATACTCGCATTATGCGAAATCCCACTCTGGCAGTATCCAGTAGCTACGCGTAATGTTGGATGGTTTCAGAACCTTCCACCGCGCTTCCCCACTTCACAGATCAGTGCTGGCAGCCGTGAGTGGCATCCGCGACGGGTATGAGGATTAACCACGTCGCACCTCCAGTCCTCAGGCACGTGCCGGCACCACTCCACCCGCGCATTGCGCGACCGCCCTACAGCAATTGCTTTCGTTTCTTCGCACATTGTGGGCGAAAAATACCAGTTATTTTTTTTTTTTTACTTGTTACTTATCTCATAGGCCGTCTTTAGATCCTTTCCCAATATGCCGCACAGTTGTGGCCAATTTTAATGTTGCAGATTTATTATACCCCGTGTCCCAAGTAACGGCCAGGCTCTTTAAATCGACCGCAAAAATCGGTTTCTTAACCTATCGCGCTACCATTTTGGGCAGCATTGCCCCCAGGTGGTGCATTTTTTCTATAGGAATTTGCAAAGATCGAACTTACCTGAGGAAAAAGTAAAAAACAAAAGGCTTAACTCCTTTGCAAATGCAGCGAAGCCACCTGTCTTCAAACAATAGGGCGCCCTATGGTTTGAAGACCGGTGGCTTCGCCGTGTTTCCATGGTAGTTAAAAGGACACTGACACCCCCCGGAATTTATTTTTTATTTTTTGCCAGGGGATTCATTATGGTGTCAGAAGACTACCCAATCAATATTTTGCTACAGCGTCACGTATATTTTTAATAAAGAAAAAAAAACGCAACTGCTCGAAACCGAAACTGGACTGCGGAGGAAGAAGAAATATAGAGGAGAGAGGTGGCGGAAGTTACGTGGCCGTGATTCCTTTTTCCCCAAACAACGCATTTGCAGCTTTTTAGCAGCCACAAAAAATGGGTATCATATTTCTTTTCTATTTTTAATATTGTGTGCATGCCTTCGATGACCCACGACTTTGATTAAATTTGGTGGGTGTGTCTAAACCTTAGAAAACGGCCCGTGACCACGGAAAAGAGAGTGAGCGCGACTCAAACCGGCCAGTTCTCGATCGGCGGTTTCGAGCCGCAAATTCTATTCTGGGTAGTTGGGCTCTCATATGTCATGTACAAATAAAAACCTTGGCCACCATAAATACCCTGTCAGTATCCCTTTAAGCCTTTTTATTTTTTTACTTTTTCCTCAGGTAAGTTTGATCTTAGCAAATTTTATAGAAAAAATGCACCGCCTGTGGGCAATGCTGCAGAAAATCGTAACGCGATAGGTCAAGAAACCGATTTTCGATGTCGATTTGAAGAGCCTGGCCGCTATTTGAGACACCCGGTATTGTGCACCAAAGTCATGCATAATTTTTTCAATGTCTTTTTTCTTATTTATTTTATGATATGCACAATTGTAATTTCAGCCTACGTTTGCACTGTTTCGCAAATTATTTCGTTTGTTCGGTTTGTGTTGCTTTGGTTGGCTCGAACGTTTATTCATATTGTATTTGTCATCGCTTGTTATGTCAGAAGTCCTGTCAGGCACGATGCCTTTATCTCTGCACCCCCAAGCAAAAAAAAATCTGCGAAACAAAAAAAAAATACTATGCATTTAGGAAAATGTCCTAATATACACAAAACTTAAGATACATAATCTAGCAACTTCACGTCAGTATCACACAGATTTAGGAGCTTATCATGACGTGGCACAAGCTTTTGGTAGTTTTCTTCAAAGAAGGTCACCCCTTGGATTCTCAGCCATTCCACCATGCATTCAGCAAGACCGTCCGTCCCCACAGATATGCGTTGTGTTTGGAGGGCTATCTGCAGTTTTGGGGAGGATGAACAGACGTCCATGATGATGGGGGTCATAAAGGATGTCTGTTGCGACCGACGGTTTTGTTAAAAATGCGATTGAATAACTGAGGACATGTGAGAACCCGAGTGAAAACCTTCTTTGAGGAGGGCGTCCTTAAGCCTGTGTCGCATCATGGTATGTTCCTAAATCTGAGAGATGATTATGTGGGGAAGTAGCTAAAGTATGTATATCCAATTTTTGTGTATGTTAAAACATTTCTCATCACTCTTGTTTTTTTACCCAGTTCATCGAAGGTTGAGAGAAACAGCCCTCATATCGTGAACACCTCAATAAGGCACAAAATATTAGGTTTCTAAAACATGCTTTTATAAGGGGCTGACATGCCCTGGAATTCTTGCACATAGAACATCTCCAAAGATTTTATGATTGATTAACATTTATTTTACCTGTTTCATTCCACAATACACTCAACTAGGAAACATCAAGAATGGTGATTCTCTCATATCACCTGGTCATATATGCGAGAAATTCATCTCAAACTATGCAACCATCTTTAGAGTGGAATGGTGCTCCGGCAAAACCAAGTGCTGGGTCCCGGAACAAGGCTGACACAGCAATTGGATAGCATGTAGTACGAGGCAACAGCTCGCATGCTGCAGACATTCACAATAGAATTACAATTTCTCACTCCCGTCAGCTCCTCACATGAACAGCAATTGGGGCTGCACATCCAGCCTAGAAATTACTTCCTCTGCCATGCAGAACACCGGGTTCACTGGTTTCAGCCTCTGGTCTCCCAGAAGAGAGAGCCCGGCCAGACCAAAGACCGTGTGGAAAGGGTCCACCTGCAGGAAGAATCAACAAAGAGTATTCCCAAGCTGGCCAAGCAACATCTCCCCAGCTGTCCCCAAACACTTTCCAAACCAATCAAATCGCTTGCTGGCTCAATCACATTCAAAATGAATGCTCTATACACACAGCATTGCAGATCAAGATTACTTGTTTTATGATCTCAGACATGCAGTGCTTAAAGTCTCCCGTGAGATGAGGGGGGTCCCTACAAGAAGGTGGGGTGGAATGGGGGGGGAGGGGGGTTCTGATGAGATGTACTAGATGCACATAAAACAAACCCCACTGCTGACTCTGCCCACGCTTACTTGCAGCCCTCAAATTGCTAATTCCCAAGTGTCACATCCCTGAGAACAAGCTATTTTATTGCAAGATATGATTTTGATTTTACTAATGCTGGAGCAGTGGAGGAGAGTCTCAGACCATCCGTTAAAATCAGTGGGCGGTCTGAGAACCCCTGAGACCCCCCTCCCCTAGACTTTAAGCCCTGCAGACATGCAATTATTTAAATAGTTGCTGCGGAGAATTCTTTACAGAAATCTAAAAACAAAAGGCCATATATTTTAGAACTTGAATGATGAACCATAACTATTTAAGCACATGTTCTGTCTCATGTTCTTTTCGGTTTGTTCTGTTTTGTACTCTTTTGGTCGAGTACACGGAAGCTATGTATTCATTCCAGTGCATCATTCACTAATACAGTCGACTCTTGGTAATCCAAACTCGCTTTATTCAAATATTTGGTTAGTTAAAAGCAGGATTGCGGTGTCGAAATTACATACGAGTCTATGGGGGAAAATGCTCAGTAATCCGAAGTCAATACGTAACAAGTAACGCCAATCGTATGCTGGGTTTCATAAAACAAAATTTTTCAGCAGCCCCCTTATCGCTTAAACTACTTCTTTACAAAATGCTTGTTCGCACTAAACTAGAATATGCCCCTTCAATTTGGGACCCCGGTACTGACGTATTAACATCTGCAGTTGAAGCAATTCAAAATAGATCCGCCCGATTCATACTTACTAATTATCACCGCACTGCCAGCGTAACATCCATGAAATCAAGTTTGAACCTGCCTAATCTTGCATCGCGTAGAGAAGTTTTCCATTTGTGCCTGTTTCACAAAATCTACTACCACAATCATACTTTACGTGACAAGTTATTAGCATCTCCTTTTTACATATCACCACGTCTCGATCACCAACACAAGATGGGTGTACCTTCATGTAACACTACTACTTTTCATAATTCATTCATACCCCGAACCACACTGTTGTGGAACCACCTTCCAGCGTCTGTGGTATCAATATCTGACAGCGTTGCCTTCAAAAATTGCCTTAACAATGTTCACATTTCAGCGTTTCACTAATATGTACATATTGTTTTGCATTCATAGGTTGTTATTTATTGAATGTTGTTGAATTCCACTGATGTAACCCGCTCCCCTCTGTAATGCCTTCGGGCCCTGAGGGAACTTTTAAATAAATAAATAAATAAACCTCTGGGCACGGTTAATTTAAAGGATCTTTTTACAGATTCGAGAAGTCTGGCAACTTTGGGAGCATAAAAAAGCCTCGCGATTATTCTGTCCGCGCTTAAATCGTGCCCGTGCACACTTCATCGCTTTTATCTGCCGTGTGCACAGATGAGAAAGAGGGAACGAGCGCAGCACGCGACTAAGCTGCCAGATGGCCAAAACAAGTCCAACCAGCCTGGCTGCGAGCAAGCACATCATGGCATTTTGTCGTTGTCACGGAAGTAATTACGACAGCGAGCGTGGCTGCAAGGCACATACAATCAACAAAGCTTGGTTTGAGACATTACCCAGCCCCAGCCCCAGCCCTACGAGATGTTTTATTCGTCAAATATACCATATTTTCGCCCGTAATACCTGCCCCTGCATATAACCCGCACCCCCAACTTACGACTGTTAGAAAAAAAAAAAGACCTCGCGTATTACCCGCATAATTACCCACAGAGAGCAATGTCAAAGTCACCAAAAACGGTACCTTTATTGGAACATTACTCATCGCTGCAGTCACTGCAGCTATCAGTTGAAGAACCTTCATTGTCCCAGAGAGCGTCGTCATCCATGCCATCCAGACGATTGCTGATACAGCACTTCCTAAAACTCTTGTGAATCATCTCTGCAGGAATCACCTTCCACGCGTTGATAATCCACTTGCAAAGTGCTGCTATGTCATGTTTGCGGATCCTGGCCCGTCGGCGTGAGGTTGTACTGCTCCTTGGCAATCCACTCTGTGTAGATGCGCTTCACGTGCGCCTTAAAAGGCTTGTTCAAGCAAACATCCATCGGCTGAAGCACAGACGTTATCCCGACTGGGATCAAGCGGGATGACGAGGTCCGTCTTGTCATCCGCGAGACGGGTCTTCACTTCCTCGGTGTTGTGGCCCTGGAACGCGTCCAGCACTAGCATGGACCTCCGCGCTAACATCGCGCCCGGCCTGTCCTCTCACACGGTTTTCAACCAGTCGACGACAAGATGACTGTTCATCCAGGAGTTGTCCTCCGCACGCACAACTATCCCGAAGGGCAAATCAGTGGGAAGCGTCTTGCGCTTAAAGATCACGTACGGCCATAGCTTCTTGCCGTCTGCTAACGCGCACAACATCACTGTGCAGCGCAGTTTCGCGTTGCCGCCCGTCAAAATGCTCACCGACATGGAGCCCTTTTTCTGAAGAGTTGTGTCCAGTGGCATTTCAAAGTACATGGGAGTTTGGTCCGCGTTACAAATCTGCGAGTATAAGTACTCGTGTCGCTTTCGGAGCCCGATCACGTAGCGCTGGAAGTTCACTAACTTCTCCTTATAAGTGTCAGGAAGTGGTTGGCATAAGGTCGTCCGCCTCCGGATGGAAAATCCTTGGCGTTTCATGAATCGGTGAAACCACCCGCGGCTGGCACGAAACTGGTCGCGCGGTATGCAGTCTTCTCTTGCCTAGCCTCAGAGCTTCGATCTGGGCCATCTCTGTTGATACGGCGTGGCTGCGGCCTCTCTTCTCCTCAATGAACTCCGCCAGCTTGGCTTCGATCTGGGGGTAGGCTCCAGTCCTGGGACCGCGGAAGGACCTGCGGTCACGGCTTGCACTTAGAAGATTCTGCTTCTTTGCTCTCCACTTGCGTATACAGGATTCATCGACATCATGCTTTCGGCCTGCCGCACGGTCCCCGATCTCTTCGGCAACGCTGATTATTTTGAGTTTCTGCTCCGCCGTAAAGGACTGCCACCGAGCACAGCTCATGTCGAACGGAACGGGACGACCAAGATGGCAAGATTGACATTTCTTGCTTCGTTCTCCCTTCGTGGGTGCGCGGCCAGTCCAGCGTTTTGGCGTGCAGACAATGCATTGCAAAGATGGCAACTCCAAAAAAAAAAAAGATGAACAAGGAGAGACTGGGAGAAAGTACCTAGGAAGCGACGGCTAAGAGGGATTCTGGGGAATTTGCGTCCCTACGGACCATGCGGCTCGGCGCGTACTGCCGTGAAGCCACACTCTCGTCCAAATTCGCGTATTACCCGCACCCCTACTTTGCCTTGGATATTTTTAAAGTTTTGGTGCGGTTAATACACGAGAAAATACTGGTATTGATGTCAACAAACATGCCGTGGTCCGTAGACCGCTTTCTTACAGTGACATTGTGCAAGTGATTAGGCCTAGGAACAATCCCATTTGCTTTCCGTGCAGAGTGGCAGGCTGTCGCGGACGCGGAAACTTCTGGTTCACCACGGACTGCAATTTTGCATTTCTTTGACAAAGAAACTGCTGAAAGAATTCTCTAGTGAAGGTTTGCAATTTGCGGAGCATAGTATAACACTGCGCGTCTTCGTTAGCGAAATGCTGTGCGCCTTTGGTAGCGGAGGCGAGAAAAAATCAACTTCTCCCAGAGATTACCAAATAAAAAACTAATGGTTTGAGTGCATTCCTTTTAAATTCAAAGTATGCTTGATTTGGAGTGTTTTGCTGTCGCTGTGAGCTTCGAATTATCGAGAGTCGACCGTAATATTGTGTGCAGAGACTGTTGTAGCACGGTAAAGGGAGACGGAGTCTTGTCAGGCAGTTTAGGCCACCTTTTGCTCTACTCTCCCAGACAAAATTGCTTAAAAATATATTCATTCAAATTCCAAGCTGGCAAAATAAGGGCACAGGGATCTACTTCCTCCACTGCTTTTGGTAGCACTATCTCCTGTTATAAGTCAAGGAAAGAATAGCAAAGATAGAATACTGACACAGCACTTTGTAGTTTTGTGCCAACGTCTAATTCATAGAAACACAGTTGTTTGTGCTTGGCAGTGATCAATCTTGATGTGCTGGAAATCATTAAGGTATGCAACTAACAGTGTTAAGCTCTGCAAGCGGCCTATGATCTGCAAGTGACAAGATTCATCTTGTAAACATACCATGTCACCTGGTCGGTCACCGAAACCCCCCGTTTCTTCATCTTGAGATGCGAGGATAAAGGTTTCCAACTTCTCCTGAAAAAATTGTTTACTGAAATGTTTTCTCTGGCTGTTGATGTATCATGCTAGTTTCCCAGCAACAGTAAAAGCAACAAGACACATAATTTTGAACAATCGCTTTCAATGAAGTTCAAACACTATGCGACAGTTCAGGTTACATTGTCATACTATACTATTTTTCTTTACCAGACTGAAAAAGATTGACGAATGATAAGCACACAACAAAAAGGGCTGTTGCAGTGTAGCTGTGATAAAGCTTCTTGTCCAATCAGCACAGAATTTTGATCTTATCCTTGTTCTATATCCTTTTCAACCATTCACTCGTGCCATGCCATCAAACTTGTTGCAGGCTGTCAAGACACCTGTCCAATGCAAGTACTATACTCCGTTCCACCTTATGTTGTACCGCAAAGAAGTCTAGAAGCTCGAGCTTATAGCGTTGGGAGCTGCTCTTAACGCACGAGAGCTTGTGCCGCCGAGATGTGCCCTAGAGCAAGGAGCTCGCGCTTGTAGCCTTTCCTGCGGTACAGCGTAAGGTGAAACAAAGTATACATGATATTTTGTTAGTACCATTTTCAGCAACTGAGTGGCAAATATATGTGTCAGCTCTCAAGAAGTGCTGAACTGTTGCATATTGCTGTCTTTTAGCCCTACCTTGTCTATCCAATGCAACCTCCCAATAATCTTGAGGGACGCCAAGACCCACCAGGAATAGCAGACATCAGGAAGCTTTTCTGGACGACCTATAGGTAAGAAAAAATAAACACTCAAGAAATCACTTTGCGAGGCTCAATAAATCTTTCATTTCTGTGTTGCAATTGGCTTCAAGGGGCTGTGGCATTTGCTCTTTGCCAAATTATGCTAAACAAAGTAGAGAAGTCTGCTTGGAGGCCTATTGTCTTGGTAAAGTTATCTACAAAAAGTTACAAGAATGCAAGGAGCAAAATGGATTACCGTTGAGCCCTCCGGAAGGTAACTGTCTCTCACAGAGCCACCAGCCCAAGAGGTCCGCGTTGATGTGGTGAAGTCTGCCCAATATGGAAAGAGTCCCAAGGCAACAGTAGATCTGATTGGGGGAACAGAAACAGTGGTGTCCAAGATACACAATCTCATTTCTCAAATTCATTCAAAAATTAGTGCCCAATAAGGAGCCTGAGTTTGCTTGGTCAGTCTTTAGTATTCTACCACGGGCATTAAAACAAATGGCTGCCTGTTTGGCCATTCTGACAAATGCGATGAAATGCGGTAGCTTCACAGGAACATCGGTACCGAGAACAACTAGGAAAGGAAATGGTTGCAATATGCCGTACACACATCGAGGACGACATCAAGGATAGCGGCTAGGACGACATCTAGGAGGACCTCAAGAACGACGTCAAGAATGACGTCTAGAACGACTTCTAGAATGATGTTGAGTATGGCATCAAGGACAGCATCTAGGACAGCATCTAGGATGATGTCGAGGATGACGTCAAGGATGGCGTCTAGGACGACAAGATAGACGACGCTACCAAAAGACGCCTAGGACAACCTCAAGGATGGCGTCTAGGACGACGTCGAGGACAACCTCTAGGACAACGTCAAGAAGGATGTCTAGGACGACCTCTAGGACGACGTCAAGAGCGACGTCTAAGACAATGTCGAGGACAGCGTCAGGGACGACCTTGAAAGCAACGTCAAAGAAGTCGGGTCACATGATGTCAGCAAGCGGCGTTATGCAACCGGCGCTTACAAGCTTACGCAACCAGAGCTTACGCTTCAGTCACAGGCGTTAAGTGACCTTGATAACGCGACCTTAAGCGTGATTGTGACTATAAAGCTACCACTTTAAAATAAGCTTTGAAGAGAAATCACAATGCGCTGTCCCAAGATGTCACTTTCTTGAGGGGCCATCAACTGTATCTATCACTTGCATTGTCCAATTATATCCTGAATGATGAGTAAAAACATACATTTCATTTCGGTAGACAGATTGAAGTCATCCAACTCCATGCCGATGCCAGTGTTTGCCTGGACGGCTTACCTGTCCCGAGTGAGTCTCGGAGCCTGGCTTGCAGCCAAAGCCGCCATCAAAGTTCATGCAGGAGAGCACGAAATCGACTGCCTTCTCCACATTGATGGCATGCAGCTTGTTCTGTAGAGGCAGCAAAGTCAAAAAGTCAAATTTGGGGGGTTTTTTGTGGCAAATTAACGACGGGCATTTGGCACACCCCACGGAGGACTGAGGATTAATTTAGACCACCTGGTCTAAATTAATCCGCAACAAGCCTTCGACAGATTGTGGGCACCTTGGCTGGGGTTCGAACCCGCCACCTGGGGATCAGTAAACCAGTACTTTGCCTCGGAGCCACCGAGTCAGCAAAGCATAAATGCCATTAAGACAGTTGCAGTATTAACAACCAGAAAAATGAAAAGGGGTGGTGTAACAATATGAGGATGGAATGTTCTTGTTTTACACAAGCACACTGGCACTACTGTGACCTAAGTATGCTCGCACGCAACGCCACTGACCCAGAAGCTTTTTTGTTGAGGTGCAATTTCAAGGATAAAAGCGGACTATTTCTTTAATTTTCTCCTTCGCAAAGCTTCATGGTGTAGTCACAGGGATAGCAATGCTGACATAGTTGTGGGGTTTACCCTTTTGGTGACAAATAGTCGACGTGTCTGATGGATTGAACATGAGCATTCCATGAGCACTCAACTTAGACTCCTGACAATCAATGCCTTGACAAAAATTTGAGTAGTGGTTTGTGTACGAACACTGCAGTGACGAGAATTGCCATACTCTCACAATGTCTTGACCACAGCATGTGCCCTTTGCTTTGCCAACCCCAGTGCGTGACAGTGAACACTGATGGCACAAAAATGCCATCAGATCACGTGGCCGCTTGTTCTGGGTGCAAGTTGAGGGGTGAATGCTGTTCTAGGTAGTAATTGAAAGTACAAAAATTGATGCACTGCCCTTTTGAGGCTATTCCAGAATCACACTAAATTCAGAAAGCTACACAAACTACAATTTAAGATAATAAGAGTCTCGAATTTACAGTCATGTATCAGGTTCCTTCAGGTAGGATGACAACCAGCTTGCTTCTGCCTTGACACCTGAGTGAAATTTTTTAATTTTTATAGGCAAGAAAAGAACCAATGGCAAGAAATTTGTAAAAGCTACAGAACCCAAAGTTTTCCTTTATTCAGCTTAACTTTGTGACTAGAACCTGAATAATTTATTGTGCTGAAATACTTAGAAGTCCCAAGACATGTTGTCAGGACAAGACAAACATGTCGCTGACAAGAACTATTGCAGCCGAGACATCAATCTTTCTGGCTGAAGGAAATGCAAGGGACTGAGGAGGGAGAACAAGTAACCAAATTAGGCTTGGCAATTATTATTAGGACCCAGGGCTTCATACACTAAATGTCAATAACATATGCATACACTTGCAATAAAAATTCCAAAAGTGTTCTTTTAACGTTGCATTGTTACATTAAAAACATTGCAAACACAAAAAACAACAAAAGCACTGAATTGCAAGTCGAAAAGCAACAATTCCAGATTAAGAGTCTGCAGCAATGTCACCTTGCACGTTTTGAAGGGGACCATGAAACAATTTTATAACTTTAGCTAGGTATATTGGTAGGGACGATTCCTCAACTCCTACAATAAAAGAGGTGTGCACTAGTTCTATCTGCACGCTAGCTGTTGCATAAAGCACCGAAGAAATTTGAATAATATTAAAACCTACTCAACTTGCCACCAGGAGAAGCGGTGATGACGCGTTCCTGGCACTGACTCATGTTTCCAACCTTCATTGCAGTCATGCACCTTAATAGGCAAAGTCTAGACCGTGACATGTCCTGAACATTGTTAGGGTTTGGTGATTTTGTAGCGCGAGCTACACTGGCCGAGGTTGAGCAGTTTCGCGTGGCTCCTGGAGAGCCGTGCTGCAAATGCGCGAGGAGCAGTGACGTCACACAACGCACAGCTGGCGCAAAAAATTCAAATTTGGGGGTTTTACGTGCCAAACCAACGACGGGCATCTGGCACGCCCCGGCGGAGGACTGAAGATTAATTTGGACCACCTGGGGATCTTTTGACGTGCAACCGAAAGCTCGGTTGCACGGCGCCTCCTCCGCAATAAGCCTTAGTCAGATTGCGGGCACCTTGGCCGGGATTCGAACCCGCCACATGGGGATCCGTAGGCCAGCGCTCTCGCCTCGGAGCCACCGAGGGGGCTGCACAGCTGGCGCACCAGAGCCGCCGCCGCTACGCGCGCCTCGGCGGTCTGCGCATTTCAGAGGAGTGACGTCATAGCCGCGGCAGATGCACTGGCACCGCCGCGTGCCCAGCTGTGCGCCTCCGTTGCGCAGTAGCCAAGTCTGACGCTGCACCGGAGCCGCCTGATAGCGCCTCTCATTTTGTGCGCATGCGCACAGGTATCAGTGGGGGCATACATATAGCAGGGCATTTGCCAGTGTGGTATAACTATGGAGAAGGAGAGCGAAATTGCTGCACTGCGGCGCAGAAGAGCGGAGAAGCTTAGCTCATCGGATCCCGAAGTAGTCATATAATGCGTATACGGTGTTTGTGTCAGTGAAGCAGCAGTAAGCATGATAATCAAGCTAATCCTAGACAACCAGGAAAGCTAAGAATAACCAGCTGAACCTAAGCTCACGCTACATATATCCTGGCATAACCGAGCTAAGCCACTGCAATTTTTTGTCGCTGCAATGATTGGTCATGAACTCAAGCCCAAATATATAGGGTGTTCGAAATACTCAGGCTTGATCTAAAATAAGCCGTAAAAATCGGCGCCTGCACAAAAATATCTAAACTTATCGTCGGTTTTATCTTCTAAAATTACAAAGCGTCCTTTCTATAAAAAAAAAAATGGGTTCAAAAAACTTGCCAGGGTTAATGGTCGACGGCGACGCAGACGACCAAGTCAAGTAGTTGGGAGCGTTTGGCGCACGTATTGGTAGATGACGCCACCTCCTTATCGAAACTGCTCACGACGACCGTGGTCTATTAAAATACTATATTTGTAATGTACCTTTTCTTTAAAAAATAAATGCAAACAGTTAAAACAAAACTTGAAATAAAAAAATTTAAGAAAAGGCGGTTGCATAACGATGGCACTCTTGCTGCTGACAGATTTCGTCTGAGTGTCGTCTGCTTTCTTTTGCTGGTCGGCTACACCTTCTAACACTGCTCCCAATGCCATTTATCAATATGTGCACCAAACGGGCCCCCCCACTTGACTCGATCGTCTGCGTTGCCTTCCGCCATTGACACTGGCCAGTTTTTTGGCCCTATTTTTTACAAAAAGGGAGGCCTTGTAACTTTACAAGATAAAACCGACTTGTGAAATACACCTTTGACGAAAAGTTTAGGTTCCTATGTGCAGGTGTTGATTTTTACGGCCCATTTAAGATCGAGCCTGGTTATTTCGGACACCCTATATTTCCGACACATTCCTTGTACCAAGACCAAGCTGAGCTACAATGCAATTAGTGAATAGCTTTGTGTGGTACTCGATGCACCATGATCCAATCAGCAAGTTACCCAAAGGACAGAGACAAAAAAATAGCTCGCTCGTAGCTTCAAGAATGTGCAGCAGGTTGTCTGCTGCTATCAAACATGAACATGGCTAATATACTAGAGCGAATAACTGATGCAAAGGCCCAAGAGAAGCACCTCAGCAGATCACAGTGGAAGCTCTTGAGAAGTGCTCTCACCAGTAAAGAAAGACAAGCCACAGCACAAAATGAGAAGCGGGTGTCAACCTCCCCTGCAAAGAGTAACAAGAGAGTGTAATTGAAAATACAGAACATTAAAGACTATTTCAGTACTCTAGAAACAAAAAAACATTGACAAATGCTTGTCTAGTTTGAAAAGCTCACCCCATTTGTCCCCGTAGAAGCTGCCATCATCCTGCTGAAGCTCTTTAACATAACTAACGGTTTTGTCAATGTCAATTGCATCCAATGCATCGAATGTTGCCAGTATCTGAAAAGGGCAATAACAATACACGAATGAGATATGGTACATCGATCCCGGATGTAAACCGCCAAACCCGTACATGCAAGGAGGAGGAGGAGATGATGATGATGATGGTCTTTATTTTACGTGTCCACAAAGAGCTCACGGCCTTGTGTGTTGTACACAACGAATAAATAACTCTAAAAGAAGCACAGATATCCAACTCTCCCTACACAAATAATATGTCTTCAAGATTATGGCTAAATGCTGTTACTTCACAATACAGTTCAAGGGAGGGACAATCACACTTGTTAAATTTAAGTTGGAATCTTGTAATAGACCCCTTTCAAAAGTGTGACAACTCTGTATGCCTCGGGCAACAGTGTGCGCGCTCTCCATGGTGAAGGCATGTTTTTTCTTCGGCCCGCTGGCTCTGCGTGAAAAAGTGGCATGGCAAATGAAGTAACGCGGCTGTTTCCCGCCGCCGGCTGGGAAAATAACCTTGCTAGCTAGCTTGCTAGGTAAGAAACCTGAAAACAAAGATGGTGAGATGATGAAAAATCATGACAAATATAATTAAATCATGATGTGTCTGCAAGTCCCCACTTGACTTGCATAAAAAGAGGCCCTCAAGTGGAACCTAATGTGGTGCGGTCCCAATTCTGCATGGAAGCATAAAGTAAAATGGTGTTAGTGGCTGCCTCAGTAACATAAAAGAAGATTTAAAAAAAATGTGCCCGCAAGGTAAAGTTTTTTTTTTTTTTCGTTTTTTTCGCACGTTTATTGTTAAAGTGCAAAAAATGTTCGCAGGACTGATACGGAAATTTGACTGCTCATTTAGCCTTGTCAATGCTACCTGTCTACCGAGCAACACCAAATAAATGTGCGATGAAATAACAACGTAGTGTATGAAGCAACTGCATGCAAAATTGTGAGGCTGGCCGAAAGGCAACGGATCCGTCGGGTAAAACCGACGCTCGTTTATCCGCGTCAAACGTATACCTGCCTAACAGCAATAGTAAAGAAAACGTAAAGCAGTATAATGCACAACCAATATATTATCCTCATTAAGCAAATGCATGCGAATTCGTGAGGTTAGCGAAACGGTCGCAACAGCGGACGGTCCGATAGGTATATATAAGTACTCCCTTCCGTCCGAATTTGTCAGTGTATCCATATTGCGTGCAGACCGGGACACAGCACTGTGTTGGCATCTTCACTGATACTCTGGAGCCCGTAAACTGTCCTTAAAACAACACATGAAGCGCCTAAAGCTCAGCTGGCGCACAGTGAGGTTGCGCTCTGCTTTCCTTCACCATGTCACGCAGCTGCTGACCGCCTCGCTGTTGCCATGGTTACCATGCCGAGACACACTGTTGCCGGGTTTTCTGCAAGGGGTCTATAGAAAATATAGCAAAAGGCGCATGTGGTTAGAAAGCGCCGTGATTACAGCTAATACGTGACAGGATGTGAAAATGGGTGGGCTCAACGAGACAGGGGAGTTGACAATTCTGTTAACAACCTTCTACAAAAAACAAAACCTCCCGATAACACCGTTTACCAAATGAAGAGCATAAACCAAGCTCCTTAGTAACGCGTTGTAACTGTACAAGAAATTGAGATAAGTGGGGAAATTCTGACTTCAGGTACTTCCTTGTGCGGTCACCAGAAAAATATCCTCTTCCACTTCCAGAAACCTCAGTTAGTAGAAATGCCACACATCATGCATCTTGCCTAGGTTGCTACTAAAAGCTGCACAAGATCCAACCACATCCCGTGCGTCTAGCTAGGACGACACCTCACCTGTATGGCGCTGAGTGTGTACAGGAGGTGTGGATCATGGTGGACGCTGGCTCCAAAGCCTCCGCACGAGTACTGACACTGCTTCACAAAGTCTATGATCTCGGCCTTGTTGAAGGAGTCCAGGGCCCCCATCAGGTCCATGGCTGTCATCCCCCAGTAGATGCCACTCATGCGGAGGTGCTCGGTGATGCAGTACTCCTGCAGCAGCGGTAGAATAGAAGTTTGTGCAAGGGTATGCGCTAAAAGTAACAGCAATAAACACCGCTGATGCAACAGGACAGCCTCGTACAGATCTGGCATTCACAAAGTAGTGAGACAAGACCTTTGCTTTCAATGCAGGATGTGTTATGGCTGGCACCTTTAACGCAGAATGGCTCGCACCTAACCATATCCGGTTAGGTGCGAGCAACGGAAGTCGAAAGGCCGAGTGCCAGCCAAACGCTCATGCAGCGCTCGTCTTTTCGCCAATTGAATGTCAGTGCCGGCCAAACCCCTTCCTCGAGAGTCTCCGTGTTACTCCCGGAATGGCGCTCTGCTCCGTGAAACGCTCCGAGCTTCTCCACAGAAAGAGCACGAAAGAGTGTGACAGAAAAGAAGAGGAAAAACAGGAAAAGGCAGCCTCCTTTGCCGCAACGGGTCGAGGTAATTTCTAGTGTTTGGTTCTCTTTTGCCGGGTGCTGGTGCCAGGGCTCTGCTCGGCGCTGCCACGTTCCAATTGTTCTGCTTTCCGTGCGCTCGTCTACTGCGTCTTACACCAACAGGCTCCGGGAAAGTCGCATTTACACCGCAACCGCAGGAGATGGCACCCACAAGGAAGACATCCACGGAGCGCTCACGCGTTTACCTTCCACGACACAGGGCCCCTCTGTGCCATCCGGTCTCCAGATGTGTACAAAGTGTCTCCACACTAACACGGCACATTCTGTGTTTCCACTGCCTTTGCCACGTTAGTATGGAAAAGGGGCGACTTTCTTAAAGTGATTGCAGATGTCAGTGATAGCCTACTGTACCGTCATTTGCAAATGTAGTGCAAATCCGCAAACTTGGCAAAACAAAATTATTCAAATTTTTTGTTTTTTTTTCTTAGATTTGGTTTACACGGACGTTTTAAAAATAATGCGACACAATGCAGCTGCCACCGTTCCCGTGTCAAAGAAGGCAACTCATAAGCTACCAGGATGCATCGCTACATTGTACAAACTAATTCACATGTGTACACCTGTCACTCAGCTGCATAAATGGTGAGCATTTTTTGCATTGTTCCATCTTATCCCAAAGGTACTTTCAGTCAAAACAGAATTTCTTTAACAATCTGCACAATTCAAGCCTTTGGTACATTTCTGCTCATCATGGGTAATCACCCCTTGATCTAAACTACTTTGACAACACTTCCAACACAATGCATGTGCCAACAACTCACTTCAAATACTAAAAGCAACTTTTTTTGTGTGTGATCTCAATGTTTTACGAAATTTTACCAGGCTAAAGTTTTCTACCTTTTTATGGGAACTAGTCAAATTCAGAAGATGAAAGATATGGAAAACCCCCAAGCCTTTGCATAGGGTGATAAGTTTTTGGCCAACCACCAAGTATCATTTTCCGAAAAGATGAAAGGTAGATTTGTATTCGCATTGACTTTGTCCTATGTGCTCAGGTTCATTTTTCAAGGAAACAATGAATGGCATGCAGCAACAGGGTAATAGGATTTCATAGTTTAATCCACAAGTAAGTTTATTTTACAAACTAACTGAATCATTTACGTAAGGCCCTTCATTTTCGGGGGGGGGGGGGGGGGGGGGCGGTTATTTTTTAGTCAAAGGGTGGGGGGGAGGTACATATCTGAGCTTTGTTCCGAGCCGGTAATTGGAGAGAAATCGGGTTTTGAAGAAATTATTCGGAAATTTAGATTTTTTATGTTATATTTAACATAAAAAACAAGGACTCTCCTACCATTTAAAACACCCATAACGTCACCTACATCCTGTCAGTCCGTTGAGACGCTGCGACCTAGTAACAGCTCCCCCAAACTTCGCTTTTGTCACCAGTGTGGATTATCTTCGGCCCCCAAGTTGATACAAAGGAGCCATCTTCCCTCTTTGCTCGGCCAGACGGAAGAGAGAGGGGGTACCAAATCCATTTACTCTCAAACCGATATTTCTGAAAAAGTGGACTAATGAAGACGAGCATTATTAAACTAAAAAAAAATGAATTTCCTTTCTTCTTTTTTTGCAATCAAGTTGTAAAGTACACAATCTAGAATGTGGTATAAGAGCTCACTTGGGCTTTTTAAATTTCTATAAATCCCTGTTGCTTAATAATAGAGTTATCTGCATCCGCAGCATTTTTTTCCCCATCCTAGACCTGTCCGGTCTCAATATCACTTCAGTTCGACAGGACTAAAATATCAACCAGCGGTTCCTAATAAAAACAAAGTTTGAGAGTGATTTCTCATCCTTTTTCTCTTCACTTTTGTTTTTCTTCTTTCACTGGTTGAAATAAAAAAGAGAAGAAGGACAAAGGGTGCTTCACAACGGGCATAAAAGCGACATTTGGGGGCTTGATTTATGTCACTGAAGTTCACTGAAGCCAACAGAATCTAGGTTAGTTTCCTCCAGGGTTGGCCAGAAATACTCAAAAATGTATTTGGAAATACAAATACTGGGATACATTAAAATAGTAGCTAAAATACTGATACTAAAATATATCTGAAAATGTATCGCGATATGTATCGGAAATACATTTTAAATAGAGGCAAAAAGTATTTCGAAATACAAATACAGGAATACATTTTAGGGAGGGCAGAAATACAAATACAGAAATACTGATACTGCAATACATTTTTCAAATTTGTTTGAGACGCCAACTGAGATGAAGCTTGAGTTTTGAAGTGGAAGGTTTTGATCCCGAAATTACTTTCCCGTAAGCTTGGCACTTTGCCTTGAAGGTGGTGGTTTTGGACGGCTAGGAGTCTTCAATGGGCTCAAAAAAACATTCCATCAAGGACTGACCGCGGTCCCTTCCCTGACATCCTGTCTGTCTGACAAGAGCTGCAAAAAGACTTCAACCTCTAAATAAATTCGATGTCACCCTCAATCCCATCAGAATGTCGCAACGCCCCTGTCTAATAAGGATGCCCCTGTCAACATTGATTACATGACGTTACAGTGGAATGAACTGGTATTCTTTATCTGTAGGTGTGGCCTTGAACATGAAACTTTACCACGCTGCTGCATGAAAGGACAATACATACTTTCATTGTAGGTTACCTCGTTAAAGATCGTGCAGGCAGTGTCATTTGGAATTTTCGAGAATAGTGGACCACATGAAGCATTCTGGAACACATGTCTTATTGTCTGTTACGGTTGAAAAAACGATACGGTGGCATCCCTGTTGTGAAGGTCCTTTCTGCCGACCCTCCGCCATTGACGCATGGATTGCAGTCCTCAAGTCTCGCCTAGCATCATCCAAACAGAGACCTCGTGGATTGCGACCTGGTATTACCGGCACAGGTGCAAGCTCTCCGAGAAAAAGCATGCTCGAGACGAGTCGCAGGTGTACGAAGTCTGGGTCGGCACCGCGAGGCCATGTCTGGCCTCCTTCCTGGGTTTCAGATCACCAGAGCAGCAGGTCACGTTCACATCAGCTTATGACGTACCCTTGAGCCGTGCTATACTACGGGCGCAGCCGCAGACGCATTCAAATATGTGTTGAACTTCACTGCGTGAATCATCCTACTATTTCAAGCCAACCACCGTCAGGCTTGTGCTGCAAGGGACTGTGACTTAGTTTTGCTGGCTGGGTGTACTGTGTACGCAAAGGCAAGAGAGACGGTTAGCAGCAGGCATTGGATGCCAGGAAACAATGACTCAAGAAATCCCTGCCTTAAGGACCTGCGGCAGAAGATGCTCCGACTCCACTCCTGACACGCCACCTGGTTCGAGTCCCCGACTACGCAACACAGAAGAGAGAAGAGGACGCATACAAAAATAGTTTGGAGAATTGGAAGGAACCTTGGTCAGCATGGTAACAATGCCCCAGCATCTCCTTAACCCTGGTGCCCTGAGAAGTAAAAAAAAAAAATGTGCTCACTTTTTTTTTTAGGGGGGGGGGGGGGGGGGGGGGGGGGTGTTTCTCAAGAAATTTAATGAAATACATTTCATCCTGATTGTATCGCGCTACAAAGAAACATTCCAAAATATATTTCGATGCAGGAATACAGATACTGGTGAAAAAAATGTATCGCGATACAGAAATACAGATACAAAATGTATTTCTGAAATACTATTGCGATACATTTGTATCGCGATACTGCCCAACCCTGGTCTCCTCCTTGAATTCTAGAAAATTATTTCGGAGCAGAGCAATTTGGAAAATGGCAAAAATCAATTGTCGAGTTTGGGGGAAAATTGGGTTTCACCCCATTTTGAAGAAAAATGTTTGTTTCCCAATATTGAGAAATATTGGGTTTTACCCGAAAATGAGGGACCCTACATATACGCCGTCAATGCGGTCACAAGCAAAGACAACAGAGAAGACGCTTCGTTTCGGTGTGGGAGGTTGTCCTGTGCCAGCAAGTCTGCCTCCCACAATGTTTTTTTTGCTCCACTCCTAACTAGTGGCAAAGGTCAAGGATGATCTCCACCATGTCCCGGGACCATGTGATCCGCAGGTGACAGGCATTCTTTTGCATTAGCAAATGGAAGTGTGATTGTAGCAATTACCGCCATGGACCCACAAAAGCGTCGGGAGTCAATACGCAACAAAATCTTGGTACACTTCTGCAAGAATTGTCAATGGGGGTTCGCAATAAAGATGTCCAACTACGAGCGCATTTTGCTTGAGCCTTCCTTTATTTAAGATATATTTAGGGTTTCGCCCGTTTTCGGTTTTCATTTTTTTTAAATTCGGCGTACTTTTTTCGGTGTTTATTTTAAAATTCAATTTTCGGTTTTTTTCGGTGTAAATTTATGCCCACAAAAGTTTACCGGGTTTTTCCGGTGAATATGGAGGAAACACCATCGGACTACGGATCAGGTGATCCTTCTAGCTCCGATATTTGTGATCACTCAAAGAATGACGGCACAGATACATTGAGAAAAAAACATGGACACTTTATTTAACAAATGTGAGCAAAAAAAAAAAAAAATTCAGTGCCCAAAAAACATGGAACTTCACCTTCTGTACATCAGGATTACGTGATCTTATTATAGTAAACACACATGTACTTTCCCAGGTTCTCCTCATTGATCCACGCTCATTCTTTCCTGTTAATGACCCCGGGCTTCGAGAATGCCCTCTCAACGTTAACGCTGCACGCTGGCAGGCCGAGGAGATGAAGCGCTGCCCGATCCAAAATCGTCCAATCAACCAAATGTGACTACCAAAAGAGACACTGTGCGACGTTTTGAAGCACGACATATTTCGTGTTCTCACTAAACTCTGGCTGCAGATCTTGCATGAAGCGAAAGACTTTACACTAGCCGACACCCAAACTTTTTTTTAGGACCAGGAACTTGACACACTAAGCCCGATCACAGAAAGGACACAGATGTCCCGCGAAGGACAACCCAAGACCTCTTTTGTGTCATGCTGAACCTTGGTAGAGGGCAGTCATGAAGAGGTCACACATTGTCGAACCTAACAACGCCCTCTCTCCCCTCCCCCCACCTTCTTCCCGCCCATCTCGACGCGGCCCTAAAAAAACTTACTATTTGTGGTTAAAACAGAATTTTAGAAAATGGATTCGGGGTATTTTATTGGTTTTTATCAGTTTAAACCGAAAACGCCGAACCTAAAAACTGACTTTTTTCGGTTAAAACCTGAATTTCCGAAAATGGATTCGGCGTACTTTTATCGGTTTTTGACGGTTTAAACCGAAAACTCCGAACCCTAGATATATTATTCATATAAATGTGTCGTTTATATAGAGAAACATTTGAAATATTTATATTGATGCAGAGGGTCGCAATATTTAACCAAAATTCGGAAAAGCTTCAAGAATTATGTCGTTGCAGAAAGTATGTCAATTACAGAAGATAGGATGCCATGCTTTTTGTCTCTTTTCAACGTTTCCTCGATTTTGAGTTTTCTAGGTGGTGAGAACTACTTCCGAGAAATTCGGAGAATGTCTCCAGGTTTCATTACACTGAATAAGCTCTTTTGCAAACATAAGCTAATTTTTATTTTATTTTTTTTAATTCGTTCACATTTCATTTGTTCTGTTCAAGTGCTGTAGACACGAGTTTAAAATTAAGCCGAGTTGAACCTAAACATTCAGAATTCCCCCCCCTTTTTTTTTTCTAGAGGCCTCGATTGAGTCAAGTACAGGGGCGGATCCAGAACTCCATTTTGGGGGGGGGGGGCGGAAAATTTAAAAGATACTATTCTCCCATTCTTTCTTGCGCACCGGGGGGTCCACCCATGTCAAATTGGCCTCCGAGAAGGGGGGGAGGGGAGGGGTCGACCTTGTTTGGGGGGGGGGCGGCCACCCCCGTCACCCCCCCGCCCCCCCCTGGATCCGCCACTGGTCAAGTATAGGAAGTCAATATTGGCCGGAGAGCTATGCAAGGTCTTACGTAGTCATCCTTCTTGGTGCCATAGCTGGCAAGGTACTCCTTGTGCTTGGGCAAGACCAGCTCTGCCACGGGCGACTTCGGGAGGTGCACATCCTTCACCAACATAGCCTGCACAAAATATAAAGCGCAACAAAGTCATCACCGAGGAAACACTAGAGATGTGCTGCCTCCAGGCACTGGCTCCATGTGTCCTTCACTACATGTGCACCATAGGTGTGCATGCCACCAGCATTAGCAGTGATGTGATTGGCCTAAGCCGTTTTGGAGCACCTTTCGGAGCAGCCAAAACAGTGTTTTGGAGCAGCAGAAGTGGTTTTTGGAGCAGCCAAAACAGTGTTTTGGAGCAGCAAAAGTGGACTTTGGAGCAGCTAAAACAGTGTTTCGGAGCAGCAAAAGTGGACTTTGGAGCAGATATTCCTAGAAAAATAAAAAAAAATATTTGTTTCAAGTGCTGGACAAATGAAAGACACTTTGCTAGCCGCAATAAACAAATTATAGTAAAATTAGACCACCTGGGAGTCTTTCAACATGTAACTGAAATGCCAATGATATGACACAGTTTACAACGCTTCAGTTAAATGGTACATATATATGTACCCGCTATTCGCGACTCCAGCGAACTATAGAGGGCGCGCTGCTCAGGCAAAATGGCGGACGAAAGGAGGTCGTTTTCGTCGTTCAGCACGCGGACCACCACAAATTCCTGCATTGCAGCGTAAAATCAGTGTTACATTTGAAAGAAAAACGATTTTTTGACGGTAGAAACCTTCTTCTAGTCAGTGCGTAGAAATGACACGGCAGAATCGTAAAAATATTTACTGGAAACGATGTTTGTTTCTATGCTGCCTACGAGAACCAAGCAGCGATAGCAGACGACAGAGCCGAAACGACCTCCTCTCCTGAGCTTCTCGGCGCTGCCGCTACGCGGCGTCGATTTCGCTGGAGTCGCGAATAAGTAAATAAGAACCAAACTGCACATATTAAAATGTATATGACCAGCTTAGCAGTAAATATCACAGCATTAGGTTGACTAGTTATATAATAAATGGAAGCAGTATCTAACTGTTGATACACGTGACCACTGCAGTGCAATGCGAAATTGTCGCGCGAGCGGAGGTGGCTGTTCGATCGAAACCATGCCACTCTGCTCCGTCGCCAACTGGTTCTCAAAATTGGACACAAAATGTAACTGTCCAGCATACGACAAAAAAAGTCCAGTCGCACGTGCTTGCCAGACCGGCTGGCAAGGTACAAGCTGAACACACAGAAAAAAAAAAAAAAGAACCTGAGCAGATCGATGCAAGACATCACGAGCCAGGGTAAAAAAGTTCCTGGAGCGCTTTGTGCAACGACTGAACTCGCGACAAACAAGCGCGCTGTGCAGGTTCAGCGGGCAGACATTGCCTTGTTTGCTTTAGCTCACTTTTCTTCACCAACTCTCTTTCGCGGAAGATTTTTCACGTACTGGGGTCCCCCTCGGATGAAAGCCTACCGAGAGAAACCTAGGTAATCAGTACTTCGACAGAGCAGTCTTTGAGCTAGAGGGATTTTTGTAGTAGCCTATTAAACAAGAACAATAATGTTGATGAACATTAGGTCGGTCCTTACGTTTCAGTTTCGAAAACGCCACATCTGCAGCGACGTGGGGACGGCAACACCTTACGTCGCGCGACCACGGTGACTGGCAGCCAGGGACCAATTATACGCCTCGCAAGTGGGCTCATTTTCGTCTTCTGCGCATGAGAAAGGAGGTAGCGGTGGCGTCAGAACGCAGAGCCCTGATTGGCTGATTGCGACCCCCTGTCTGAGCGTCGTCTGCTCCTTTGCAACGTCGTCTGCCTGCGACTTTCGGAAGCGCAGGTCTTTACGAGCGAGCTCGACTTCGCCTTTCAAAGAGGGCAGACGAATTAACTCGAGCGGTACGTTGATTTTGTCTAACAACTAGCAGACGCGCATCAAGGAGGGAAGTCAAAGGACTCATTGGCAAGGTGTCCCGAGGCGCCGAGGTTTGTTTGCTAAGAACCGAGAGTGTACGCAAGTTCCCTCCCAAATACTTTTTCCCTCCTTTCGTGTGCGGCGAGACTCCTCACTCTTTAACGGCGTCGGCGGGTTGGCGCAGTTAACGTCGTCTGCTTTACGTCTGCTAGTCAAAGCGATGGCTGCTTTACCTTTCCTGCGCCTGTCGGAGATTCACCGCTTTTTCACCGGCGAGAGTCACCGCTGCCTCGGAAAACAAGGAGATGACAAGAGGAAGAGATTGACCTCTTAATCTAAAATTGAGGTCAGCGATCAAAGTATAATACGGGAAGGGTTCACAAGGGTCGCGCGGGCATATTCCATTCAGCATGCTAGCCGGTCGTGGGCAGACGGTCTTGGCCAAGGACCGTCGGAGCACCGTTGTGCCTGCTAGGCCTATCTGCCGAGCTCGCTTGGTTGGGGTCGGTGGAATCGTGGCCGTTGGAGCATTTCCCGGGTGTTTGTGGATCCAGCGTCCTTGTTCGTCGCGGTTTATTTCAAGTACTTTTTACTTTTTTTCTTGCTGCTTGTAGTCGGGACGCGTGAGAAGAGCATGTACAAAAATAAACGTCCGTTGGTCGTCGCGACCAAGTAACTGAGCGACGCTGTCGACCATGCCGATTTGATCGTAAGAAGTGCGAAAGACAGCTTCGGAGCTGTCGCAGGATTCCGTCGTAACCTGCGCAAAACTTACGATAATTTCGTTTCGTGAATCTGGCCTCTGCACTTTCGAAAGTCGCAGGAAAGGTAAGACGCAGACGACGTTGCGAGCAGACGACGTTGCAAAGAAGCAGACGACGCTCAGATAGGGGGGCGCGATCAGCCAATCAGGGCTCGGCGTTCTGATGTCACTGCTACCCCCTGCGCGAGAAGCAGACGAACTTGCCCTCCGCATAGCTTTCCCACGGCCGTTGCTTTCAGGAGTGAGTGCTTCAGCTGACAAGGTAACTCCCGCCGTGCAAAAACGGGGTTTCGTTTCACAGCATGACGGCATGGCCGTTACCCAGCACGCTAACGTCGGAGCGTCAGCACATGCCCACGTCTATCGTTGAAAAACTTTTGAAAAGGACGCGGGGGGGGGGGGGGGGGGGGGAGGGGGTGACGACGAAAGCGCGAAACGAGAGACGGCGGGAAAAACCATGCAAGACCGATGAACGATTGATGCAGGGTACTTTGTGTCGGGCGGCCGCTTGCGCCACCTAGCTCACGTGTGCTCATTACGGTACCTAGTTTAGTTTTGGTTTTGAAAGGCGACCAAAGTTTGTCCTTTGGCGCAGGCTTGGCGCAGATTACCCATATTTTGGCAAAATGTAGCAGGATGTAGCAGGGTTAGCCCCTTGGCGCAGTTCGGCGCAATTGGCGCAGCAATCACATCACTGCATTAGCAACCTTCCATGGTATTCACTGTACCAGGGGCATATCCAGAAGGGAGGGAGAAGGCTGAGGCTTCTCTTCGAGATGTACACTCTAAGAAAAAAGTTGGCCCCAAGGGAGTAACGGCAGCATTTGGTCCACTGAAATCCCAGTTGCTCCCCGAAAGGACCATCTGGTTCAAGCTAGGTACCGTGCGCAAAAGCTGGGGACTAACTGCGCTCGACTGGGACTAACCGATAGGCGTGCGCGAGCAAAACCACCCATTAGTCCCCCTTAGACAGGGCGCATCTGTATGGTTTAGTCCCCGAAGGCAAACGGAATGTTCGCCAGGAGGACGGATGCTATTTCGCTTGTCTTGGGGATCGGCGAGACTCAGCCCAGCACGGCTGAAAGTGTTGACAAAACTCGGACGAAACTGCCGAATTTGTTTAATGTGCCACGAACGTTAAGACATTACATGGTAGAGCTTCACGCGTTGTGTGAATGCGAGTTAACGAATATGTTGACTCGACTTCACCCAACTCTCTCAACAAAAATGATCTGTTGACATTTCACAAGTCCCATTCACGTAATTTGCCTTCGCGCAAAAAATGAGCATTTATCCAAACGCAACACCTCCAAACACTAACACTTTTGTTTTTCTCTTAAATGAAACAGTTTTCTAGAAGCCGCGCTCTCAACGCCGGAGTCTCGCAGTCAGAATAAACGGTCACTTCAATCGCTAAAACTGAGTTACTGAGAACAAGTCGAGCCTCGTCTCTTCGTCTCCCCGTGACCAACCTTTCTGGGTAGTCCAATGTCGAACTCAAAATCCGCAACGACACACTTGATGCACAGCACATTCCACTCAAAAAGCACATTCAGGGGCAGTATCCAGACGCCTTCATGCCATCGTCGTTGCTGTTTCAGATAACATTCCAGATGAGCAACGAAGAAGGAACCGCGCCCGGAGCGTCACCCATGGCAACACCCTACTAATACAAAACAAATGCGAACTAAAAAAAAAAAGCCACCCGAGAAAGCGGAAAATACTTAAGAGAGAGAGAGAAAAGAAAAAAAAAAAAAACGTGTTTACTTGTGCGTCACTCGACCGGCGTGTTGAAAATGGTGACCTTCTCCCGTTCTTGGAGCACTGCTGGCTGTGTCCGTGTGTAGTGTGTAGTGGGAGGGGGAAAAGAGATTTCCTTGTGTGCGCCCTTTCCTTCCCCCAACCCCCTACCCGCATTCTTTCTTCTGCTTCTCGCTAACGCGGAGGGTTGGGCAGACAGGGTCCGTCGGGAAAATGGGAAGGGCCTTTGTTTGAAAAGAACCTGTTTTTAGTAAGTTGGAAGTTGACATACAGCCATCGTCGGAGGCTGGTCACCGTTTTTTTATTCTCCTTGTGTCGTCTCCGAACATGGCGGGATCCGGTTTGGATTCGCGGTGCTGAACCACTTCACTTGATCTGTTCTGAAGTCACAAGTCAAGGGAACTCAATTAAGGTATGTCGAAGTACTTTTGTTTATGGTGTATTCATTAACTGCGGCTTCAGAAAGTGTTTTCTTTTGAGCGCGTTCTCTAGCTTGCAAAGCGCGCGCCATGCTCTATTTTTTTTTGGCACCATGGTTCCTGATTTTGTTATGCAGCACAGAGACCTCATATTCAATCGTATCGAGCGAAAACGCCAGTTCTACCGATGGCTTATTTTTTTTGTGTGTGTGTGTGTTTTGCAGACCCTGGCAGGATCGCTTGACCATAAAGGCCTGTCCACACATGCAGCGGAGCGCTACAAGCATAGCGCTGACTTAGCGCTAAGCGCGTGCTGACGGGAGCGGTCACCAGCTTTGTATCGCGCCGTCAAAACTGTTGCTCATGGCAGACGAAAAGTAGCTCACGACACGTGAGTAGCGCAACATCAGCGCTTCGCTGCGTGTGAGAGCCGGCCTTAATGGAGACATTTATTCGATTGTACACTTGACTTTCGCGTTGATGGCGGGAGCTCATGCCGTTACTTTGAAGCATAGTTTGAGCACGCACACGGTGGGTCTGTAGTTCGCAGCGAACGGTCTACTCAAAATCGAATATTGCGCTGGTCTGCTGTCAACAGATCGCATGTTGGATGTGAATCATTGTAGCACTTATGCAGCCTATTTGTTATTTTATTATGCGTGTGTCATATCTCATACTTTTGTCGAGCGATTGGGTATTTCACGCTGCCCTGTTACTAATAATCCAAATTCCTCGCAAACAGGCAAGAAGCTGCTGGTGCCCCAAAAAACGGCGCTTGGACCACGACCGGTTCGGACAGACGTTCCAGTGTCCAAGCCATCATCGACGCGAGTGCACTCTTCGGAATTAGGCCTTATCGTGGATTTTACCGCCCAGGAACTTCGGCTTCAGTCATCCTTAAATGCTATGTGTATCTATGAGGCAATAAAGCTACGTTTTACCTGAACTGCACAATTTCGTTTCGGAGATTTTTGGCTCGGGACCAAATGTAAAGGTTTAGTCCCAGGGGTCTAAATCCAAGGGCGCAACGTTTAGACCCAGGGGTTCAAGTGCATGGGCCTAGCAGTTGGTCCTCGGGGTTCATTTGAAACGGTGTATCAGTTAGTCCCAGGGGTCCAAGTGCAAGGGCCTAACAGTTCGTCCTCGGGGTTCAATTGAAACGGTGTAACAGTTGGTCCCAGGGGACCAAGTGCAAGGGCTTAACAGTTAGTCTCCAGGGGTCAATTGCAAAGGCGCAACATTTGATCCCATCGGAGGAACTGCGAGAGACTAATGGAGGGGTGCAACTGTTACTCCCCTTCCCGTTAGTCCCCGAGGGGACTAATGGTTGTGGCAACGCACTTGCTCCCCTCGGGGACTAAGTCGCGCTCCCCTTTTTCTTAGAGTGTAGTTGACCAGCGGAATCGGAACAAGGAGGGTGCCCCCCCCCCCCCCAGACATTTAAAAAATTTGAAGTAAACAATAAGAGGGAGAGAAGAGAAAGGCCTTCTTGCCTCTCCCCCCCCCCATTCTTTTCCCCCATTGCCCCGCCGCCTCCCAAAGCCGCCTCGGTGGCTCCGAGTCAAAGCACCAACCTAAGGATCTTCAGGTGGCGGGTTCAAATCCTGGATAAGGTGCCCACAATCTGACAGAGGCTTATTGCGGTTGCATGTCTAAATATCCCCAGATGGTCGAAATTAATCCTCAGTCCTCCACTGGCGCGTGCCAGATGCCCGTCGTTGGTCTGGCACGTAAAACCACCAAATATGAATTTTGATCTTCAATCTCTTGAACAGTTCCGACTCCTCTGTAGTCAAGCTTATATGCATGGTGCCCTTCTTCAAGCCTGCCTGCCTGCACCCCCCTCTCCCCCCCTCCCCCCCCCCCCTTTCCACCCTATCACCACCCCCCTGAAAACAAATTAGTATATGCCACTGCATTGCCACTGCACAGTCTCTGACATAGCACATTCTCTGCTACAAACAACCAGCAGTGGGCTAGCAGTTGCAGAAATATGAGAAAATCAGATTGCTGTTTGACCATATTGCCTGTACACTGAAAGTGAGGCCCCTATTATTTCGTCGACCCATTTCGTGGACAACTTTTCATGGACACACGTTTTGTCGACACAAACTTTTTATCGATACTCATTATGCGAATTGCACACTGTAGGGACATTTCATCACGCGTGTATCACTGGAGTGCGCGTTAACCCACCCCTCTGCCTGCGTTCACGCCGCTTCGCAGGGAGTCTGCGGCGGCTCATTACAAAATGTTAACCCACCTGACCAACCTGTACTCGCCGCTTCGCGGCGAGTCTCATGCAGCTTATTACAGAAAAAGGATAATCTGAGCTGTTGATAAAATGATTTGTCGATGAAACAATTTGTCGATGAAACAATTTGTCGATGAAAAAATCTGTCGATGATACATTGTTCGATGAACTGATTGCCACCGCTGAAAGTGTACAAGGAGTACATGTTTCAGCTAATGTGCGTCTTTGATACAACGAAATTAATACAAGGGTCAGCTGTGTGAACTACGGTGTGAACCACAGTGGTGCAGTTCACACTGTAGTTCACACATCTGATCTCTGGTGTGGTGTGGTAAACACTGAATAAGAGGGTGCCGACCGCCAATTTGAACACACATAAAGGGGCAATAACGTGATAGAAGTGCATTGGATGAGCAATGTGACTATTTTTCCCGCCAGGTATCTTTTCCTTCTTTCCACTTGTTCCCAGAAGAAACATTCGCGGCCCGTTGGGAATGACAAGTTCAATGGTGTGAAAATAATGCTGCCCATGCAGCACGCTCTCAGCAGCACACGATGACAGCACGTAGTACAGTATGCGAAAGTACCGGACTACCGTGCCCAGAAAACACCATTGGAATCTATTTTACATATGCTTCCAATCCCAGGCATGCAGAAGGTCCTAGTAATTGAGACACGCGTCTCCGTGCCTCAACGGTGACAAGCTCACCGGAATAACAATCCCACTATGAATTGAAATCTACGAGAGGGTGCCATAGCCCGATTCACACAGTTGCGTTTGACTGCGTTTGACTGCGTTGCGGCAGCGAGACACCAGGACATCCCTGCTGCTTATATCGCGTGCCAAGAAGATTCCTTGAATTGGATTCCACGCTTCATACGAAGCACAGATGTGCCGGTGACTCGCTTTCGGTTCTCGCCGCAACGCAGTCAAACGCACTCAAACGCAAGTGTCTGAACCGGCCTTTACAGAAACACGACACAGTTTCAGCATGTAAATACGAGCCTCACCATGTTACCGAGGTTCCACGAGCGCGGGTCAAGAGGAAGTACCTAATGGAGGTCACTTCGTTCCACGTAATGTCATCCTAGAGCAAATTCACCGAGAGAACTCGAGTACAGGGAGCACGACGGTGAGCAGCGAGCCACCACCGACCATGCCACCATCAGCCACCGGCAGATACAGAATAGTTGTTATCAGAGTCGAAAGATGTCGCCACTATTGACGTCGTTAATTGGAGACCACCACGCTAGCTAGGTAGCGCTAAATAATACCCAATTCGTGAAGTAGGCAATGTTTAAAAGTTTTGCCACCATCATCATCGTCAAAAATTGTGCGTGGTGCAGGTGTGCAGGTGCTGCTGTTGAGTCTTGTACTGTTTACCTGTTGGCGCTACCCGCTGCCGTTCAATGCACGGTACAATCAATCGATCGCGTTGGTTCATTTGTACGATCAGTAGGATTTCTACCGTGTAAATACATGTGTTGACGCGTAACGACGTCTCAAATGAACACGCAAAGGATGTGACACCCCAGCAAACGTAAGTTGCGGTTGAACAGCTGTCTTGAGAAGGTAACACCACAAGTCAAATTTGGGGGTTTTACGTGCCAAACCAGCGAAGGGTATCTGGGATGCCTCATCGAAGGACTGAGGATTAATTTCGACCACCTGGAGATCTTTTGACTTGCAACCGAAATCTCGGTTACACGTCGCCTTCTCCGCAATAAGCCTCTGTCAGATTACGGGCACCTCGGCCGGGATTCGAACCCGCCTCCTGGGGATCCGTAGCCGGCGCTTTGTCTCGGAATCACCGAGGCGGCTTTTGGCTGTACACCACGAAATGGTCTCTCCATGCTCTACTTCTTTTACATAATAATAATAATAATAATAATAATAATAATAATAATGATGGCTTGGGAGGCATTTTGTTGTTTACCAGTGATGGTCTCTGTCCTGGTGACAGGGCACGCAGACTAAGCAAAGATGCAGAACCTGGACAAGCCACTTCTTGACGACCTGGCGAAAGAGCTGTGGACGGAGGAGGTCCTCCCGCGAGCGAAGGATGCCGTGGTGTTCCTGGACAATGCCATGGCCGAAGCGCTGCACTGGCACGGAGGAGCCCCCAGGCTCTTCGAAGCCGGTGCTCTGGCTGTCAGAGAGTTCTGCTTCTTCGAGGTGCACCATAGTCATGCCTGCCTTTACCTTGAAGCAAACTGCGGCTGTCACGTACGGTGGTCATAACTCAGCATCGCTGAGACTAGGAGCTAACACAACAACGGTCTTAAAGGGATACTTCAACGAAATTTGAAATATTCCCGTCGTGTTCAAAAATAGGTTGAATATGATCCACAATATCCGTAAATGAAACTCGCACGTTTGTATTTTGATCCTGGTGGCTGTATTTCTCAGTTATAAACGGCCCACTCTGGCAAGCGCTCGGAGAAGGCCCAGCTCAGAGCACGTGACATCCAACGCAATCGTGACGTAGGTCGTCTCAAGACGAGCAAAGCTACGGCGAGGCTGACGTCGAGAGGATGGCCTAGTCGTTTCAGCCACCGAAGCGGCTGCTTTTGTACGAATTTTGAGTGACAGGTTAATCTTCTATAATCTTGTAGGGGGACAATAGCGACTTCTGCGACACACAAAAGGGATTCTCGGGAAGAGGGAAGTTCCTCCTTCCCCCCTTCTCTCGTCGTGGCCGGAGGCGAGACAACCTCCGTCACTAGCTGTCAAGGTTCCTAGACGAGCATTACAAACGAGGCGTTCGCGACATCCACCAGGTGCTCTTTGCTAATCGTTTAATTCGTTTTAAAATTCCTTTTCGAGACTTTTTTAACAAGATATTGGTATGTTCCATGTGATACTGCTCTTTTGAACACATATAGACCAAAAAATGAGCGCCGAAATTTCGTTGTAGTATCCCTTTAAAGGGACACTTTCAGGGTATTTATGCTCACCGAGGTTTTTAGTTGTACGTGACACATGAGAGCCCAACTACCCAGATCAGAATTTGCGGCTAGAAATTCGGTTTCTTTCCGCCCTAAAACCGCCGATCGAGAACTGGCCGGTTTGAGTCGCACTCACTCTCTTTTCCGTGGTCACGGGCCATTTTCTAAGGTTTCGACGCGACCACCACATTTAATCAAAGTCGTGGGTCATTGAAAGCACACAGTCAATACTAAAAATAGAAAAAAATATGAAACCCATTTTTTGTGGCTTTCAAAAAGCTGCAAATACGTTGATTAAAAAAAAAAAAGGTTGCACAGACAACCGGAAGCATTCTGTGTGTTCACACTATAATTCTCAACATGGCGTCGTTTCGCATTTCGTGGGACTCGCGGGTGGCAGCGGACGACGGGCGTGGGACCTCTACTTCAGAACTGTCGTTCACAGTACTGGCGAATTCTGTCTTCCTTTGAAAAAGAAATTTTTGGACCGATCAAAAGAATTGATATTCATCCCATACAGGGGCGGATGCAGGAATTTCCTGAGGGGGGGGGTCAGGTGTTGGTCAGCGTACCATTTGTTTAGGAACCCCCTCCCCCTCTCCCTCGTTTCACGCCCTAAATGTTACACATGAAGAAATCAAGAGGGGGGTCAGGACATCCGGACCCCCCCTCTAGATCCGCCCCTGATCCCATACGACACGCCCGACCAGCAAGCCGATTGCACGAAGACGTCGCCGAGCCGCCGTCCCTTCTCGTGGCTGAAGACATCGCTCGCTCAAACGTCAAGCACAAAGTGCGTACATCGAGTTGAGTACGCACGCGTACGGTTTCTTTACTTGGTGCGAATGTGGCCAATGCTGCCCAACTTCAAGCCGGGAGTGCGTGTACTGGGGGGAAATCGGCAGCAAACTTTCCGACATACAGTCGACCGGATGCATTACTACGAACTAAAGAGTTCCTTCAGTAGCTCAGTGGAAAGACATCCGCTTCACACGCAGCGGGCACGGGTTCAATCCCTAGTGTGGGCGTACCATTTTTTTTAACATTTTGCGATGTTTACATTTCTTTTTATTTTACAATTATTACTGAAAAAAAAAAAAAAAACAATTGTTGTGGACGATGCGTCGCTGAACTAAATGGTGTGGGATTCCATTCTTGACACCTATGCCGCACAATGTCACTTTCAGATGTGAGGCAGCTCTTCACACATCATCTTGGGAGTATTCTTTTCGGAGCCGATCACGGGAATTCCCCACGGGCACTCACTACTAAATGCCAACGCTTAAATGTACAAAACAACTCATCTTGAAGTACAGAACAGAAGCGGGACAAACATAACTGCAAAGGAATCACATGGCAAACGGATCCCGAACGCATTTCGTCTCTGCACCCGGAAGAGAAAAAAAAAATAAAAAATTGCGCGGTCGGGTGTAGCCACATGACTTCCGCCACTCACTTTCTCCTCTCCACATCTCTGTGCGGTGCGTGGGTTTCGGTTTCAGTTTCGAGCAGTTGCGTTTTTTGGCTTTATTAAAAAAATATGTGACTCTGTAGCGAAATATTAAGTGGGTAGCATTCCGACACCATAATAAATCGCCTGGCAAAAAATGAAAAACAATTTTTGGGGGGTGTCAGTGTCCCTTTAAGAATGGCTGGATGAAAACTTGCCACAGTACCCTCCAGGAGCTGCTTTTTTAATTGGACATTGCAGTTTGTCTGTCTTCCTTTTTTGTTTGAACATTATTTATTGCTAACCCTTTTATCGCCCTGTGGCTTTGAATGTTGAATGTTCCGACGCATGGAACTGACAAATCGAGAAAAATAAACCCTCAAACTGTAAGAACCTCAGACAAGGCATTCAAGTGTGCCTATAACTTTTACAGAAACACAACTGACAAGGGCCTAACGAGCAAGAAAACACATTTGTGACGCATAATCTGGCTTTTTTCCTGCATGAAAATTGTTGGTCGAGAAGCGACCGCTCTTCACTTTCCTCCTCCAAAGTCATGTGCAATAACGTCACAGAACTCAGAATATTCTCGAAGAAATTAGCTGTCTGAGGCACATTTTCATTTATAAAAATGAGAAAATCTGCCAGACATAATTTTCATGACCACCGAAAACACCAAAAACGGGTTGGTGTGATGAAGAATACTTGAGTGCAAAACTGTGAAGTGTGCAACAACCCAAGTGACTTCCCAAGTCTGACATCACATTCTCATGCCCTGGTCCTCTAGTTTTGGTTTGACTTTGGTTGCTTTTCTCAGAAAATACACAGTAGTAACTAACAAAGCACTAGTTGGGTGGTGTGTTAACACCGTACCCTAGCACTTTGCACCATGAAATAAATTATTTTTGGGGGTGTCAAAAGTCCTCTAACACCTCCACAAGTTCATCAGTCACCTGACCAGCTTCATCAGCTAACCGAAATTGGGGAGTGGCCAAGGAATTGGAAAATGGCAGGGTATACCGGAGTACAGTCAAACCCGTTTATAACGAACAGCAGGAAACGCTACGATCAGTTCGATATAGCAAGTAGTTCGATATAGCAAAAACCATTTACAACGAACTTCCACGATGCGTTCGTTGTAAGGCGAGAGCTTCTCTTTCTTTCTCATCTCTTCGCTTCCGCCTTGCAACAACACGCTAGAATTTTTTTTTTTGCATGCGTGCAGATTTTTTTTATTATTATTTTTCCTTTTGAATTGCTTCTCTTCGTGGGCCTATTGCGATCTAGCCAATGCTTTGGGATGAAAAGTTTTTTGTTTTTTTCTGTGCATGCGTGCAGAGTGTTTTTTTTAGCTTTCTCCCCTTCTGAATCGCTTCTCTTCGCTCAATTTTGTTTGCGGCTTGAGCTTTGGGAATTTTCTTTCTTTCCTACTTTTTTTGGGAAGGAAGGGACAGGCTAGAAGACGATTGTTTGTGCGTTTTTGGAAGCCTTCCCGGGGGGAAAGGTTCGATATAGCCAATGTGTTGTTCGTTATAAAAAGTACTCTTTACGTGCATTTTTATTTAAATTTTTCGTCAGTTCGATATCGACAATAATTCGCTCTACATGGGTTCGCTCTAAACGGGTTTCACTGTAGTAGTGACTAAACTACTGTCAAAGCTGCTGAATATAAGCGTTTGCTTAGCAATGTTAATTTTGAGGGCACTGTACATCTGACTGGAACATTTTTAGAGCGCAGCTCTTAGGTGCTCATTGTCGGCTTGAGCAGCGTCGCCGTCAGCATAATTGCGCGTTGCATTATGGGACGTTTCCCATAATGACATCACACGAGACATCACGAGGCTCACGAGTGACGTCACGAAGGTCACTCGTGAAGGTCACGACCTTCACAGTGAAGGTCACGAGGCCTTCACAAGTGACGTCACAAGGGAGGAGGAGGAGGAGGGGCATACCCTCTTCTCCGTATCCTCCCCTCCTCCTCAAGAGCTGCGCTATAATTCGGCGTCACAGGAAATTGTAAACTGTCATTCTTTTTTCTTTCTTTTTTTCATTTTTTATATTACATATGTGTGGCAATAGGCCCCTTTCAAAAGTGAGCGCAATCTTGTAGCTGCTAGGCCAATTGGTTGAGTCCGCCATTGTTTGGGTACTCACTGCGAGCATGTATTGGACACGAGAGCTGCATCAGCGTTCAGTAAGGACTGTGACCCAGTGACATGCTTTGTGCCTAAGGATGGATGGATGCTAACGGCTGTACCCTTCATAACGGGTGGTAGCTTGCACCACCTAGCCTAGAAATCAAAAACCAAAAGTATGATTCCTCCCTTTGCCCTTCTAAGCCAATTTGCTTCCCCTCTGCAATCTTGCAGCCATCTGTGTGGGATATCACTAGAATGACCTTTGGGGGATCAGGCGAAATGGCCATTACCAATGTTGCTTGATGAGGTTTTGAAAGGGGTCTAATTATGGCTCTTGCTTCTTGATGTAGCCTTTGCAGTATTGATTTAATACATTGAATCTATTATGAGCCAGAAGCAATTCACACTTTTTACCTACGTACAGGGTCGTGTCGCATTATTATGACCACCGCCGACATTTGATGTCGGTAGCGCGTAGCTAATGAAATAAGGCATGTGTCAGGGGCTGGCTTTTGGGGTTAGGTTAGGTTAGGTGTGGACATGCTGCAAACAGGGGAGATTGGTGGCCGAGTGGGCTAACGCATCTCAGCTCAGAGCATGGAGCAAAAGCTTTCGCTGCAGAACCTCCTGGGTTCAATCCCCACCCCCCCGACCAATTCATCTGGATGAGATTTATACTGACACGCGTTCGTGTAATCACTACTGCGTGGTGCACATTATAGACGCCAGGTTAGCGGTTGGACTGCACTGGCTAAATTTCTCATCTGCAGCTAAGAGACTGGTCACCCGTGGAGGCATACCAACATCAAGGCTAATTAAACATACTAGCAACCTTTTTTTTTTTTTTTTTGTGCTGCAAACATATTAACTAGTGCCGTCATGGGGCAAACATGCAGTGTACCCGACTTAGAAAAGGGGATGTCAGAATAAATGTCAGAACCTGTAGGAATAGCTACTATCTGGGGTCCTTTGCACATTTCTCTGCTTGCAAAGGCAACAAACAAAAGGGGCTGAACATATGGCAGATTGATGTCACATATACATGTCATAGAATGTCCTATTGGCGTGATCAAAACCCACTACAATGAATTTTCTTTTTTTTTCCTTTAAAGCTACCATTAGATTCAAAATCTGGTGACCCCTACTTTGGGTCACCAGATTAAGCGCAGCAATGCACTTCATCCAGAATTTAGACCTCCAAAGTGCTTCATTGCTTATTACAGCGGCAGCTGTTACGGGCCCGTCCCCCCGGTTTCGTGACAGTGTGAGCGTAAACTAATTTAGTTTCCTCGCTAAATTTAGCGGAAAAATTGTTGTCACGTTACCTATGCACAAATTCAGTTTCCCCGCTAAATTTGGAAGGTAAATTGATGTCACTTGACCTGACATCATGGGACCTACAGAAGAATTCAGGTTCCCCATTAAATTTAGCGTAAAAATTTATGTCATGTGAACTATGCACTAATTCAGTTTCCTCACTAAATTTTGTGAGAAAATTTATGTCACGTGACCTGACGTCATGGGGCCTACAGACAAAAACAGCTTCCCCGCTAAATTTAGCGGAAAAATTCTTACGTGACCTATGCACCAATTCAGTTTTCCCACTAAATTTGGCGGAAAAATTTAGTGACCGCGTGAACTTAAACGAAAATAAACAAAAAAGCTCCCGCTGTCTAAATGCATCACGCCATATGGTCGTCCCCCAATTCTAATTCATCACTGTTTACATGATTGTAACCCCGTCTGCTCGGAGTACTATACAGACAGATAGATGTACCACGTCATCCTGACCTGGTGCTCCAAGTTAGACGCTCGGCGAGAAAGTCGACGAGATCTCCGATCGCCGCGATGGGCCATTGTCAAATCTGGCAATTACGGTAGTCAGACATCTCGCCAAGCGTCCAACTCTGAGCCCGTTTGCTATCTGCTGCACCACTAGACAATCCGCCAACCGGTACAAAGCAAAGAGCGGCGTGCCACTCTCGCAGCGTGGGTCGGCGTCCGAGTCCAAGGCCCTGTTCCTGGTGTCGAGCCCCGTGGCAGAACGCACCCTCTCCACCCTGTCCTCCGTCGTGCGGGCGAGCGTGTTCACTTCGTGCTGCGTCATCACCTCCTGCCCACCCGCAGCCCAGAGACTGGCCAGGTGATCGCTTCTCTCACTTTCTAGATGACAGTCTTCACCAGAGGAGAAAAGCTCGAACGGTCAGAGAAAGGTCGCATAATTTGACCACGAACGTCGCCATAGTCAGGAATATCCCCAGGTATATATTATTTCGTCACGTGATTTCGTCGACCTGTGTTCGGAAGGTCTGTCCCTGCCACGAAGAAAAGCATTTTCCCAGTTTGAGCAATATTGGAGCAGATCTAAAAGCCACCCATTGATGCGTGACCACGAGCTGAACCGTCCCTAATGTGTACATTATCGTTCACAAGGTTTGTAGACCTCTCCACCACTTTATTGCGTCAATGCCGACCAGGAGGGGTTCCTCGAGATTGAAAAGTTTGAGAACCCGCGCCTCTTCGGGTTGTCGCCGCAACCGCCGACAGAATGAGAACGGCGGGACGTCTTTCTCTTGAACTGTCGGCCTCCAGGACGTGCTCGTTAGCTTCCACCTTGCTTTGGCTGCGCATGCACGTTCGAGGATCGCGAGGCTCCCAAGTATCATCGAAGGTACAAAGCTGGTGCCCGAGGCGGGACCACCGAAAGACCTCAATATTGTTCTCACCCCGTCTGTGACTACAGTTTATCGACCTGGGTCGGCGTCGTTCTTACGAAAGTCGCAAGAAGTTATGACTAATGTTCCGTGTTCTCAAGGTTTAATTTTTTATTTTTTTTTTTTAATTGGGAGGGATTTGTTTTGTGCTTCATTTTTTCCAACATGTTTGGTGTTTCCCTGCATCTATTTTTGGTGTCGGACAAAAAAAAAAAAAAAAATTGGCATTTGTTGGGGCTTGTGTTGTCGTGAAAAACGGGCCGTGGACATCGGTTTTCCCGATCTCCGGGGGACGTGCGCACGACCCGGACCCTCAGAAAACGTTTTGGTATACCGACGAGAAAAGGAAACGAGGTGAGGGGCGTGGTTCCCAAACGAAGAACTGGAATCGCAGACGGTTCGGTACTGCTTGTGTTCCAGGTCAACACCAGACAAAGCCATAGATTTAAATTTGTTTCAGCGAAGCTCAGGTTTTTGTTTATTTGGAGACAACTCCAATGGGGAGTTTCTTGGTCCCAAATTTTAAGGAGAACCAGCTCGGAGTTTAATTTTCGAGGTTTGTTTGTAAACGCCAAGAGCACGGAACCCTATCTATTGTGGTGCGGCATTAACGTTCCTACTGTCGGTCTTGCTACAATGCTCGGAACACGTCTTTGGCTTGTGTGTTTGACGTCCCATCCCGCCCATACATCAAAACTGGTCCCCAAGTGGCAACAGATCACGTTGCAATCTCGGCGGTTTGGTCTACAAGTCCCGGCAAAACGTATGAGCGAACTTGAGTGTCGCTGTCATCGTGGCGTCCCGACTCCTGGCTGCCAAAGCTTCCTTAGACAACGCAACATTTCGACGACGTCACTGTTCCGAAATCAAGCGAACACCTTTTACGACGCGGTAAACACTCCGGTCGGAGGCGCTTTGCAGTCCCCACTACTTTTACTCGCCCAACACTGTTTCTAGCCAGCGTGCCGCTCGCAGTCTCGGCTTGAGACACAGGCCCCTCGACCTTCCAGGTACGGCTCGGCAGAGGGGCCCGGGGGACCCCAGGCGTTTCTGGACGCGGAGGAGCAGCTGCTTGACTGGATGGGAAACCCGGTGAGCTCTCTTTGGGAGCTTTTCGTATGTGTAGGCCACCAAACTTTAAGAGAGACCAGGGCCTCTAATTTTGACGATCGCCGACCTCCATGATTTGCCGGTGCCGTGCTGCGATTGGCCAGCACCGAGACTGAGCGCAGCGCTGGCCAACCGTAGTGGTCGGCGATCTCGCTGACTTTCTCGCGAAGGTCGGGCTTAGAACCCCAGGAAGTGGTTCTAATTTTGTCCCGAATAATGCTTAGGAAAAAGTCTTTGCTCGGCTGTGAATACGAAATGTCTGTTGGGTTTTTATTTCGTGCTTCAATTTTTTATGCGGAGAGAACTCAAATTGATTGGGGTGGTGCTCTCTCCTCCAATTCATTTTGGGGAATACTACAACATTTAGGAGCACGAATACACCCCGTCCCTAGTACTCTTAAAAAAACACTCAACCTAGGGGGAAAAAATATTTTTTTTTTACCTGGTTATAGGACAAGCACGTCTCAAAAATAATACTTGCCTAAAAAAAAAAATTTGTTTTGCCCAATATTTATTTTACAATACAAATTTTTCGATTTGTGGGCGAAACCAAGACTGTACCCCTGTGGGATGATGATGATGATGATGCTAGCATTTGGACCCGACTAGAGTGCACTCTGAGGTGACACTGAGGTCCAGGGAAGTCCGCCAGACCTCAGCGTTGCCTCAAACCGCGTTCACACTTGCGGAGAAGTCAAAAGATGGCGCCGTTCATATTTGTTGCCACCTGTCACGTTCGTGCGGCTCAGTCTCGCAGATATCAGAGCAGACTGCTTCTGGCTCGAATGGTGATCGAATAAATGCTCTTGCAGACTTCCTCTTACAGTTGACGCTAACCCGCAGTGCCGAGAAAATGCCCAACATTCTCTCGGCGATACGGGAAGGAAATAATAAAATAACGAGCAAACGGAGACATGTGTACGTACTACTCACGCCAATTTTATTCCACAGATTTTCTTTGTAGGCACTGTCTTCGTTGCTCAGACGCCTCTTGTCAAACAGGGTTGAATAATTTAGTCTCTATCAGCATTTCTGCCGACGCAACGATACCAGCGAGACAGCGCCGGTTGCCCAACTTGGGAGCTCCGGCAACTCCGGCGGCAACCCCACAACCCCAGCAACTCAAGCACTCAACGGCTGGGCCAGGATGTGACGCCGCCAAGCGCCATTTCCTCCATGCGTTCCAATTGGCTGCGGCGGCGTGGAAACTTTTTCTGCGCAGCAAAAAGCGGTCCCGGACCAATTGCTCCCACGATCAAATATTCCGTCAGCCGCGAGGGGATTCCCGCTCCCGGCGTCAATTTCTCCGCGGATTTGCCTGCGATTCCACAAGTGTGAACAAGCTATCAGAGTGCACACTAGTTGGATACAAACACTATCATCATCACCCCACAGGGGTACGGTTTCGGTTTCGCCCGCAAATCCAAATAGTATCCGTATTGCAACAAAAAAAAAAAATTACAATTGTTTTTTTGTGATTTGTTTGTCCTAACCAGGTAGAAAAAAAATTGTTTATCCTAGGCTCAGTGTTCCTTTAAAGCGACACATTTTAGACTGCATCTTAAAAGTGTTTTCTCGTTCCTTAACCAAAAAAATGCAAATAGGCACAGTGAATAAAAAGCTATACTCTACGTCAAGTATTTCGGGCTAGCATGTCGTCGAAGCTAATGTAGCTTGTGGAGAGCCCCAAAGCTGTCGAGGCTAATGCACGAGGAAGTCACGTGCACGTGCTCTCGCGGCAGTGCAGGGCTGCAGCACTGGAAGCTATGCTAGCCTCGGCAATGTAGGACAAAAGGGTTGACGCCGAGTATAAAGTCAAATAGACCTTTCCCTAAATTACTCGAGCATCAAAGAAATGTTAGGAACATAGGTCCACGTGCTGCACGTGCTTGCCTTCCCTATAAAGAAGATTTGAAATAAATAACGCGAGAAAAGTGTCCTTGGAACGTGCGCACAAAGTGCAGTGCGTGTACCTACGTTCCCGGCATTTGTTTTGATGCTTGGGTAATTCGGCAAAAGGTGTATAGGCTGATAGTTACCAGTGAGGTACTGGCCACCATTCTGGCTAGTACTTCACCTTCTCCGCTATAAATTAAGATGGGCATCTTGTCTGCCACTTGAAAGTTCAAAAATATGCGCTTATATCTGCACGAAAAAAAAATCTTCCACGTTCATTCGTATAAGTCTTTGCGAGCCCTGAAAATGTTGAAAGAAATTTCTGAAAGCCACGTACCGCCCTCTTCTGTTTCAGACCCTCACAGCTGAAGTCATGTATGTCCCGCTTTCCGTGGTAAACATCACTTCAAAGTTCTTTGTGATGCCCCAGTTTTGCCACGTGTTCCCACCTCTCCAGGAGCATTTTGTGAGTATGCGGAGGTTCTACAACAATGGAGAATCATTAATTAAGTGATAGTGTCACAAACGATAAGTCAAGGGATGAAAAAGGGGAAGGATGGTTTGTGTAAAACCTTCAAAGTTTTGTGGCCATCCACGTGTTCCCCCCTCAGGAGCTTTGTGAGAGGGAGGTGGGAGATCATTAATTAAGTGATAGTGTCACAAACGATAAGTCACGAGACGATGAATAACAGCGGGAACTACTGTAGACCCTCAATTCAAACTCCTTGATGGTATGAATTTTGTTTGAATTGTCAGAAGTTTGAATTATTATAAATTGATCTCAATATGATGCAAGATAAAATTATGATTTGTTATATGGATGGCTACATATACGAAGCAGATATTTGATGACTTCCTGCACAGGGGCCTAGTAATCATAAGCAGGTATGCCACGCATGGAACATTGGGGAAATGTATAACAAAAGTTTATTTATCCCTCAAAAACATTGTCTATCGTGGACTGTTTATACGGCACAGGACACCCCAAAACAAAATTAAGGTTGTTCATCTGGCAAAAAAACTTGTCTATTGTGGACTATTAGCACTGTTCCTACCGAGCACCGGTCCACTGCGGAGAAGCGACACCCGAGGAAGTGAGCTCCGCAGGTGTTGCTTCTCTGCAGTGCACCGCTGCTCGGTAAGAAGCGCACTTAACGGGGCCGTAAGAACGAGAAGTGTGAGTTGCACAAAAAACAGCTTTCGAATTATTGTATTTACTCGGAAATAAGTCGACCACAAATATAGGTCGATGCGTTTATATTAAACTCGCCGATATTTTTAACCGATACAGCGGCACAATGCCAATGTGTTTTGACGGGCGTAGGCATGTTGGGCTGTTCTTCTATGGTAGTTCGCAGACACCTCCCCAGACGGCGCTCGTTACTCAAAAAAGGTCCATTCCTGATATGAAATCACCATTAAAAAACATATCTGCAAGCTAATTTTTTTTTTTTAAATGTGTCGATAAATAAAAAAAGTATATTTCAAGACCAGCGTCGCCCCTCAAAAGGGATACTGCAACGAAATTTCGGACGCTTAATTCTTAGTCTATTCTGGTTCAAGGGAGCAGTATTGGATCAGGCGCACCAATTTCTTAAGCAGTGATAGAGTGCAGGCGAGCTAGTAATGAATCAGCATCTTGTAGACACTGAAATGGGGAACAATAAAAAAACGGACGAAGACAACAAAATCTCGAACGCAGCTGAAATTTATTGATTTGAGCACACCGATAAATAGACTTCCAAACACATGGAGAACGAGAAAGGGAAAGAAGGAACTTAACAGCATAAACAAGATGATCAGGGAGTTCGACCCAGACAGCATAATCCACTCCCTGGCTCCACACTTTTGCAAAGGGCCACCCAAACAACAACAACCCCAAGGTCCAACACACAAGGCGACCTCCAAACCACTTTCCGTTCCCTCCTCCCCCCCCCCCCAACCCCACCCCAAGTCTACAAGCCCCCCCTCACACAAGCAAAAACTCTTTCATCTGATCACTGATAACCAAAGATGGCTGGCTTACACAATTCCCCCGCTCGCAGATGCACAAAGTCTCCTCAGTTAGCCTTCTAAACAAATCTTTTTCGTTGCACAGAACGGAAGTTTCATCCCAAAGAGGAGAACAAAAATTACACGAACCAACGTGATTTGCAATTCAGAACTCTGCGCCTTATTCTTTACACTCCTTTTGTGTTCAAGTCACGATTGCGCCGGATGTTAAGTGCTTTTCACTGGCTGTTCTCTCAGCGCTTGCCAGAGTGGGCCATTTATAACGAAAAATACAGCCATCAGGCTCAAGATATAAACAGGCAATTGTCATTTATGGATATTGTGGATCAACTTGAGCCTATTTCTGAACACGACAGGTATATTTCAAATTTCATTGAAGTATCCCTTTAGAGACCGACCTACAAAATCATTTCCCCCCAAGGTAGGAAAATCCTCCTCGCCACCCTTCTCATTTCTCCCTCTCCCACTCTTATCTTGACGGCAGGGGGACTCTTTTTGTTGCTGCATCTTGGGGCAGGATGAGCCGGAAGCTTATCCCGGCTCATCCAGCCCCAACGAAAAGACTCCCCTTCCGTCGAGATAGCAGTGGGAGAGGGGAAAATGAGAGGGGTGGCAAGGAGGATTTTTCTACCTTGTGGGAAAACCTTTTGTAGGTCGGTTTTTAACCACTGACGCACGACCAACTCTGTCGTCTGGCAACACTGGGCCTAGTTGCTTTTGTAGTGAATGCGGTACGCTGAGTTTTAAAATATTTGCCAACAGAACACAAACCAGGGACCTCCTTTGCTAGAACTTGGAGCACTACCCCGAGAGATGCAGATTGACCTGAAGGTAAGGGATGCAGTTTTCTGTGCAGCACTTTTGACTCTTTGGGGTTGTTGGTTTCAATATTGAAAGTTGATGAGGGGGCATGGATGGATGGACGCTAATGGCTGTACCCTTTATAACAGGCGGTAGCTTGCGCCACCTAGCCCTGAAACCAAAAGTATGATTCCTTCCCTTGCCCTTTTAAGCCAATTTCCTTCCCCTTTGCATTTTTGTATAACTATCACCAGGCAGTGTGAGATATTCCCGGGATGGTCAACCCCTTCCTCAATGTTGCCGGTTAAAATGCCTATGTTTTTGTTCTAATATAACATAAAGGGGAACCGTGAAGAGCCGTCCTTGCCTGTTGCGTAGAATCATAGTTACGCGACAAAAATAGCATGTCCCGTGCATCGCTCGTGCATACTGCATGCGACCGTGGAAGAAAAAAACATTTTCGACCTAACAACCTCTGATTTTGCAGACACTCCCCAAACTTAAGAGCTTAACCCCTTGCTTATTTTTTTTGTTTCTTCAAGGAATGAACAGTAAAATTTTATATTAAATAGGCAATTTGCATTAAAATAGGACAAAAATATTCCCTTCACTTCCAGGTGTCGTATCTTGCTCTAAATCGGGACTTCTGGTGCAAGTCCCACTGAGGTGCAGACGCCGAAGTAGATGGAATGCTTGCAGGATTCACATCGTTTTCATCACTCCTGTCACTGCCCATCAAACTATCGTCCGATTCCTAAAAATCAGAAAGGCCGAAGGATCCGTTGTCACATATGGCTGAGCATTCATCCCATTCAAAAAGAAGGTTTCGTATCTCTTTGTCAGCTAAAGTGGACATCCGCACCAGAGCCACATTGTTTTAGCGTGAACGCTCGCAAGCGACTGCTGTTTTTTTTGTTTTTTTCTCGGCTAAATGGGGCGTTCTTTCTTTGTCAAACGGCAACACAAACGAGCAAACTACCCAATGTAAATGGAGCAACAGGGGTGGTTGAGCCATCTGCCATAGAGCGCGCTAAACAAGTGCTGAAACCGAAACGCGAGTCACACTCGTGGTCGGGCTTTATGCTCTGTAAGGGTTGGCACAAGTAACGCTCGTTATTAGTAGGCAAGGGGTTAACTCACTGTTTGTTCATTGGAGACATTTATAAATGGCAGGGGTTTTGATTTTCTGGTATTGCCAAGATAGTGTGTCGCTTCAATTCTCCCCACAAAATTCATCCTCTGGAACTTTCTATTTCCTTTTCGAGGAGCACCCGCAACCCTCGATTGATATCCGAGGAACACCTTCGAGTCTCGGCACTGACTTAGGGAAGCAGTGCAGGGGCCCACAGACCGTGTAAACAATGCACAACTAGGAGGTGTGTAGCGCATAATTATGTATTAATAGATAGCTAATATGTACTAAAATAGTGCTTAAACTAGGAAAAAAACACTCTTATTTAGGGGCAGAGACAGTCAAGGAAATGCTTGGGGAACCCCGGAGAGTACTCGTGGGATCCTGAGAACCCAGTTCTAAGGGACTCGTGCTCTAGAACTACGGGTCGCCTGGTTCCAGACACCAATTTTGCGGGATGATTTCATAATTTTGGACAGCCGGAATGTGCTCCTCTAAAATATAGAACTGGCTAGATATGTGGACTTTACTCGGAGGAGTGTGTCTTCTTTTGCACCCTGTTGCACCGCTGGGCAGTAGCAGTGCCACGAGTCAGAAAAGGCAAATCGTCCTCTCCGTAGTCGCTGACAAAACGAGATCGGCAGAATGAGAAAGCATGGCGGAAGGCAGCGAGCACGCTCTCGCTGCCTTCCGTTGTGCCTTGGTTGCACGTACGTGCAGGGGCGGATTTAGAGGGGGGGTCCGGATGTCCTGACCCCCCTCTTGATTTTTGCATGTGTAAAATTTAGGGCGTGAAACGGGGGAGAGGGGGAGGGGGTTCCTAAACATATGGTACGCTGACCAACACCTGACCCCCCCCTCAGGAAATTTCTGCATCCGCCCCTGCGTACGTGCGCGAAATGCACGTAACGTTGAGACGTCGTCAAAGGCGCTCGCTCTGGAGGCGGGACGGCCGAAGCCCCTTTCTGCCGTCCCCGCCCTTTCGGCGACTTTCGTAGCCGCTTGTGTCTTGATGAAGTAACTAGGATGAATGGGTGTCTGTTCAGTCCCTGATAGGCAACCTCAACTCTGTGTTCGAAGTCCTCCGGGTGAGAGAGGAGACCTTCTCCCTGGGGCCCCTGTCTCGGCTCGTGGGGGAAGAACTGGCCCGTCTCTCCAAGGGTCACAGGAAGGTGAGAGAGCCACGGGGAGGGTGACGCGAGAGATCAAGTAGATGTTGCGGAGATGGGAGCATAGACTGCGGATGCATCACTTTGCATCGGAAGATTCATATGGGAAAGCTTATCGAGTACTGACCAAAAAAAAAAAAAGAGAAATGAAAACTAAGAAGTGGTTTGCCACTCTGGTATTGTTTATCTCGTTTGAAAGAATGAATCTAATTTTTTTGAGGATAGCTCATGGTGACGAGCAACTGGGAATGCTGCGAAACAATGTATGCCTCGAGCCGCCCTTCTTACTGCATGCAAGTAGGGGAAGCGTGTTGAGGACGATTGTTTCCCTTCGTGAAGATAGTATGCTCATTTCTTACCTTCGTGGTCTCTCGAACTGATTTTAATGTACCTCGCTCGAGACCTCTGCAAATACCAACCAGTAAATGTGGTAAATATTGCCCTGGTAGTCTTGGTTTTAGTACCACGCTGCGGAGCGCACCTCTGCTTTGCAGCCCGACATCATCCTCATTGTTAAGATGAATTCACCTGTCTTTTGATTCGCTAACATTTCGCATTTAAGATTTTGGAACCATTTGCCACTGACGCGACCCGCTCATACAGTAAAAAAGAAACCTGGAGGAGACTTATACTTCACCTTTAAGAGTGAAACACTATAGCGTTATCGGGCGTCGTTCGCAAAGCCGTCTCATATTAACCCGTGCTCGTTCCCAAACCGTGTGTGCATGGCCTAATCAGTAGTGTCACGTGTGACGTCTTGTCACATGACGCATGACGTCACACGTGCCTGTAACATCTTGACCCTATCGACTCGCTAAATTTGGTGTGATAATTCTCTGCTAAATTTGGTGTGAAACTTTTCTGCTAAATTTTGAGGGAAAATTTAGCAGGTGGATAGGGTCATGACGTCACACCCAAGTGTGACTTCACATGTGGCTGCGTCCATTGCATTATGTGATTTTAAGATCCCGCCGACGCTGACGCTGGATTTTCTGCGGCACAAGCTCCTAAACGCTATCCCAAATAGACTGTCTTTCAGAACTGTGCGCCATCAATTACCCGAGTTTGCCATTGTTCGGGCACGCACCCTAGGCATACACGGGCTGCGTCAGCGTTCGGCATGAACTCGGCTCGGCTCAGATTGAGAACAAGTGCCTTTGGCGAGGACTCGGATCCGATCGGGTGCTTCGTTCCCGAGAAATGGCGGCCACCAATGTTGCTCGATGGGGTTTTGAAAAGTCTCTATTAAAATAGATTTTGTTCCCTCCTCCTTCGAGCTCAAAGGATAGTATAGACCTTTTCTGTGTACTCTCATCCACAGCCACCTAATAGGTGTATCCGGTATGGGCGACGAAAAAAAACTAAAACGTTTCAACCTGTAACTAGTAAAAACATAAGGGGGAGACAAAACGATAATGTGTGACGGCTACGCTTATATCCTAAGTGTCTTCTACTGGCGTGGCGACGGCAAAACAATGTTTTCGCCCATACTGGAAGTGACGACAATTCAAGATGGCGGCGCCGTTGAAGAAAGGGTCTATAGGAGCGAGGGACCGGACTGAGCGAGGAAAACAGCTCTTCATATGCTTCGAAACATAAAACTGTTCTCGTCCGCTTTTTTTTTTTTTTTCTTCAGGATTGCATTAAGTAGTAGTGCACTGACAATGAAAATAGGAAGCTTCTCGAGGTGGCATGACGCCATTTAGAGGTGAAGCCAGAAGTGTGGAGGGACATGGTCCCAACGATGACCCAAAACCAAGAGACGCTATTGGACGAAAAGGAAAGCTGACTCAACAGCTGTTTTGGTCACCCTAGGGGCCCGAGGGCGACCAAAACAGCTGTTGACTCAGCTCTCCTTTTCGTCCATTAGCGTCTCTTGGTTTTGGGTCATCGTTGGGAGCGTGTCCCTCCACACTTCTGGCTTCACCTCCGGTGGCCTCATGTCGCCTCCAGAAGGTTCCTACCTCCATGACACCGACGAATGAACAGGGAGCAGAGTCGAGAGTCTCCCTGGTGCTTGTGGACCGGACCCTGGACATGGCGGGGCCGCTGACCTCGTCGTGCGAGTCCCTGCTCGACCGGCTGGCGAGGGTGCTGCCAACCTGGCCAGGCCACAACCTGGATGTGTGCGTGGACATGCGCTGCCTCTGCTCCTCTCCTTCCGTCGAGTGAGTGCCAGAGACGAACATGCATTCTCTGCATCATTGATTCAAACATGCACCAGCGTTTGTGCCAGCGCATACATTGACAAATACCGTCGGCTGGCCGCTCAGATCTTGGAACGCAGTCCGACGATGCAGATCGCCTTTTCTTCCATCCTTCCGAAGTGGGAGAACAGGTTTTCTTCGTCCGAGTGTCAGCGTAGACAGAGTACCGAGATCCAGGCGTTGGATGATCGGCACAGAGACGTGAACTGGCTCCTGCGGGAGTTCTGCCGCTAGAAGGGCTTCGTGTTCGTCGGTGATCTCGTGGACGAGTGGCATCTATGTATCGGCTACTGTTTTATTTGTGATGGAAGGAACTGTTTCTGGAATCTTTTACCCAGTTTTCTCGTTTCAAAGCTCTCAGTATGTTTGTTATTACTGGGACTAATTCATGTTTTCCCTCCTCTGACAATTTTTGTGAGATTGCAAGCGTGCGCGCAAATCAAGGACGTATACGGAGCGGTGGGCTCGCACTTGTCCCCTTCGGTGCACATAAGCTCACACTAAAACACCTCGAACCAAGCCAACTGCACACACGACGAAGCCTCACCGCCTCGCCTCGGCAGCGATGTACACATGGGCTGAGGCCCCGGGAGCTTTAGCCTATGTGTGCGTGTGCGTGCGCGTGCGGGCTGCAAGCCCGCACACACATGCACGGATGGCACGCACGCCACCCACACGTGTGTGTGACTCCTGGACAACATAACTATAAAAATATATATTGATGCTATTTTTATGACGCATGATACTTGCTATTACTCTTAGAAAACAGTAAAAAAATTTATAAATTGTTGAAGAATTTGTAAGGTCACGTGACATTAACTTTAAAAACAACAATAAAATGTAACCTCTTTATTCTTATATCTTATATTTACTTATAGGAAAGCATAGTATGTACATAAAAGCAAATTATGTTCTTATATTATAAGTCACGTGACCTTTGCGTGGATGGAGCCTTATCTCCTCCCGACTTGGCTACGTCCCCGTGCGTGGATGTTGCCTCGGCCTTAAAAAATAAATAAAAAAATGTCATTAAAAGTTTGAATGTATACATATACCACTGGTGCTAATTTTTTATATATTTAATTTTTATATCTGTAAATTTGAACTGAAATTGTATTATGCTTTCCTTTTGTTGTGTTCATGTGATTTTTAGCTTTGTGCAATTTTTTTGTTTGTTTTTTTGTCACAAGTTTGGTGCAATTGTGTAAGTTTCTATCAAGCTCTCCTGCAATGGCCTTCAAGACGAGGCCAACAGTATTGATAAATGAATCAAATAAATGAATGCACGTGTGGGGAGACCAGAAGTTGGAGCCGATTGGCGAGAATGGGGACGAGGTTAGAAATCCAGTGTGTATTCTACCGTGTCTGCACCGACACATCCGTGTCTTTCAGGGAGGATGTTCCATCAGCGGCGGCAGTGTATCCCGGGTGCCTTGCTCACGAAGATTCCAGGCTGGCAATGCATCACCTTGTGAGCACCAAGCATAAGGCAAGGATGGAGATTTATTGTTTGCTGAGAAATAGTTTCTTAACTAGCGTTTAGGATGCAGCTGTGTTTTATAAATAGGGTTCAGATTTTGTTTTAGTTCAGATATGTTGTTTGTTTTTTTTTTGGAAGGGGGGAAGGGGAGTTTTTTTTTTTTTTTTCTTCACATATTTGGCGTTTAGTTTTAGTGTCGGACAAAAGACTGGCTTTTATCTGGGCGTACGTCGAAGAAAATAGGACATGGCCATAGGATTCCCCAACCTCCAGTGAACGTGTATGTGACCTAAATATTCGGAAAACTCCCCAGTACTACTAGTAAGAGAAGGAAATGAAATAGGGGTGGTTTTATAAGATGAAGCAGCCCCGCAGACATTTCGGTACAGGGTATAGGTACAGGTACAGGGAATAGAGTTATTAGAATAAACGCTAGAGGCTCAGCTGGCGCTAGTGTCTACAGGACTTGCGGTTGCAAATTGAAGTAGACAGCAAACAGTCTACTTTTCCAGTCTTCCTGTGTATTCCTATGGGAAAATGTACGTGATATTCTCCATAGCACCATATATTTTCTTCTTCTTCTTATATTTTTCTCTTTGCCAGGGAATAATAGAAATCAGCGTAGTTTCTTTACTCGTAACGGGTACTTTGTAGTAATGAACAGAATGTAAGGGCGCAATTGAGCTGGTGTATATCAAACATTTTAGTGAAACCCAAGACTGAGGTTTTGACAGATGATGACAAGGAAGAGAAGAAGAACGACAAGGAAAAGAAGAATGTTCTCCTTCTCTTCCTTCTGTCGTCTGTCAATACCTCAGTCTCGGGTTTCACTAAAATGTTTACTGTGTAGCTTTATTCACATTATGACAGTGTAATTTATTTAGTTGATGGTGTTTTTTTTATTACTGAGCGATGTTTAAGCTAGCAAAAATTGAGGCCCAGGTCTTTGTTGTACATCATGATATGTCAACATAAGCTATCAATTCAAGCAAAAAGCACAATTAAAAAGCAAAAAAAGCAACAAAGAAAACACTCGGTTTTATTTTTTTATTATTCATGCACAGTTAGTTACTAATCCAGTACGTGTTCTTTGTTCCATAACTCCATGCTTGATTCTTGTCGTCTGTTTTGATTGTTTGATTTGGCATATATTAGCATCCTTTTGGTTTTTGGTTTTTTGTTAATCCGATTCACTCTGCGTGCTTCGTAGCATTGACTTTATGCGTAAATATGTGCCCTATAATAGCATTCTGCAACGTCAACACGTATTTTACATGTGTACAGTCGACTCTCATTAATTCAAACTCGAGGGGGGCCGAAAATTTGTTTGAATAAAGCAAAGTTTGAATTATCAGGAGTTTATTCCCATAGAGACGCATAGGATGGGACCTGCACGTTAGTTTGAATTATCCAAAAGTTTGAATTAAAAGATTTTGAATTAACGAGAGTCGACTGTATTGGGCTATCTAAGCGCGGTTTTCGGCGCCATGATTTCTAAAGAAAAACGCTCCGACACATATTTTTGTACATCCGATTGTAAAACATTCCAAACTTTTTATTCTGTCACAGCATTAAGCAATATTTGCTCTTATAATCGAGCGTGAAGAGAAAATGCATTTGCGTTTTCCCATAGGAATGCATTACCGGAAGTCAAATTTAGACTGGTTGCTGTCCGCTTCAAAATGCAACAGCACACTAGTGCCACCTGAGCCTCTAGCGTTTATCGTAAATTCTGTGGTACAGGTTACAGGCCAACACAAAATAAAGCTGTAGGTGAAGATTTATTTTCATAAGTGAACTTTTTTTATGTGTTTTGTTTTTGTTCTTTATTCAGAAGCAGCTTTAATTTGGGGTTTCTTTGTTTTTTTCCGATTTTGGTAAAACCAATTTGGGAGTTACTTTTTGGGGTTTGTCGGCATATACAGTCGTCGACTAATTTTTCGGACGCTATAATTTAGTTGTCTGATATTTCGGACCTAAAGGAGGAACTGTGACCTACCCGATAGAAATGGTGCATATTCACGACCGGTGTTTCAGACAGCTTGAAGTCCGAAAGTTTGATTTTTCGGACAAAACCGTCACGAGCGATCAGTGGGAAACACCACCGAGGAAGCCACCATTTTAGATTCTGTGTTGGCCACACATGGATTGGCTTGGTTTGGCAGCGCCACTTGGGTACTGCTAAGTCCTACCGCTGTACTCTGTTTCATACTTAGCGTGCAACGGTGTCAAAGCTACTGGCGCGAGCGTGGGGCTTGATCTCGTTGATCATTTGCACGCGTTCTCGCGCAAACAAGACCACAGATGAAGCCACGCGCTCGCGCCAGTAGCTTTGACAGCGTTGCACGCTATGTATGAAACAGAGTATAGGTGGCGTTGTGCTACGAAAACAAATTTTATCTCTAGCCACACATTATTATTGTTACCATTTTGCTTTGTTCATTCGCCATTCTGCTGTCGTGGACTTGCACCTTTATCTCGTCTCGGTGAATCGTGTTTTCGGACTACGGTGGCTTGGACGTCATGGCCTCATCTGTTGTTCTGCCGCCGCGAAGTGTCGCCAAGAAGCGCAAAAAGTACTCAACCATAATGCTAGAAAAGAAGGCAGCTATTCTCAAGCTAATAGAAAGTGGCTCAACGCAAGCAGGGGCGTAACCTGAAGCAAGGCAGTATTGACGGCTTTTTTAAGCTCGCTTAGATGTCATAACGGCAAGTTTTTTATTCTGCTGATTTTTCTGTTGTTTTTTTCGGTCGGCGACTAAATTGGGTGGCCACGGTGTTTCTTATGCCATAAAACAAACTGGAAAAATTGGTGCCTGCACGTGGAAAGCTCAAACTTTTACCGAACGTGAGTTTACCTTATTATCTCGAGAGATGCCCCACCCCCGAAAGATAACCCGCCCCCTATTTTTGGCACGATTTGCTATTTCTTCGAAAACATAGAAAGATGGCCCACTTCTTGTAATTGCAGGGCCCTGGTCAATGCTGGCCTCTGCAGAAATGGTGCTACTTAGCCACGACGGAAGATATGCAAACATTGCTAACTGGGAAGGGCAGTCATCTTCCGTTCATCGGCCCTCTTTGCAATCACAAGTTTCATGGATGACAGAATCTGAAACTAACATTTTTTTCAATATTTTTTTTTTTTTCTCTTTTTATTGCACACCGAAAGTTAGTTTACTCCCTATTTTTACCCGATTTGCTTTCGATTTTAGGTAGGCTATCTCTCGCGATATTACGGTAAGTGGCGGATTTTACCTCGTGAAATTTCAAGGCGTGGTTCTCTTCCTGTAGAAAGTTAGACCAAGCAACTTGCTAGAGTTAACAGGGGTACATTCGCAGATGACCGAGTTGGCGACGAACTTGTGCCACCATCTCCCGATAGGCGCAGCGAGCAGACAGCAGAGTGTGTCTCTGCTCGCTGCACCTGCGAGGAGACGACGACGCAAGTTACGTTGAATGCCAACTTGGTCGTCTGTGAACATGTCCGCCGTTCACTTTGGCAAGTTTGTCGGTCTAATTTATCATGAGAAGAGAACTATACCTTGAAATTTCCCAGGCTGAAATCCACCACCTAAATGCACATTCCGCAAAAGCCTGAGCTTTCTATGGTTAGGCGCCGATCTTCCCGGTTTGTTTTTCCACATAATAAACACTGGCCGCCCTACGCATACTCAAAACGTGGAACCGATTTCTAAAGCGTGGAATGTTGTTGCTGTAGCGTTTGGCAAAAAACAAACGTTGATGAGCTGTCTTCCCTCCCGTCATGAGTGTCAACTCGGTTGTGCGCACGTCGTTCCAAACAGGAGTGCTTGATGGAACTGAACCGGCTGCTGGTGGACGTTGCGCTGAAGCAAGGAGTGCGTCTGGACGTCTCCGGCCGGCTGACGCCCGAACTGCTGAAGAAGAGGGTCCTTCAGCTCAGGCAAGACTCACTGGATGCACCTCGCTCCTCCGCGCCGCATCTCCAAATCCTCTTTTGACACGGGGGGAAGCCACCCGAGTAGCGTCTTGCACAAATTCTCGCAGCCACGACGCATTTGCGTCCGGTTCGAGTTCGAACCACCCAAAAGACGGAAATGCGGCCGACCGCATTCTTTTTCCTCCCCAGGCGGGACGGCGGAGACGCCGCCCTCTGGCTGGGCCTGGTGCAGCAGGTGCTGGGGGTGGCCCAGGCAATGCTGAGTCCCTCCTACGCCCGGCTGGAGGAGCTGCTGAGCACGGAGAAGGTGCTCGTGCAGAACGCCGCCGTCTCCGGCGACGCAGCCTCCCGGAGCCTGGTCCAGCTCTTGCGCTCTAGGAAGACGACGTGAGTGGCCGCCGTCGCTGCGGTGCCCGCAATGAATCTTTGACCGGCGCGTTTGGCGTCCTACCCCGCCCATGCATCAAAAGTGGTTCCGAAGTGGCAACAGATTACATCGCAGAAGCTGGTGTGTCATGTTGTCGGACGCCACGATCCTGGCGATAGGTCGTAGGAACGTCAATGAAAAAGGCGAGGTTCACTGTCGTCCCGGCATCCCATCTCGCGTCTGCTTTGGTTTTCGTCGACCGTCTGGCTGCAGAGCGACCGGCAGCGGAACGGGCACATGGCCGCATCCACCCGTGCTGCTCTGCTGCCCCCACGATGACGGCAGGAAATGATGCGATACTTTTGGGGCGTTGTGAGGCGGAAACCACGGGTCCACTTTTGAGGAAGCATTATATGCCTAGCAACGTTAGATCAAGCAGCCGTATCGAAGAGCCTCATATTTAGAGAGCAGCACCTATGAGAATTGGGCACGTATGGTTACTGGGTACATGGTTGTGTCTGCCCACAAAATTGTTGGTTGTTAACGTGTAAACCCTCAGAATTTTACTCACACCGTAGCAGCAGTGTGTCAGGAACCTGTTTGTGCCTGTATTCCTATAAATGAAACTTAATTGGGATAGATGTACGCAAGCAGACTGGTTCTCGAGATATTCTCGGGTTTTCAAAACGGGACAGTGCAGCTGAAATGTCTCGTCGGGATGAAATGTTACTAATACAGTAACGGGTAATGGGCCTTTTCCGCAAATGCTGGGTGCCATCTATCGGCAAGCAGGAGAGGCGTTTTTGATGGCCTGCCTTGCTTCCGGTTCTGCCCTCTCCAAGTTATGTTGGCTGTCTGAATGCGGTCGGGAAATGCGCTCGCTGCTCAGCGTTTGTTTTTCCTCTATCCAACACAATCGACGAGCAGATTTATTTTCAATTAATGCGTTAACTACGGACGACTTCGTCCGTTTATACATTTTTTTTTTTCCGAATGAGTGGACGTCTGACTTCGCCGTGGCGCCCGTTGTGACTGACGACACAGTTGAAGCTCTCTTCGGCCTATGAGAAAGTACAAACGGTTACATTAAACTAGGATTCATGTCATATGTAGTACCAAGTTACAGTTAAGGAAAGCCTTTTTTTTTAATTGCAAGCTATTTGTTTAATTTGCTCGAAAATTTTAATTGGCAAGATGTATTCTCATAAATGTGAAAGCTTACTCTAAACCGTCCGAAAAACACCGGCGCCTGAACATACCAATGTAATTCTCATCAAAGGTATATTTTAGTGGTGGATTTCACCTTGTGAAATTTCAACGCGTAGCTTCATTTCTCTTATAAAATGAGACCAACAAACTTGGCCGGGTCAACGGCGGACTTGTTCAGCGACTATACTAAATGTGGTTTGCGAGCGCCGCTTACCCTGGCGAGTTTGTCGGTCTCGTTTTTTTACTGGAAAAAAAGCACCACTTTGAAATTTGACAAAAAGGTCAAATTCACCACTAAAATACATGTTTAGTAATAAATATCTAAGATTAATACGTGCAGCCACCGATTTCTGAGCGAGCCTCGTCATTGATGTCACCCCACTTCTGGCTACAGCTGTGTGTGACTGTAGGTCCCGAAGAAAAAAACACAAAATCGGTCACACCTGTTTGTTTTTTTTTCTTTATTTTTACTTTAGACAATGTTGCAAACTTATTTTTTGTTTACTCGATACATAGACGAGGACAACACATCAAGATGATTGTTTCCTCTTTCTTATTTAACCACAAGACCGGCAGATGCGGTCGTGGTAGCGATAGATCTGCTCCCATTTCACTTTCTGGGTGTGCACGTAGCAACGAACTGTGCAGCATAGCCACTTTACCTCAATGATTTATAAATATTTGAAAGCTGTGAGTTATTCCAATGTTTACAACAACCAAAAAGCAGACAGGCAGTTTGCGTAGCAACGCGAGACCGTCACATTGGTAGACAAAAAAGTGTGCCAGTGAAACGCACCGTCACAGAAACGCCAACTCCGAGGCGCTCGCTCTGCGTGGCACATGAGCGACACGACAGTATACCTAACCAATCTGCTGACTTGTATTCACACGCAAATAAAAAATGAAGGAACACAAACATGAACCTTCCTTGAAGTGGCAACTGCAAACGCGGGAATGGTTTGAAGGCTGTCTTTACGAGCCGTCCACATTGTTTCGCTGGATAGTCCGAATCCAGAGCTGCCGCTTCGTCGAGTGCAGGCTAGTAGAAGGAAGCCCAAAGAAGCTTAAACCGCGACAACGCTTGCTGTCGTTGCTGCAGCCAACAACGAAACAGCGCCTGTCAGAGAGCTTCGAAACGCGCGACCACCGCTGCCTCCTGCAGCCCCGAGCCGGACATACCACGCCACCAAAAATGACGGACTCCTGTCTGCTGCTGCCGCGCATGCGCCGTGGAAATTTCGGAAAAGGCCCATTCCAGTATCTAAAAAATCACGAGTACCTGCCTTGCATTATTCACTACTATTTATATAACCGAAATGGAGTATCTTTGTTTTATTGCTCATTGGTGCGTACAAAGTACTCTCTGTTTAAATTTCGCATGATCATGGGAGCATCGGGCCAGTTATACTCCGTTTCATACATAGCGTGCACCGCAGTCAAAGCTAGCGCACCGGTTTGCACTGCCGACCCGCCTTTGTTCGCCCCATAAAATAGTGCTGCCCCTGCAAAAAAAACAAAAAAGTCGAAAAACGTGGATCTTCGGAGGTAGTAACTGATAGTGGCGTCATGATTTCAACAGAACACCGATTTTTTTTCAATAAAAAGTAAAAGATATTGTAAACTACTGTAAATTGTTTTCTGTTTTCGTCCATGCGGCAGGCGCTTCGGGTTTTCGGGTTGTGCGGCTGCCTCTGCCTCGCCGGTTTTGAGAAGATGGCGTCTTACGCAGTAAGCTTTCTTCTCCTGCTCGGATATTTTCGAAGATTCGTTGTGCGAAGATCTCGAAAGAGTGCAAGCAGGTGATCGCCAACGTGTACACGAGTTCAAGAACGCGTTTCCCGGAGACGTTGGTCCGTGAAGTCCTGGAGATGGTCAGTAACGACACCGGAGTTTGGGCCCGTACTGTCGCGAAGTACAAGTCGCAGCGTCTATCTGGCAAGGTGGCGTCCCCGAAACGATGACCTCGCAACGTGAAAGTTTCGAGCGCAGGACTGTGTTGTGAACTGCCTTCTGGTATGTCTGGTGTTAAAATCGGCCTTTTGGCTTCAAAGTGAAACAAGCCTCAAGAAGGAACGGTGCCGGTGATGAATCGTTTCTACGGCTCCGTCTGCTTGCGGGACCTTAACCTTGGTCGGCTGGGCGGACGATGCCCATGGCTGCATTCCGACGCGTCTGGTTTCTTTTGCCTGCGGGACCATAACTTTGGTCGGCTCCGTCTTTCTGCCTGAGGCACCTTAACCTGGTCGGCTAAGTGGACGACGCACATGCCCGTGGCTGTATTCCGAGGACCCTGCTTTCCTCGAAAAGGAAGCAACACTCGATCCTGACCTCGAGTGCCGTGTGTTGTGTATGCGTCTATTGTGAATCACTCTCGGTTCATGGGGGCGCCGGTACCAGAGCAGCAAGATACTGCCGTCTGGATGACTTCCATACACCGGCGAGTATTCCGACCCTGAAGGAGACTTCTATGAAGTCACATTGCTCAAAGGAATGCTAAGCCGTCTGACCAATGGCCGTGCGGTCGCCTAATCCCAGTATTCGTTATATAAAGGCCCGTCCACCGCACTCTCAAAGTACTCTCTGATTTTCACGCTACCATGTAAAGTGTAGACCACATATAACGTATGTCACGGGAGTCGCGAAAATCCGCACTATAAGCGGTACCGCGCTATAACCAAAACATCAATTTTTCAGGCCAAAATATATGAGACAACTTACCTTTAAAAAACAATTTATTTTATGTTAGATGAAAAATAAAGTTTAGTCTGAGGCAAGTCCTTATTTCGCCCGACTAGTACACTTCTCTCTCAAGTGTGTCACACATTTTGAAAGAAATTAGTGACTTTTGCCTGGCGCAGCCTTTTAACGGCGTTGCGGACGGACGTTGCGAGCGTTCAGGATTGCTAACACCAATCACTTTTCTCCAGTGATGAAAACGCGTGAAAATTTGCATCTTTTATACGGTACGCGCCAGTAATACCTTGAACTTGAGCACACGCATGAAATGCGCCAAATAAGAAATCCGGGCGATGTTCGAGGACACAAATGCTTAGAAAGCACCACTGTAGTCGAAGTAAACAAACACGACGGCACGGGCGTTTCTGCTGTCTTGAGAGTGCCGCCACGACATCGCTGCACGAGTAGGTGGATCTTCCCTTCTAGTACGTGCTGGGTTATCATAGCGACACACGACGCTGTCCACGTCGACGACCACCACCGACGCCATGTTGGCAGATAGAAGGAGCCTGGCACGACCGGCATGCAACGCGCGCGACCAGTTCTCCTCGACCTTGTGATTGGTCTGTCGTTGCGGTTGTTTCCAGCGCAGCGGCGGAAAGTTGGGCTCGCTCCAACTCCTTGCGTCGTGAACGACACGTGCGTGCATCCCTCCGTCGCTTTGGCAACTGAAGCCTCTCTCTTTGCTTCTCCTCGCTTCTTCGAGCTACCTCCTTGCCATCCTTGCCCCCGCTAGTCAACACCTCCGCGGCTAGCGCCGTTATCTAGTGTCACACAGGGAAGCGTGCTCGCTGCCCCGGTCGGTCGGCGGGCTGTTTCAGAAACCGCACTATAACCGATATTTCCCTTTGCGCGCCTGCATTTTAAGCGGTATGTAATTACATGGAGTTGTATGGGAGGCGAACCGGTGGTTGAAAAAAGCCGCGTCATACCCGGTCCTGCACTATAAGCGGTTACGTTGTAAGTGGTCTATACAAATAAATGGCGTTAAGTAGAGACGCCCGGGATCTTGACTATTCTTCCGTTTTGACGAGGCCGGCGCGGGGTTCAAGCGGAACACTAGCCCCTATTCTACCCTCTTATAAATAAAAAGCAACAAGAAAAGAGGAATTGAAATATGCACTTCCGCAATGCGAACAATCTTGCACAAATATGTCTAAAAAAAAAAAAAGAAAGCTTTGCACTTTAAGTGGATTCGAACCACCGCCACCGAGACGTCGGTATCGCCAGGCCAGCACCTTGTACCGCTCGTCCACGAAATGTGCGGAGTAACACATTTTTTTGTGTTTTTTCATGCGCACTACTTCAGTACCTTTCCCAGCATTGCACACTATGTATGAAATGGAGTATCGATGATATAGGCTTTCAACAAGCATAGGTGAACACATACAATCGGATTGATAATATTGCTACTATTCGCTTATTTGTATTCTCAAGTTCAATGCCCCACGCAGTGTGCCTGTATTACTACGTAATTGTCACACCTCCATTTTTGCATCGGCTATTTTCCTCTTCCCCCAAAACAGTCACCACACTGAGCGAGCCTACGCTGCTTCAGCCACGGCTGCTCCCTTCTGCTTTCCTTTTACTTTAGGGGTCTCCGGTTAGAGGACATCCTGGCCTTGCTGACGCTGCTCTACTCGCTGCTTGGAGACAAAACCCTGGGAGGAGCAGCCGAACGACGCACGCTCAAGGTACATGCCTTAACATGTCTTCTACACTTCGTTTCGCCTTCACTTGGCAAAAAGCGAAGGCCGCAATCCCGGTGAGCTAATCGGCGCGTCGCAAGGAGACACGTGACTGTACTCCCTCTCACGAGTTGCGCGCAGTGCTGTCAAAGCCACGGGCAGGAGAGGGAGTGCAGCCGCTTTTGTACGAATTTTGAGTGAGGGGCTAATCTCCAAGGGGGACAAAAGACACGTCCAGGATGTGCGCGTAAGAGGGTCCAGGTGGGTAGAAGGAGAGTTCCTCCCTCCTCTTTGCTCCAGAAGGAGAGTCCCTCCCTCCCCTTTGCTCCGACTGCTTGGGTTACACACTTGCCTCTACACCTTTGGTAAGGGTTGTCACCTGCTTTGCCTCCATTGCTCTGATTGGATTCGAGAGGAGCTGTTGCGTTCGCTCTTTGCCAAGTCACGGAGAGACGGTGTATAGGCTTGTTCTGTCTCGCGCTCCAAGACCCACTCCGCACGCTTTTCTTTGAGCAGGTTACATCTGTTGTTTGAGACCGTACCTTTCTTTCATCCATTTCATTGGTCTTCAACGGGCCTTCCTTGTTTCCAGGCTGAAATCGTAGCTGCCATTTACCAGGCTGCGTCGGAGAATGAGCTTCCTGCATTCCTGCAGAATCTTGGTGAGCTCGGATGGGTTTTGCGCATGTAGATGAACGGCCAGGTGGTTTGGCTGCAGCGTTTTTTAGTGAAGGCAATAGGGAAAGCGACGTCGGTTTGAGGCTGTGACGTCTGCTCTCGACTGGTTGTCCCAAAACAACTTGAGTTTTACATTTTACTTGAAAGGTTCAAAACTGCAGAGATGATGTATGTAGCGGGATATGGAAAGAATTAGGGTGCCTTCATGTGCGCTTTGCTTGGGGTGATGACATCTGGCCATTTTGTTTCGAACGCTTATTTTTATTTTTTGTTCTGAAGCGCGTGAAAGAGCGTGTCCCTGCACGCGCTCGTGGCGCTGACTGTGCTACGGCGACATTTTGTTTCCTGCGATTTCTTTGTATTTTCCCTGTGAGCGCGTGCTGTCGGCATCGGGTACTACAAACGATGGCATCACCCTAAACAGAAGGACATTGAGGCACCCTAGAAAGAATGATGCACAAAACGGCAACTCACCATTTTTTCGGCCAGCCTTGGCTACCTAGGTACGAGCGCACGAGATTTTAGTTTCGACCGGAAACTGACTCTGACAATGTCAGCTCGCTGCAGGATCACTATTCTGTGATGTATGATGATATTGCTAGAAATCTCGCATGTTCCGAAATATTCAGTCTTTACTACAAGTTCCGGGTTTTCCTTTGGTGCCTTCTGCATTGATGCCCAACAGTAGCTCAGCTTACGTATTTTCTGTTCACCCCCAAGCGAAGTGGGATCAAATCTATACGCCGGTCGAATCAGTCAGCCAACAACTCTGCTTCATTTGACTGCCTTCTTCATGCACAGAATGCACAGCAACATATGGCACAACATATGCCCAAGGGTGTGGCCTGCTTGTAACTTGTACAAACATTATTGATCTAAGGTTGCACGGATTATGGTGGCCCCCCGTTTCCGGCAGTCGCCTATTAACGATCCCACACGACGGGACGACCGCTGTGCATTGTGCTCTGGCTGATCACCGGTTCTTCGTGATGTGCTCGCACCCTGTTAACAGCCTCCAGCCACGAGAAAGGCCTCGACGAAAACGAAGTTATCCAGGCAGTTGACCAGATGCTTAGCACCCTGCGGTCCCTCGGACTTGCCAAGGAACAGCTGAAAAAGTACAGGTAAAGCTAAAAGTGGTAGTTGCCATTGCACAGAGCAATGTAGATGGCAGGGATTATAGCAGTGCCAAAATCAGAGAGATAGAAAGCAAAGAAAAAAAAAAGTGGCATTTCAAGCAGCCTTTTTTTATGAAATCACTTGGCAGACTCAAAAGATATTGTGTTTTTGTTTCCTCTTCTGTAACTATTTTGTGCCACTGTACCAAGCCTTCAAGGCAGTATTGTCCTCTCGCGTGACTGAGATCATTGAGTTCAAACATAAACTGAACATGTATTTCGTGCTGCATCAACAGATCTTAAAAGGAGTCAAGCTGCATTTTAGTACTCCATGTATTATGTACTGCACAGCTTCAGGCGTTAACACCACTGATCATAAATGTATTTAACAGTATCATAATCTAAACCTGGGATGGCCAAAGTGCCGCTTTCACGGGTTTCAGTTATCACTCAGCAGTTGTCCTGCATACTCCTTTCGCTCGTCTTTGTTTATTTGTGTGCTGTGCTGTCTCTGGTCCGTCTGGTTCCTGGCCCATAGAGCCATCCTGGAAGACGGGGACCCCATGCAGCCAGCTGTGTACAAGCCATTGCTGAAGCAGCTGCTGCAGGACATCTTCGACCCAGACGCAAAGGAGCTGCCTCACTTGGACCATCATTCGGGAGGGCTGGGCGACATGCTCAAGACGGGCTTTGGGTGAGGGGTCTCTGGCAAATCGTTCGTTCAGCCGTACCCGTTGCTTGCCGACCTGTTCGTGTGGCTTCCTAGGTAAAAATCGGTCCACTTCCAGCTGGATTATGGAACTGGAAATGAGGCAGTCCAGCTGGATTCCAGCTGGACCCAGGTGGAATCCAGCTGGACTGTCTCATTTCCAGTTCCATAATCCAGCTGGAAGTGGACCGATTTTCGCCTGGGTATTGTCTAGTTAGTTACGAGGCAATTGGCGAGGCGCCTTCATTGTAGAGTCTTTTTCTGTGGCTGTAAACAATTAAGTCAATGATTTCTGCTACAGCTAATTAGTATCAATCTTGTGGTTGTGGCTTAGGCCAACATCCTCTTTACAAACAAGCCCGCATTTGTCCACACCAGGTGTGAACAAAGCGCATGCGCAGAAACCAGATTCGGAAGCGTTTGCGCATGCGCAATGCCATCAGCGGCGTCACCACAGCGGTGTGACGTCAAAGCCGCATGTTGGTCTATGCCAGTGATTCTCAACCATCGATGTTACGCGGACCCCTTGTGGATCGGCGGAGATGATGGAGCACCCTGTTCGTGGTGAAGGGAAGGGAAAGGTGTGGGTTAATTATGATGATTTAATAAATGGGTGTAACTAAGGGCTAGTGTAAACAAGATTTCTCTCATTGACATACACACGAGAAAACTCGCCTGGAAATTGGAAAGTTTTCTCAATTTGAGAAAAGATAACTTTTATTGCCAGGCTTGACTGATGAGCAAGGGCTTTGCGTACCCCTAGATTGCCTCTGCAAGTCGCAAAAGGTTCACAGACCCCCATTTGAGAACCACTGGTTCTCAAATGCCTTCCCTTCTATCATTTATTTAATGTGGCAGTGCATTCAGAACATGATCAGTGCTTATAAAAGCAAATCTTGCATGTATGAAGTAAAAGTTCTTTGCTTCGTTGTTCTGTCGACGATGGATGTTTCGTTGCTGCCGGGCGTCGCTTGTTGAGAAGCTTCTGGACGTCCAGCAATTCCGCTCACACCTGTGACTTCGCTGGCAGACCACCAAACCACTCAGACGTTCTTAAAGATGGAAAGTAATTTAATAAAAAAAAGAAAATAAGGACTATCAATCGAGCAAGGTTTCAGAAATAGTATGGTGCCAGATGTCGGCGCACTTGTTGCCGGAGTGTGGGTTAGGAGGGTGTTGCTGAGAAGTCCATCTCTCTTTGCTCCCAGTTCCAGACTAACTCGTTCTGCGGGCAGAGACCAAAGCGAACCTCTTAAACCAAAGCAAGCGCAGACGAAACCAAAGCAAACTTCTAAAAGCGAAGCAAGGGACAACAAAATCAAAGCAAAGTTCTAAAAGTGAAGCAAGCGACAACAGAACCAGAGCAAGTGGCAAACGAGTTTTCGAAGAATACGTTAAAAAGGTCCCGTTTCTTTGCACGTGGGGTCAGGGGGGCCGTGGAGGGGTCGCTCTGGTGAGGCGAGGCCAGCCCCCCGCCCCGGTCATAATCCACACGAACAGTCGCCAGGTTCCAGATGGCCCCCGCTCTAGTTAGCGAGTGAATGACACCGGACACCAGGCGCATCTTCGAGGAAAGCCCGTTGTTCCGAGCCAGTTCATTCTTTGGCATTCCGCCGCTTAATATAACATGAAACCATTTTAAAGGAAAATAAATGGGGTTTAGCCCCACAACCTTACATATGAGACCGATGTCAACCTATGTAATGGCCACACACCAATCCCAACAGTGCTTATCTCTTCTTTTTTTTCAGCCTCTTTGCCGGTTTTATTTTAGTTACTAAGGGCTCATGTCGAAGTAACAAAATTCCGCTCAAAATCAGCTAGCTTTGAATGCCTTCACTGGGACCAGTATCTTGATGTTGGTTATCTAGAAGGATATGCAGATAGAAATTGAATCAGCATTCAGCAGTTGCATCAACAGCTAATGTGGGGCTTCTAAGTAAGCAGTATGAGTAATGAAATACAATTAATGCAAAGGTGCAAGCGAGCTGGACAAGAACAGCGATAATAATCCCTCAAGAAGGGGAACAAGGGAAAAACAAAAATCTCCAAACACAGCAAAGTGACTGCTGCGCAACTGAAAAAATCCGCCTGGTCCCGGTATCGAACCAGAGACTTCTCCATTTCCAGTGGAGCGCTCTACCAACTGAGCTAACCAGGAGCATCAGTAGACCAAACGGGTTTTAACAGCTGCCACCAGTCCGACACCAGTAAGGGTGAATGGCTTGCATTTTAAGGTTATGACGAAATGTGATCATTGCAAAAGTGCAAGCGAGCTAGACAAGAATAACAGTAATAATCCCTGGAGAAGGGGAACAATGGGGACAGAGAAACAGCACAAATCTCCAAACACAGCTAGGTGACTGGTGCATGGCCCAAAAATGCACCATTGCATTAATTGTATTTTATCACCTTAAAATGCAGGCCATTCACCCTTGTTGGTGTTGGACTGGTGGCAGCTGTTAAAACTCATTTGCTCTACTCACGTATAACTTCTGGTTAGCTCAGTTGGTAGGGGGCCATATCACGTGAGCGAATGACGTTTTAGCGAACAGAACCATTTCAGCGAATCGACGTTTTAGCAAACAACAAGGGCACGTGTTAAAGGGATACTGACACCCCCCAATTTTTTTTTTTTTTTGCCTGGCGATTTATTAAGGTGTCCGAAGACTACTAATCAATATTTTGCTACAGCGTCATGTACATTTTTAATCAAGTCAAAAAACGCAACAGCTCGTAACCGAAACCGGAACTGGACTGGGGAGGAGAAGAAATATAGAGGAGAGGGGTGGCGGAAGTCACGTGGCTGTGGTACTTTTTTCTTCCCAATCAACGTATTTGCAGCTTTTTAGAAGCCATGTGCCTTCGATGACCTACAACTTTGATTAAATTTGGTGGTCGTGTCTAAACCAGGCGGATTTTTTCGGTCGTGCACGAGTCACCTAGCTGTGTTTGGAGATTTGCTTTTGTCCTTTGTCCCCCTTCTCCAGGGATTGTTATTGTTATAGTACCAGTAACCACTGTGTGCCGCAAAAAACTCGCACGCAAGTCGTGTATACTTTTGACAGCCTTCATCATGCTAACGTTTACTTTTTTCTGATCTTATGTAACTGTCTCACCAGGTTTTTCAAGAGCGCAACCAAGCCACTGCCAAAGGACAACCCAACGTTGATTGTGTTCATTATCGGCGGTGTGACGGCCTCCGAAGTGAAACTCGTAGGCAGACTTTGTTTCTTCGAGGAAGCTCAGTAAGCAGGTATGCAGGAAAATACCGTTTCTGCCCCTTGCAAGCAATCGTCACGTGTCTCCTTGGGGCTAACTGCACTTTATTTTTTTTTTATTTGGACAGGTTATTGTCGGAAGCACTTCACTGGCCAGGCCCTCCGAGCAACTGGGCCTCCTCTTCAAAAGAGACCTGGCACACACGTCCGACTTGCTGGAGCGTTTATGAACGAATGTAACATCATAACTGGATACTAACTTTATAAATAAAGAAACCTATAAAGTTTGTGCTTGCATTGCTTTCTCCATCGGCGAAAGTAGGACACGGATGCGGCATTCGTGAGTCTATTTGCATACTAAAGGATATGGCTAGTACAGCAAGAGTGACATTATAACTGGACACTATAAATAAAGAAACTTGTTAAGTTTTGTGCTTGCATCCTTGGCTTCTACCATCAGAAAAAAAAAAAAAAAAAATTGAGGCAGGGACTTCACGAGTCTATGGGTCTATGTCCATCATTTTCAGGATGCGGCTAGTGCGGCAGGAGATTGTGCTCCCTCATTTTCCAGGCGGTTGTGTAGGCTGCGGCGGCGGCGCTGATTAGGGAGGGCACCATGACGCGGTACTTGGTCCGGTAGCCGACACGCAACACTTGCTGGCCGATGTGGACGAGGCAGTAAGTGATGGAGCCTACAGCCAGAGTGGACAGGGTGGTCCTGGCTGCCCCTTCTAGGAGGGAAACGCTTCTCCGGGGTGCTTGGTTCGGAGCTGCCGGTTCCATCGGTGCTGAGCCGGCTGTTCACCAGCGTTCAGGGTCAAAATATTGGAGCTAAACAAGACGCATGGCTCCACTGGCCTAGCACAACGAGCAAGCCACTTGACTGACTTGACTTGGCCAACTTGGCTCCCAGCACAACAAAAAGCACTAAAACAACAACAAAAAAAAACAACTTAAGTACACTGTTGCCAGTCATAAAAAGGCGATTAGAAGATTGCTGGAAATTATCTAAGGAAAATTGAATGATGCAGAACTAACTAGCACAGCTGGGGACAGGCGGGACAGTGGAAAATTGGGACTCCCTCCCGCGTGGCTACGGCCCAAAGTCTCAACCCTGTCCCCCAGTGGGTCCGTGGTCCGGTGCCGGGGTTAACTGGGTTAACGCCGACAAGGTCCCTCGCCGGGGGGAAGAGGCGGGGGTGTGATGTTTTTAGTTTTTTTGCCCGATCCCCCAAAGGACATCCCGGTGATATCCCACACTACCTGGTGATAGTTAGGGGGTAGAAAATTGGCTTAGAAGGGCAGAAGGAATCGAATGTTTGTCTCTCTTAGACTTAGGCTAGGTGGCGCAAGCTACCGCCCGCTACAAAGGGTATAGCCAGTAACATTTATCCATTCATCCATCCATTTCTTTGTTTTTGGCAGGAACACTGGGAACACCGGCCTGTGGGAATGGCGAGGACAGCTGGCGACTTGGAGACGCTTTCCCAGCTTTCCGTTGCTTGTGCGTTGCACCGGCTCCCATTCATTTGTGGATCCGACGTTACCGTTGCATTAGTAGTTACCCCAGCAGAAAAAAAACTCGGCTGGAGCGGGAACCAGCGGAGCGGGCTCAGGCCGAACGCAAAAATGTCGAGAGTGCCGATAGAAGAGCGGCTACACATTGTGGAACTCAGCCTGAAAAAGCATTCTCAGAGGGCAATAGCCGGCATCACAGGACGGCCTTTGGTGACTGTGAACCGGATCATTCAGGCTTATAAAAAGGAAGGTCGACTTAAGGATGCACCTCACAGAAGGCGTCCTCGGGTGACAACGAACGAGGAGGACCACCAGCTCGTTGCAGCTGTAACGTTGGACCCTTCCCAGTCGACGCGTGATATTCGTGACGCCCTGGCCATCGAGGCGTCCCTCCCTACACTACGCAGAAGACTCGCCGAGGCAGGGCTGGCAGGTCTATCATGCCGCGTGACGGCCCAGGAGCCCCTCAGCGAATCGGACAAAGAGGACCGGCTTCGATTTGCCACTGCCCACGAGTCATGGACGAAGGGGGACTGGGCCAAGGTCATGTTTTCATACGAATCGACGTTCGCCACTCAGTGGGACAAACGGCTCCAGGTGTGGCGGCCAATCCACTGCCGGTGAGAAATTCCCAGCCTTTATCTCCAGTAATTGTTCATGCCACCTGATTGACCCGCTGAACATTCACTTTTTTTCCAGTTACAAAGAGCAGCTTGTCCAGACGGTAGCTGACAGCGGTCGCACCACCGTGAACGTCTGGAGCGCGATCTCTCCAGAAGGACTCGGGCCGCTTCTCAGGATTGATGGCAGCTTGACGTCGGATCGTTATTGCACGCTACTCGACCACGTCATGCTGCCCTACGCCCTGGACGGCCCGTTTCCGGATGGAGACTTCGTTTTCCAACATGACCTGTTGCCTGTCCACACCTCCCGCCAGGTCCGGGCACTCCTGAAGGAGCGCTGTGTCACTGAGCTGCCCTTGGCCCCCGAAAGGAGCCGACCTGAACATCATTGAGCACATTTGGGGGCGGATCAGGGCAGTGATGACACGACGTTTCCTCCACCGCGCCACCACTGACGAACTGTGGGCAGCGGTCCGTGGCGAATGGGAGCGGCTCAGGGGCGAGCCGGGCTTCGTGATCGCCCTTTACGATTCCTTGCCCGACAGGATGAAAGCCGTGGTCGCAGGAAACGGAGAATTGACTCAATATTAAGCAATTTTAGTAAATCGTTCTGATCACGATACCTTATCGTTATCGGAACAAACTACTAAAACTCTCTATTAAGGAGTTATCGCAACCCACTACAAGTGTCTTGTGAAACAGGGTCGTGACCCTAATACCACGTCGGGAACTTTAAAAAAAAAAAAGTGAATTTGGCTGCTGTGCCGTGGTGTTGATAGACAAAAAATACAGGTCTCTGCTAAACATCGAGCCGACGAGCACGTAGCTCCCCTTTGCAGCGTCAGCTTGGGGGCAGAGTTTGGAAAGTACTGTACTACAAGATGCAGGATTCTGCAGAAAGGCTAATAGCCGCATGCACAGTAGCAGCGTCCTTGTTGCAGAGAGCATAGTGGAGCAAGAACGGTCTATGAACTCCCCAAAAGGGATTTGGTTCCGATAAAGATTGATGCATGCATAAAGGCACCAGCAGAGCATCAGGTGTCACTATCGGAACTATGTACTAAAGCTTTGTGAACGACACTTCAGGACTCTGCACCAATCAAAAAACAAACCTACCACTACATTGCACCATCCGAGCAGTCATGGCAACGAGCACAAACTTTTGTGGAGTGCAGCCTTGGCCGTGATCTCTTCATTTGATTTCCAGTCACGCAAGTCTCCTCTGTGGTGGACGTAATTGCTCTTTGCGTGTATTCTTGGCACATGCAGCTTCCAGATTTTTCTTTTTGTAACAATAAAATTTTGTAAAAATTTTGCATTGCAAGAAATTTGAACGAATTCCGGATGCCTTGTTAGCAATACATTTGGGTACAAGCCTCATCAAACGTGCACTCGGAAGGAAAAATATAACACTCAACTCGGTGCCGACCACCCAAGAACATAAACATGATCATTTTTGCAATGCACACGCGGAGTAAATACAATTCATCGACCGAGAAAGTTTACGTCTTTGGTATATAACTTTCAGAAAATAAATTGGCAAACATTTTAATTGTTAATTTACGTTAAATTCACACGGAGGATATCGAACACGGAAGGGTGAAGCGCGGTCCAAACCAACTCGCAAAGGAGGAGAAAACGGGTACCGGAGAAATGTGGCAGGAGAGGAGCGACGTCGATGGTCGGTCAACGGTCACGTGAACGTGACGTTTTGCGGGTCCCAAGTTGAAAATATTCATCTTTTTCCAACCCGGGAGGGCCCTGCAAAACGTTGGCGAGCCCTAGAGCCCCTCGGCCAAGCAGGGGATAAAAAATCCTTGAATTGGGGGGGGTGCGCTTATTGATTTTCAGGAACCCAACAAAAGGACAAAGGAGGCTTGAAGGGGCCCTGCAATCATATTTAAGCGTCTACCTTTTTTGTGGTTTCCACATCTCTTGAGGTTCAGGCAAGCTAGCGGGCGCGGATAGAGTAACTAAATATCAGCGAGTCATATTTTGACCGGACGACGCGGAAACCTCCTCCACCTACGGGGCAACCCGTGGTGCCGAAAGCGCACGATATGTGAAGTCTTTGGTCCTGGCCTTACTACTGGTCAGAGCCGCTAAAAGCTTCTTTTTAGTCGAAATACACAATATAAGTGGCGTGAACCATTTCAATTATTCATGAAAGTAGTTTTTGTTCAGTATTTTATATCGGAAAAGAAACAAACACGGTTTATAAAGTATGTGAACAAGAAATGACCCGTCGACATACCCGCCACCAAGCGGTGGAAAAGGCAGCGCATACTAGAAAGGGGCAATGGGATCAGGCACTGATGAGCGGAGAGCGTAGAAAGGTCCCGAATGTATGCGGCGGCGCTGCGGTCGTATATGGGCTCGAGGATCCAACCAGTTCTGAGCCTTCTGAAGGCCTTCGGCGAGAAGGTTTGGCTTGCGGTTTGGCAGTATGGCAGCGCGAAGTGGCTCCCGTTCTGAACTGATCTTTGACCCGTGTTTGCTGTCATTTGAGGCCAATGAAGTGTCACGCCGAATTAGTGTTTAATCGTGCAGCAAGTGCAATGCGAGCCGTCCTGGCCGCCCGCTTCATACAGCCTATCCATCGCATGTTATAGTAGTGCCCTCTCGAGCCGTCGACATGGAGTGCGGCAGCCGAGAGCGCTCGCTGAGCTCACTACCCCTCCCCTAGTTCACGGCCACTCAAGCAACCAATGACATCACCAAGGAGGTTACTTTTTGCTTGTTTTTTTTCTTTAATTTTAATTTGCCTATAACTTTTTAAATAAAGCGAAATTAAAGAAAAGTTTCATTAAGTTACTACGTTCAGTGCGCTCAGGTTCGGTGCAAATTAAAAACCAGTAAAAAAGTCCTTGCAGGGCAACTTTAAGCAGTTGCTTTTGTTCTATTCTCCCTCGAAGCCACTCAAGAATCCCACAAAGGGTACCTTTTCTCCCTCTCCCATCCGTCATGTGGTCGTGTGCATATTTCCCCTTTGCTCTCAACCTCAAGTCGACAGCATCCTGTCCCTGCGTGCTGTCCCAAGTTCTCGTCCATACATTCCCGCGCGCTTCTGGGCTAAACCGGCAGGTGGAAATTGTAAAAAAAAAAACGGATTGCCCTTTACTACAAATGTGGAACTTCGCTGCACAATTAAAAGGTTACACTGGCTTTTCTTCTTTTTTTTTTAGCGATACCAACTATTTTTGTAATGCTCGGCCTTGACCACTTCCGGTATGCTATTATCACAAAATTCAGAATAGATATCAGGAAATCGGCAAATGAAAATGATGCAAAAACCAACATTCGAAAATGCCCACACTTTTCAGTGCCGAGACATGAATGGCAGGCAGGCTTGCCAGTCGAGCAAAGTCTAAACAGGGGTGTAAGATAGACAGGTGGGGAAACGAGAGCCAAATGAGCGACCGGATTGTGTCCCTTTCGGGTTTCTCTTTTTTTGTGGCGCCATCTATGTGGAGCACCGCGAACTCTCACTCCAGGTGGGCGACCGGTGGCGACCGGCTAAACCGACGGAGATTTTTTTTTCTTCTCGCCGCAGCGCCATCTGTTGCAAATCGGGGGTACCCGCAAGCAGACGAGTACACAATCCGGTCACGGCATTGCTGTAGGCCTCTATGGGCCGTTTCCCCACCTGTCTATCTTACACCCTGGTCTAAACAATGCCAAGCAGTTTTTTCGTGTTGGTGTGCATGTACTGGAGCGAGCTTCCAAAGCATTCATTTGACGTCATGAAACTGCTTGGATTGGGTGGAGAACACATTCTACAGTTTGAAGAGCGAACCCCTGCCTGCCGCTGGCGTCACTTTTGCATTGTTGCCAGAGGAGACATTTTGAAAAACATGGCGAGGACCAAAATTGTAAATCCAACGACTTTGCGAGAAAAGATCTGCTGTGACCCAATATTTGCAGTGATGCGATTGGCCCAAGCCATTTTGGAGCACCTTTCGGAGAAGCCAAAACAGTGTTTTGGAGCAGCAAATGTGGCCTTTGGAGCAAGCCATACAGTGTTTTGGAGCAGCAAAAGTGGCTTTTGGAGCAGATATTCTTAGAAAAATAAAAATATTCGTTTTAAGTGCTGTACATACGAAGGGCACATTGTGATGCGTTGCGTTTTGCAGGGGGCAGAACACAGCACAGGGTACTTAGCATGGGGCAGCGACTTGCACCACGTAACAAACACACGCTCAGTTACGATACTCGGTTTAGTTTCGCTTTTGAAAGGCGACCGAAATTGGTCCTTTGGCGCAGACTACGCTGTATTTGGGATACTATTTCAGCATGCTTGTTGTATGTTTAGCAAATATTCAGGCAAATGGGGACCATTAACGAAATGCCAGAGTACCCGCAGAACATGCAACACTGGTGGTATAATGCACCATGCGTATACTCTTTTCACTCTTAAGCTGAGACTGCAGCCAATGCGACAAGCACAAGTTTCTTGCTTTGAAACGTTTTTCTGCAGACTGAGCGCTCGCACTAAAAATGCATGTCCCAAGGCCAGGAGCTCGTGCTTGTAGCTAAGCCTCAGCTTAAGGGTTAACAGACTATAGGGCGGTTTTGGGACAAAGACTGCAGTACACCACAAATAAACTTTTATTGGGTCCACAATGCTCAGCGGGTGGCGCCGTTGGACACCTGCCAGACCCTGATCAGGTTGTCCGTGTATCCAGCGAACAGGGTCTGTCCATCCGCAGACCAAGCCATCGAGATGCACTGGGGCAGCTCCGCCTTGGCGTTGGTCGTCATCACCTCCGGCCGCAGCTCGTCCACCAGGCTCTTGCCCTCCAAGTCCTGGGGACACGTGGTGCGCATAATCAGATGCCGCAAGAAACGGGCATAGAGGCAACCCACAAAAGCCGTAGCCATACCGCTCACGCATCGAGGGTGGGTTTAGGGAGGGGGCGATATGCATGATGACGTTACAGTTGAAACGTTGCCCAAATCTATTTTGTTCGCCCAATATTTGCTGTCATCAAAAACTAAACCTTCCCTTCCTAAGGTCAACTTTTTTAAATGAAAAAATGGATGTATGCCAGCCAAAAGTTTAAGTCTTTGGTGACACAGTGGCCATAATGTCGTCATCCAGCAGTTTTTGGCGATGGTCGTAACGTCATCACTCAGCAGACCCCCCAAGCCTTACCCATAAGTCTGCCCCTGTCACGCATCAGACGAAAGATGCGGTGTTCGCTGCACACAATGACAGAACTATTCCGACAACTCTGAGATGTTGAAAGCGGGGGCGACCGGTCAGAGAAACAATATTTTAAAGTGAACCCCCCCCCCCCCCCCCCCATGTCGTTGCGATGATGACCGAACACTCGAATCTGGTTGCATTCTTAACACCATTTCAAAAGTGTAAGAACATGCTATTAAAGTACAACTCTGCATTTAAATAGTGCGAGAAAATTGCAATCCTAATTACAATGATAGTGATAAAAATAATGCAGCAAGTCTATCTTAAAAGTTAGCTTTAAGATTGTCAAGAGCAACTTAGTAATGCCCATAAACCCTTCCACACTGAGGCAGACAACCATCTTGGAGAAAGCCCCATCTCAGATTAAAAGGACCCAGACACATTACTTCCAATTACTTATTTAGCTGCACCCCAAAAGCCAAACATGGTGGGACTCAATCGAGTGACCCATGCCCTCATATTTGCAGGACAACTGGTCAACAGAGGATTCATCCTTCAGCCTGTGTCATAATCATTGGGCAGGACCACCAAACAGAAATGGAAGAATCAGAGTCTGACCTGTGCACAAGCTAAGCCTAACTCCTCAGACTGGCAGCCAAAGCTTATCCTCAAGCTCTCTGTGCCATCTCCTGCTACCTTGTGCTTTGTTAGGACTATCTTTAGGTCACAAGTTCCCTGAGCCCAGCGTTTCCCTGGTATAGACCTTTGCAAAAAGCTCTCTGGCCGCCACCATTTTGCGAATAGAGCGACCCCTATCAGCTGGAAATTTCTGCCACTCGACTGAGCTGTGGAAACCCGGTCAGCTGTGACTCCCCACCTGCATTGTGCATTCGTAGTTTGGCGGCTTCTCTTGGAAGTTTTTACTTTATTTGCCTGTTAGGGTGCTTGCCCTTTGTGTGTTATCTTCCACTGTGAGAACCAGGGAATACCAAGGCTCGTAGCCTTTGCAGGAAACGAACGAAGAGAGCAAACGTTAAGCAGCCCACGACGCAGGCAGTTCGACGTTCTTGGAGGATTATTTCCATTGAGATAATCTCCAAAAAGCCTTCCCGGCTATGTTCCGGGTCTTCGTGAAAAATAGCTGATAGGGTCGGGTCCGGGGTGTCAGGAGGAATAGACACGTTCGTTCATTTGCTTTGAAGCTGTGCAAAAAAAGCAGCTCTCTTCTACATGTGCCCCAATACACGCCGGATTCCGTCCAATCGTCGTGAACTGACTATCGCCGACACTGTATATTGGATACGCTGTGTTATTGGAAACCTTTCTCAAATCCTGTTCGGATAATGCGGCTCCCCGGGGTACGTACAATATATGTTGTTCGATTGACGACTCGTTGAATTTTACGTTGTGAGAGGGGAATACCCATGCAGTTCGAGTATCCTGTGAGGTCAAATATTTTCGACGCTTAAGACCTTTGTAGATTGACACGGCTGCGTGCGTGGTGTTGCAAAAAGATCAACATAATATGAAACAAACATTCCAGTTGCATTTGTTCTGTCGCGCACGGACTCACCAAAACGGCTTTCATTTCCTTGTTTTTGTTCCCAAAAATAGTACAATGCATCCTTAAAAACCCCAAGAAATTCTATTTGCCATAGAACCGAAAATAAAAAATAGAATGCGGCAATTTAGCCTCTACTAGCGTCCAGAAGTGTGCCTACGCTGGCTGCCACAGCCCACTGACAAGAAAACACACAGTCCAGGGCAGTCGGGAAACACTGACGTACCCTCTCAAAACCAGGGATGCGCGCTGTAAATCGCTTCGTTCAAAACTGCCGCTGGAAAGGTCTATAGCCCCACTGGTTCTTTAGGCACCCAAAATTTATTGTCCTAGCTTTAAGCAGAATTCTGCCGGCTTGAAGGCCCGTTCACACTCTTGCAACCGAGTACGACCGAGAGAGACGAGACTTGTTAAAACGCAAAATATGCATAATATCTATAAGAAAGGCTCATTTATAACGTTGACGAAGGTTTTTCGAGCCAAGAAAGAAAGGATAATGCGCGAGAGAAATAGAAAATATGCCGGACCGCCAAGTTTACGCTGCTACCCAATAGATGGCGCCAGTGTGTCCTATCGTTGTAAGAGGTTTTAAGGAACCCAGTTTTAAGAGGTCGCAAGAGTGTGAACGGGCCTTGAAGGACACATGCAAAGGAAAAAAACATTTTTTAAACAGCTTAGATAGAAAAAGGATGTCATAAAACGATTTTACAACGAAGGAAAAAAATTTGTAGAGCTATATTTACGGCGTATACGAATTTGTCGTTGGCGCCCGCGGGCGCCGCGGAAAGGTGGCCCTTATTTATCACGTGACTGGCCCATATTTGTCACGTGGTGCTTGAGCTCTTTCGGAAGCTTCATTTGGCCTCTAAAAGTAACTTATTCACCTTTGTTCCAAGTATAACAAAAAACTAAGATTAATAAGTAACTTTTAGAGCCCAAAGGAAGCTCCTGAAAAAGCGCAAGCGGATGTGATAGACCTGTGCGCCCCGAAGCAGACACACTTGTGTGGCGGCGGCGGCGTGGAGAAACGCGTTGAAGCGGCGTCGCACAACACTCTGCGTGCGGCGGCGCGCGGGCCTACCACGTGAACAGCGGCGGCTCCCGCGGGCACCAACTACAAATTCGTTTTGCTCCATAAATATAGCTCTTAATTTTTTGTTTCTTCGTTGTAAATTCGTTTTACAACATTCTTTTTCCATCTAAGCTGTTTAAAAAAAAAAAATATTTTTTTTTTTCTTTGCAGGTGTCCTTTAAGCAAAATCTTTGAGCCAGATATTTCCTAAAATTCCCTTATTTGCGTGCATTCCTCGAGCAAAAGAAATATAAGAACTTCCACCTTAAAGGGGGACACTACCCAGACAAAACAATGTCTGCAAAAAAAGATTTTTTGCAAAAATGTCATTTATATCCATCAGCATCTAGAGTATTCCCAGAAAGTTTCATTAGTTTACACTGCATATTTAATTTTTTTATAAATTATTCTCGGTCCACCGACACTAAAAGTGGAGGTTGGAGCACTTGGAATACATTTTTCTCCATTCCACTTTTTGCCATAAATGTCACTTTAGGAAAACTATCGTTTTGTTATTACGTAACCTGGATTCATTTTTATGAGAAATTTTAAGAAAAAGATAGCTATGAACTGGTATTTTTTATTTTTGTCATTTTTCATGCTCGAGAACTAAAATTCTGGACAAAGGATGGAAATCTAAAAAACGGTGTTTGTGTTTATGTGTGCTGGAGGTACATGTGTGGGTAGGAAAACTATTGTTTTCCTACGCAGACACACCCACTTTCATCTTTGAACATTTGCAATTTTTTTTGTACTTCACCCAGCTTTACAAAATTTGGCACAAATGTTCTCAACATCAACAAAACCAAGCCCTGTAAATGTCATTTAAACCAGACAAGTGATTCGAACATTCACTTTTTTGGGGGTAGCGTCCCCCCTTAATTAAAGAAGGAGTCTGCACGAACTACAGTACCGTCCGCCCCCTCGCGGGAGGAAGGGGCGGCACTCACCCAGATGCGGATGGCCGACCCGGTAGCCACGCAGAGCCAGTAGCGGTTGGGGCTGAAGCAGAGGGCATTGATGATGTCCTGGTGGTCAAGGGTGTACAACCTCTTGCTCTCGTTCAAGTCCCACAGCATGGCCTGGCAGTCCTGTGGGCAGGCAATGGGAGTGCCCACATCACCCGCAAGCACGCCCGCTTAATTAACCGGGGTGTCTGGCAAAATATTAATTTGAAATTCCCTTTTTCATGTTTTCCCTGACAATTTCAGGTGAAATTCCCTGACCACTGTAGAGGCGATTAAATATATAAGACCATTATTACACAAGGCATTGAACACTGTAAGGATAATTTTGCACGGGCTCCATCCAACTAGCATATTCCGAAATATTAGGGTTCGTCCAGTCCGGATTAAACGAGCACTTTCTTGCTGCCGACATCGTTAGTGAAGAGGCCATTTCCGGAAACACGATGAAAACACGACGTTCAACCACACACGTCAATAACCGAATGGCAGCATGGCCACCAGATACACTTTCGGATACTTTCGGCTTGGATTGGATTGTGCGACTTTTCCATTTGTTATCAAATCTAGTAGCTCTGACAGGATCTAGCCTGGTGTCGCGCCCTCAATCTAATCTAATCTAATCTAAGGCTTCGACTGAATTTGTCGGCCGTTTTCTTTGCATCGGGTGGCGCACTCTAAGTCGGGTGAGCAGAGCCCACGCTCTACTCTAAGCAGCATTTATTGGCTCTTTTTCTGCCCCAAAGTTCTCAAGTCTTTGCTCAGGGCACTCGATGGCGTTTCCGGCTCATTTTCCCTGACTGGGCTCGCTTTTTGACAATATTCCTGACAATTCCCTGATTTTTCCAGGTAACTAAAATTTCCCTGACAATTCCCGGTTTTCATGGTCGCTAGACACCCTGATGTTTTCTAAAAAGGTGCTTATCAATGATCAAGTTTCGTTAAAAAAAAAAAAGTCAACGAGCAGATACATCTTTTTGTAAAATTACCTAGCAGGAGCATTGGCAAACATTCGAAGTAACCGTCTCGCGCGTGTCACGTTCGCAGAGCGTTTAATTTCACAATGAGCTGCTATTCCACGTTTGGGCGGATACTTTCAGATGTGCAATCGCCGCAGTACATGTACGGTATTGACTGTCAAAGGGTTAACACGTGCCGGTGCTTGCACCGGCAAATTACACTGGAGAAAACCCGGTTTGTGCAACCGACTTCTCCACAGGACATCAGACCCCTCGCACCTGTTTGTAACGTGACTCCCGTCCATAGAAAAGATCAGACAGAAGCGCCGCCATTCGTCGGAGCAATCTGTCGAAACTGCTCTAAAATTCGCCACTCTAGCTATCGGCAGCAAACTCTCCGCCAAACAATACCACAAGTATCTTCGTCTTCACAACCTCCGTATCTCACGGAACTGTCCAGATTGACGTTGCACAGGTCGCAACAAACTTCAGACGTCTGCTTACGATATCCAAGGTTCAACAGCTCGCCTGTCGTTGCAGTTCGCAACCATCGGACCCCCGGTTGGCCTTCGTACGTTCCCTTCGGCGCCGCAACTTCGCAGATTCGCAAGACGCTCTCAGAGATTTGGTTCCCCGCAAGAGCCTCCCTACCCACCTTGCCACCGGAGGCGCACAGGGACCCGTCGGGGGAGACGGTCACGGTGTTCAGGTAGCCCTTGTGGTCCTCGTCGTGGGCCTTCTTCAGCTTGCAGTTGGTCAGGTTCCACACCTTCACCTCGTAGTCCCAGCCGCACGACACTATGATGGGGTTGCTGTTGTTGGGCGAGAAGCGCACGCACGACACCCAGTCCGCGTGGGCGTTCTCCTGCGGGGAAGAGGAGGCCACCGTGTCACGTCCCAACCCGCCACTGTCGGCCCGACAGCACGTCCAACGTCTCTACCGCGGAAACGCACACGTTAATGGACCTTTTTCCGAGTAATGAGCACCGTCCGGAGAGTCGTTTGTGAACTACTAACGGAGGGCAGCCCAACATACTCATGCTCATGGGCACGCATTGGTATCTTGTTGCCTTATCGGTTTTCGTTGCTTTTTATGCCCCATACTGCCGATACTAAGAAAAGGATCGCCAAAAAAAAGACTACTGTATTTACTCGAATCTAACACGCCCTCGATTGTAACACGCACCCATTTTTCGAAGTCCGAAAAAAAAAAAAAAAAAACACGATGACCTTGATTGTTACGCGCACCAGATTTTGTAGGTTCGATCAGAAATTAAACTTTTTCTCACTTGGAACAACGAAGGTTTATTCCAAATGCTTTAATCTTGCGATGAAAGGAACGGCAAGATCGTCATCACGACGCCGGTCCGGGGCAGTACCCGTGGGGCGATATGCATCACTCGTCATAGCTGTCGGACGACATATTCTGCAAGCGGGTCTTCTATTTCGGGGGATCGGCCCTTCTTCGGTCCACTGAATCTCTTCCGCTTTGACTTGATGGCCAAAATCCTTTCTTTCTGCTTGCGCCAGTCCCGCATGCAAGTTTCTGGATCACTAAACGCACTTGATGCGGCCCGATTTCCATCGTTCTCCGCGCACAATATCACTTTTCTTTTAAATCCAGCATCCCGGTGAACGCGGCATGTCTTTGCAGTGGGAGCTTCCATGTTGATACAAACACAAGAAACACACGACTACGCTAAGCGCTGGCTACGCTCTAAGCCTCTCAGTCTCAGCGCGTAATGGAGCGGCCATTTTGAAATGTCGATGGTGATATGGCAGCGCAGTTTCGGGTCGCACTCGATTCTAGCGCGCATGCGATTTTTGGACCTATTTTCCCGGAAGAAAGGTGCGCGTTAGGTTCGAGTAAATATGGTAAATACTGTAAACAACGAAATTTTCACAGGGACCCAATTTTCGTGAAATTCGCAAATCGCCTACAATTCGCGAAAAATATGTCGCACGAACAATTCGTGCAATATGTGAACGCTACGGAAGCTACACTCTATTCGCGAAAATTAGAACCCGCGAATAATTTAAAATTTTCAGCTTTGAGCCCGTGAAAATTAATTTGTTTACAGTATGCGCCAGGACTAGCGCTGAATATCTTGGTCGTGTGGGACGGTGCCCTCCAAAAATGGCGACAGCGCGAAATGAGGCCGGGTGAAAAGGCATACGCACACGTGGAAGCTTACTGGAAAAAGCTACACTGAGCTTGTCCCAATTTTCTAAGGTTTGTGCTCCGCAGCACCTCAACCATGCATTTTTAGATGCCCCCCCCCCCCCCCTGCTCTGGTTATCACAAAAGCACAAATTTACAACAAAAAAAAAGTGAAAGCCGTTTACAACTCCCGGTAACACCGAATTAGAGCGCAGCTCTTGAGGAGGAGGAGGAAAGAGTACGGGGGGGGGGGGGGGGGGGTCACGTGACCTTGGGGTGTCACGTGACGTCGGGGGGGGGGGGGGGGGGGGGGGGGGGGTCAAGTGATGATGACGATGACGATGCGGATGCCGGTGACGTCATCAGTGATGATGACCACCGCGCGGTTACGCCGACGGCGACGCCGCTCAAGCCGGAAACGGGCCCCTAAGAGCTGCGCTCTAAAAAAGAACGAACTTGGGTGTAGTAATAATTGTGCAAAAGACAGGCAGTGAGGAAGTACTCTGGCATAGATGAGCCAGTAGTTCCTCGCTAACAATACCGAGATGCAACGTAACGGTTGGCAACCGCTCTCATTTTGTAGGCTGATATCACAGACAGTCATCAGCTAATACATGCACAATAATCACTGAGCAGTCGGTCAACCGGTACAGTTTTCAACTCGCACTCCCGAGATGGGGAGCTTCATTACTGCACCCAACTCTACCAATTACGATTAGCACGTTAAAAGCTAAACTGAACCTTCAAAACCAAGGCAGCCAACCTGCAAACTAGTCATGAACACTTGATAGGGTGCACACGCAGACACTGAAAAAAAGACCCGCTCGTGTCAAGGACGCTGCACATTACCTATGACAACTATAGGTGGCGACACGTCAAGAATGCAGGGAAGGCTCCTCGCGCAGAGCCCCCCCTTTCCGATTTGGCACAGTGAATGCCAGAAAAAAGGGGGAGTCCCTCCTTTCCAGAATCCGCCTTGCTAAAGTGGAGGGCTTTGCGGGAGAAGCTTGTCATGCACTTTTAACTTTTAACTGACTACAGCTTAGTTCTAGCAATCAGTGCTGCACACTAACAAGCTTGATCTGCCCATCAATGTTACGCTCTGCTCGTACGTCTATGAAAACTCTCAAACCTTAAGCTGATGCAGGAGAATCCGCCTCCCCCAAACTTCTCGAAACCACCAAATAAAATATTAACCGACCTGGCGCTCGGTGGCCCTACAAGAAAAATGACCGCATCTCCACGTGGTGAATGATGTTGATTGGGGCGAAGCTCGGGTGGTGCTGATGATACTGATTTTGGTCATAGGTATTGCTGCTTGCTGTCGGCGTTGACGCTTTGCCGTCGCTTCCCGAGCTCTCAACTCCGGGTCCGCTTGGCGTTTTTGACGCTGTGCAGCAGCTTCTCGCGCCCTGGTCTCCGGAGCAGCTTGCTGTCTACGTAGACGCTGAGGCGCTGCATGCCGAGCTTTTCGGTCCTTTTCATTCATGGCAGTGGGAGAATCTGTGGTTTTCTTCTTTTAAGCAGACAGATGGGATGGCATCTCAGAACCCCCTACTCTTTTTTTTCTTCTTTTTCTTTTTTCATAATTTTTTTTTCATTTTTTTTTTTGCCCTACACGAGCACGTGAGCATGTGCTCACGTGCTCGTGAGCACGTGATCTCACGAGCAGAAGCACGAGCACCCGACACCGGCCTACGGCGGACGGACATACGGACATGGCTAGCCCCTAAGGAGCTTCGCCCCTAAAAGTTAACCGAGACATCAATGGGCCCCGTCGACACTACAGAACCCCTACTCCGTTCATCCAGCCCGGTCTTCGCATCGCATCAACGAGAAGGGTGGTGCACGTACGATGGTGTACTTGCACTGAGCCAGTGTGTTCCACAGCTTGATGGTCTTGTCCCGGGAGCCAGACACAATCTGGCGGTTGTCAGCAGAGAACGCCACGCTCAGCACGTCCTTCTGGTGGTCCTCAAAGCGACGCGTCGTGCGGCCACTGAAACGGCGTCCGTCCATGAGACACACGTCCAGCACGGAAACAACTCCCAAGGGCGACCGTGCTCGACTGCTCTCATTCCAAAGGCTGATATCACGGACAATCATCAGCTAATACATGCGTGATAATCACTGAGCAGTCAACTCTTAATCTAAGCATCTCTTTAAAAGATCTCAAAATGGTGCCCGCCAAAAACATTTTCAACATTTTTCTTTGTTAGGTTATAATGATTTAAGAGAACTCCTAAGGTGGAAAAGACATACTAGACAAAAATAAATCAACATTCATCAGAGATGATGCAGGTTGATTTATAATTCCCCACCAAACTGTCACCCTTGCAGTGTGTACAATTAAGACAGATGGCAACAAGTAACATTTGTATGCTCTATTGACAGCAAGCTCCTGGTTAGTTCAACAGACTTTTCAAGAGCATGTGCCATTGCCTGTCCGCCATTGCTTGATCATGTACTCTGAGGATGCATTGGACACAAGGTATGCGTCATCATTCGGTGTGAACTTGGTTCAGCCTGTATTGAAGACGAGTGTTGCATCTGCATTCGGCGAGGACTGGTTGAATCACGTGCTTAGTGTCCAAGCAATGGTGACCACCAATGCTGCTTGAATTTTTTAAAAGGGTTTAATAATAGGCCACTCTGCTAGACCCAGAGAGGTCTAGGGATTGACTCCTGGACCAGATGGATTTTGTAAGCAACATGCACACCAGCCACCTATAGGCTCCTTGCACTGACGTCGCATCGCATACTTTTGACCACCATGTGAAAGGAGAGGGAAGCTGCTTTTGTAAAAATTTTGAGTGACAGGTTAATCTTCTGGGAGAATAGCGACGTCTGTGCAAATCCCGGAGGCACAAAGGAGGATCCCAATAAGAGGGGAGCTCCTTCTTCCCCTTTTCTCTGGAGGTCATCGAAGCGTTCTTTCAATGACGTCATGTGCAAGCCACGTATTCTCGTTTTGACCTCAAGAAACAGTAAATGAGCCTGGTTCCACAAGAGCAATACTAATTTCCCCCTTTATGTGGAGAATTAAGATATATGTAGGTACATTATACAGCAGATATATGTCATCTCATCAAGACGTACACATTTCAAACGCCAAAGGCAAAACTTCCTTTGACAACCAAATCTTTTAAAGGGATACTTTAACGAAATTTGAAATATACCCGTAGTGTTCAAAAATAGGTTGAATATGATCCACAATTTCTGTAAATGACAATCGCAAGTTTGCATTTTGAGCCTGGTGGCTGGATTTTTCGTTATAAACGACCCACTCTGGCAAACACTCGGAGAACAGCCAGTGGAGTGCACGTGACATACAACACAATCGTAACGTAGTTCGTCTCGGGACGAGCAAAGCTACGGCGAGGCTGACGTCGAGAGGATGGCCTAGTCGTTCCAGCCACCGAAGCGAATTTGGAGTGACGGGTTAATCCTATAATCTTGTAGAGGGACAATAGCGACTTCTGGGTCACACAAAAGGGATTCTCGGGAAGTGGGGTGACAACAACTGTCTCGCCTCGTGGCCGGAGGCGAGAGTTGTTGTCACTACCTCTTAAGGTTCCTAGACTGGCATTACAAACAAGGCGTTAGCGACATCCACCAGGTGCTCTTTGCTAATCGTTTAATTCATTTTAAAATTCTTTTTTGTGATTTTTTAACAAGGTATCGGTATGTTCGATGTGATACTGCTCCTTTGAACACATATAGACCAAAAAATAAGTGCCGAAATTTCGTTGAAGTATCCCTTTAAGAACTACCTCCCGCGGCGTATATGCGCAAAACGCGCTTCTTTCTTGAGGCAACAAGTATAAAGGGAACGTGTTGTGTTCCATTCCTAGTGGAAGTCAATTTACTCTTGCATTTTTTATGTCTGTACCATTTTTTGTAGCTCCCTCTGCCCAAGATGCAGCGAATCTCATCCGTTCAACGACTGTTGCATTGGCAAGCTATACATCTGTGTCTCAAACAAGCGACAGTCGCTTTCTCTCTCGTCTCAAAGATGGCCCAACCGTTTTTCCCGGCCAACAGGAAGAAGTCTCACACAATAAGGTCCCAGAGCCTGAGGGTCTTGTCCCACGAACAGGACAGGGCGTACTGTCCATCCGACGACATGACCACGTCCGTGACGAAGTGGCCGTGGCCCCTGAGACGCCTCTTCGGAATGCCATAGCTCGTCTCGTCCTTGGTCAGCTCCCACAGGATCAGGGTCTTGTCTGAAACCGCACACACAGGGGTGTCAGAGCTCCACAACGTTTGGTGATGCCATGGGAGAATGCAACCGTTTCAGTTCAACGTGTCTGACGACCAACTTCAGACGTGACAACGTAAAAGAACGATACAAAGCGAGCTGGCCAAAGCACACTCAACAAATTCCCTGTAGTTGACACGCATGGATGGTGCCAAGAGCCTTCGAGGCCGTTGAACGACCTGCCACCATCTTGAGGATGCTCTGCGTATGCTCGAACTAAAGCAATGTACAAGATAGGTGTTCCCACTTTGCAGTCTTACACGGCGGTGGCCGATAACGCTGATTCGGCTAGAAAGTTTGAAATAAAGGAATTTTCTTTTTTACCGTTTCCTAATTTTACATACTCCGAACTGAGTCTTAAAATTTCAGCACGTTGTCTAGAGCAAGGAAATACACCTTAAACCGAAATGACAAGTGCCGCTGTAACGTGAGCAATTTCTGCCTCTCACGAGCACTGCGACTTGCCAAACGTGACACACCACTAAGAGTAAAAGTTACGGCTGGTGCAACTAGCACTACAGGCTCGATAAAACTGATCAAACGTACGGTTCGAAACCCCATTACGTTGACAGATTTGTAGGAACGATTCAACGTGCAGATCATTCAATCAGGAGACGATCAAAGTAGAGCATTCGGCGAAACATGTCGCCGTCACAGCGGTACGTACCCCTCGACGCTGAGAGCACCGTTTCTGGAAACTTGGGGTTGGTGGCGATCTGAGTAACCCAGCCATTGTGACCTCTAAGGGTCCCTTTCAACTCCAACTGCTCGGACATTTCGCCGCAGACTCGCTGTATTCGTGATTAATTTGGATTTTCAAAATCTCCTTGCGAAGATCTTACAACTCGGCTTCCACCATAGAGCCAAAAAGGACCGCAGCTAATGTTGGCTTCACCGTCGTCGAATATATTGTGTCGCCTAATAAGATAATTCAATATTTATTTTAATTAATAACGCAAATATTAGTTTACGTTTAATATTTTTACTGTTAGCAAGAAATGTTCTTTTCTTTTTACGTCTTTTGTATTTTGTTTTTTCTTGTTTCGACAGCCATTTTGAAGTCGCTGTGGCCGGTGGTGTAGATTAATTGGTATTTGTGTGTCAGTGAACGGTTATTTACAGAGGAAAAAAATAGACACCACGTAAAGTGCGTGGAGTTCCGTAATTGTTTCGAGCATGTCTATAGAGGATAAAGCAGCCTTAAAGGAGCTGGACGCCTGGATTGAACAACTCAATGAGTGCAAACAGTTGACAGAGAACCAAGTGAAGACGTTGTGTGATAAGGTAAGAAGGCAAAACCATTCGGCACTTGAGTCATTTGACGCGGAATTTATTAGGCACCTTAACCGACACTACGGAGGTACACCTCGCTTCGATTTTAAGTTCACGGTTCCTCCCAGAACGGCATCCTGCGTGTTGTGCATCGTTTGTTCCATTACCGCGAGTGACCGCCAAGAGCCGCGCCTTCTTTATTACAGATCATAATTTACTGTCCGAAGGTGGTTCTCGACGGTCACGATCGAGGTTTTTTCGCTCGGTACTTCGGTCACGGGCGGTTCCCGTGATTCCGACCTCAAATCTCCGCGTTCCAAGCGGTAGGCCTAAGTGAGGCGGAAGGGAGCAGTCTAGGCATGTTTGCTGTAGATGTAGCTGTTCAACTCGGCACTCCTTGCTTGATACTCGTCGGTGCGTACGACCCGAGTGCGGCAAAAAAATTCTCCGATTGTCGACAGGCGGAATATCGGTCAGCCATCTGACTCATGCATTGCGCGAGGAGTTATTCTCTTGACCGTCCAGCGGCGTCGGACTTGTTTTTCGATGGGCGAGGAGAAACAACAAAAGAAGAGGGCCTTGATATGTGTTTGATCTTGTCCGCCGCACGATTTCGCCGCCGTGTTTTCGTCGCTGGTGATCGTTGGGAAACGCTTTGTTCCTCGGGTCGTGTTGCCGAACCGGGTATTCCCGGAGGCGTGCTACCGGTGTTGCAGCCTAGCTTCGCATTTTTGTTAGTCTCTCGACGACCTCTGCCGTGGGTGGTTCGGCATAGCTCGTGAAAAAGAACGGACAGTCGTAACGATGCCCCAGCCTTGGTGAGAACCTCGGAAATCCATGATACAACCGTCGCAATTCTGAGGTGTAGGCACACCGACTTCGAAAACCGTGGCATCTGTACGAAGGACAAAGGAGCGACGAAGCTCCACAGTCTTGAAACCTGACGATTAGAGCGCAATCAGATCAAGGTTGCCGCTATCTCATGTGTGTACGTGCGTTGGGACTTGCGTTTTCTAATCTGGTGGACCATGAAGGGTGCCCCTTGCAGCTAGGGGGTATCCGAAAGCAACATTGACTGATAGTAAGTGGAAAACAATGGTTTGCTGGTCTGTCTACACTTGTGCGGGAGTCTCTTAAAGCAGATAGAGCTGCTCACATAGACTCTTTCAAGATTTCAGTGCCATCTGGTGACGCAAATGGCAGTTTAACTTTTATCGTACTAATGGCGGCAATGAACCTGCGACCTGCATTATTTTTATGGGGCACCGTCACTTTTGCATGTCAGCGGTAAACGGGAATGTACGCTTCATTGTACATTTCTTTTTCAATTGATTTCAATGTCGATGGCGAAAAAAATGCAACCAGTCAGAATGAAGTGCCAGCCCACATAGTTGCCTTGATAAAGTTCTATACATCAAGGTGCTTTGAAGCCCCTTGATGTATAGAACTAACAGATTGATTCGGTCCTGAGTTAGAAATGAACGCTTACGCAGCTCTTGCATCCAATTCCTGCTTCACGTCGCGCTTATGTGTAGAACGTATAGGCCTCGAATCATCTGCTTAGGAGCATCTTCAACTTCATTCCTCATCAGTAAACAAAACGCCGCCACTAGTATAGCACATATGCCATTTTTCAGATGATGATAGTGATCAAAGTGGCCAGACTGAATTCCGGAAAGGGTCTATTGTGTCAAATGTTTTGTTTCTGTCAACTCCCTTTTTTTCTTACTGGTTTTACAAACAAAACAGACGAAGTGTATCGCTCCACTTCTGTCACTCGAAAATGACTCAACAAGATCAGTCACCGAGTGGTCGACTTTAAATTTAGAAAAATCCTTTAGAACTCAACACTGTTTTCAACAGTGGAAATTGAAGTTCTGCCAATGCACGAACTACAACATGTAGCGGCAGATCACCTGAAAGTAATATGCAAAAGATGTTGCTGTGATGATCCATGGCATGAATACATTAAGCTTTCATACATTCAAGGGTATCAATTTAGCTTGGGAATTCCACACAAGGATGAAAATATCCTTCGAGTAGCAAGCAACCATAGTAAGCTTCATTTCGGTGCCCCTGCCGTGTTACAAAGAGAAGGACGAAGAAAGGGTTCACAAATGGCTAATGTTGGCATGGAAAGCAATCATCGAAGTGAAAGTTCTATATGATGAGTTCTGAAGCCATTAATGTCATTACGACATGAGCGTGAAGCCATTAACGTCATTGCAACATAAGGGAGGCATGTCAGCCCAACTGTTATTGCTGCAAGATGTGCCTGTTGTCGATGTGGCTAATCTGTTTACCTTCCCTCAATGCTTGCTTTCTCCATTGGGACCAGTGATTTGTTTGTGACAATGTTGAAGTGTTAATTGTCATCCATTTCTTTTTTCTTTGTCATGAGTTTACACAGTGTAATTGCTGGTCACATGCTTGAGCCTAAGTACTCCACCTTTCTAAAGACCACGGCTAGTCTACCCAAAGCAATGTGGACAAGAAGGCACAGTTCTTTGTGCCTGAAATCTCATTGCGCTAACCTACCGTAAAATTCCGAGCAAGCGCCCCCCCTGCACGCAAGTCAAAATTACCTGCAAAGTAGGGGGGGGCGCTATTAGCCCCGTGCGCGACCGAAAGCGTCGCTGTGGTCGGCCTTCCATGATTGGCCGAACGCTGACTATGACGTCGGAAAGGGGATTTATCATCGACGGAAATAAGAGGAATGAAAGAACTTTAATTTTGACGGTGTTGGCAGTGTTCCTTTGAGAGCGCAATGATTTCAAGCTTCCACCATGCTAATAACGAACACCATCGAACTTGTTGTTTGCAAGGTAATGACGTCACAAGGGGGAACCACAGGAGGGCGCCACCAAAACATCTCGCCGCTAATCCCGGAACGGCACCAAAATTCAAGATGGCGACGACAAAAGTTTTCCGCCAGAAAAAGAAAAGCGAAGTGCAGATTTAATATTTTATTTATCTCTGAGAACATAGACTTTATTAGGCCAAAGATTTGTCACTGCAATGTTAATCACTTTCAAAACCACGCCAGAGTCGGCCGCAAAAAAAAGTTCGCAGCATTCCGCGATGTTTCCCGAGTGCATGCCGTTGGCTATTTTGACAGCCTCTTCAGAAAGACGCCGGTTGCTAATGGCTCATTCTGCACTTCCTTCGCGCTCCAGGTATTAAAAGAGCGCGTTGTCCACGTATTCACTGAACACCGGCGCGCCGTTACTTAGCTTTCGTCGAACTTCGGCTTTCCCATAGTTTGACTGTAGCAAATTGTCAAAATTCTTGTCCCATTCCCGTATCCGGTCGAGACGTACGTCTGGTGTGCGTCTTTCTCGTTTTCACAATCCCATTGGACGACCTCGATTTTCTTTGCCACTGTGTAAGAACGCATTGAAGACCTCACATCCCCAAAACAAAGCGACAGTGGCGCATAGTGACCAGGCTGATCGGGCTGCAAAGTAGGATTGGATTGGATTGGATTCTTGGACTGAACTTCGCAGGCCAGTGTTGCCTGGGCGCGGTCAGCGCGGTGCGTGATACGGGTGCGGAGCGGGGAGGGGGGCGCTTTCCCGGAACGGCGCGGAAATGTGAAATTAGAGGTGAAGTTGGGGGGGGGGGGGGGGGGGGCTCTTGCTCGGGTGGGGGCGCTTGCTCGGAATTTTACGGTAGTGCAGTTTTTCGGAGAAAGGAAAAGATGTGCATACATAGCCTTGGCTGTATTGCCTCAGGAAGTTGTCCCTGTGTACAAATGGTGACGGCTGTTGTGAGTGTTACACCGGCAGCATTTTGTGTTTTGGTCAAGCCAATCCAGGTTTCATAAAATTGAAGGCAACCTCCGGTACTTCCGACCACAATATGAGCAGGAACGCATATGCTGCCTTTGTGCCATCTAAGTGGCATAACGTGCGAATTAATGACACTTTCTTACACTCTGTTCTGTGCTTTTTGTACATATACTGCATTATCACCTGAGGTTGTAATACTGTGGCAACTACAAATTCTAATTCTTTTTTTCAGCTCGTATTATGAGCCATAGCATTTTTGGTACTAAACAGGACACACCAGGGAAAGGCAGCCAGTGGTACCTAATGCTAATTCAGGAATGCATGCAGGTGATCTGATTCAGTGCTTCTGGGTAGCCTTTACCCTTATATTCGCACTCATACACCAAAGTGAGGTAGTTGGTGAACTTTTGCTCACTCGTTGCTGTCTCCAAGACGTGTGCTAATTAGAATATAGGTGTGCTTCACCCTTCAAGAGCGATAGTAGTCAGCTGTTAGTTGAAAACAACTTGTAGCAATGAAAGCAAAAAACAGAAATCGCGTTTCGGAACGGTTTATGTGACGCAGACTACATTTCTGATGGATAAAGTGACAATAATCTGCAACATAGGAAACGGAATAGGGGGGGGGGGGGGGGGGGGGGAAAGAAAAAGCAAGCTCTACTACTATTCAGTTCACTGTACAGATACTCACTTTTCCAAATTTCTTTGTTTGGTTTAGTACACAAGCACCTTTTTTCTTCATTTTGAAACAAGACTGAAGAATGCCAAATGTAGTAATATAGAACAGTGCCCCGAACAAACCTTTGCGCGAACAGAACATATTGACAGATGGATCCACAGAAAAAGCTCTAAATGTGCTCTACAGTAGGTAGCAGTTTATAGTATGTTTATTTTTATAAAATGTGTTGTGCATTCTTTTCAATTTCTTCCACTCGCCGAGCACTCATTTCAAAGCTATACTAATCGGGTTCTTGGGGATTCCTTCTCAGCCCAATGGTAGGGTCTGGGCACAGACATTCAGCACGAACGATCGTTCACGCCCTGCTTCTTCCCCGGCACGTGCAGGCCAAGGAGATTCTGGCCAAGGAGTCGAACGTGCAGGAGGTGAAATGCCCCGTGACGGTGTGTGGGGACGTGCACGGCCAGTTCCACGACCTGATGGAGCTGTTCCGCATCGGGGGCCGGTCCCCCGACACCAACTACCTCTTCATGGGGGACTACGTGGACCGGGGCTACTACTCGGTTGAGACCGTCTCCCTCCTGGTCGCCCTCAAGGTGCGTGCCCTCCCCCGACTACTCCCGTATCGATACACACCCAGAGCAGTCGAAGCCCGTGGACTGGGATTTTGACGTCTCGGTGAACAAAGATACAGATAGGACTTAACCCTTTCATGGTCACTGACGTACCTGTACGTCACCGCGGGAGCGTCTCGCATGGTTGCTGACGTACCGGTACGTCCGCGACTGCTCATTCAAAAATTCGCGCCTCTGCTTGATCGGGCGCGCTCGCGGGGACGTGCTGCCATCTGGTAGGTTTGTGGAGAACTACGACCATGTAACTCCGGTCGTGTTTGTTTTGGCGCGGCTTTTTGAAATTGCGAAACTGGACGCTCTGTGCAAGTGATACTTTCGAGACGGCCGCATGTGCTGGCTGCTCCGGGTGTAGCGTAGTGGAGATTGGAGCGATGGCTGTTCGGGGTCGGACTTTGAACCCTTCTCGGTCTCTGAGTCGGATGACTGCTCGACATCCGACGAACAACTAGAAACCAGGTCGGTTCGGAGTCCGGAGTCTGACGCACAGCCGCACCGTCTGCTAGACCGTCTCGGAAGCGGGCGCGTCAAAGTTTTAGTCCTTTTTGTTTTGTTCAGCCTTCAGCGAGTGTGCCGCAGATGTTTTTGAAGTGTGTGTACTGTTTATTTTAAGTCTTACATTTTTTTTATGCGACAATAAACTAGTGCGTACTCTTTGCTATCGCACCGAATAAAAAAACCCGACCACGGGGGCGCGTCTTTGGACAAAAAATGCGACCATGAAAGGGTTAAGCACTGCGTCGACAGTTGGCTGAACCTTGTGTCCAATCAGCGCAGGCCCTGGTTATTCTAGGTTGTGGTGCCTGTATTGGGCGTTCGCATGGCAGGGAAGCATGCCTTGTGTAGATTGGGAGCTTCGGGACGCCAAGGTATTGGGACCCGGAGTGTTGGCAACAGTGTGTGCAGAATAAGCCACGGGGGTTATTCCGAACAATCTTCTGTGTATTCTGTGGATTAGGGTGAGGCTTACAGCACCGTGTTTGGCAGGAATTGCTATTTGCCGCCCACTGCCAAGGTCCAGTCGCAGGCTAGTTGGAAACCGCACGGTATATTGCTCCCGCAACACGCACGTAGGAGCGATACGCTACGCAGTTTCTAACCGGCTCGTGATTGGACCTGGAGACCTGTAGCTTTGGCTCTATTTCATTGCAGGGTGAAACACAGAATAGTGTGCTCAAAGCATGCCTCCCCATGGGTCTATAGTTTCCAAGCCCTGCTACCAGTTTGATTGTTGTTTTTATTTTTGGGGGGCTGTGAACTGTACTTCGTTTTCGTCGGCGCCATCGCAGGGTAGCCAAGCTTGTCATTTTTTTTTTTCAAATTCCTGAGCTGCTTCGCAATTCCCCCCCCCCCCCCCCCCCCCCCCCTCCCCTTGAATATATGGCAGCGTTTCCCAGTTTGGGAAGCACTGCCATAAGTTACAACCTAATGTGTGCATTTGCGAGCGCATCTATAATTGAATACTCCTCAAGGAAGCGAGAGGAGAGAGAAAAGGCATTGACACCTTGCCTCAGCAGTTATGCGATTGCTGCACCATTTGTGCCAAACTGCGCCATTGCGCTTACCACGCTGTGTCCTGCCACATTTTGCCAAAATGTGAGAAATATGCACCAACGTTACGCCTCATTTTCACTTTATTAATACTGAAAATATAATAAATTAAGCCTTGCTACGCAGCCGGATCATTACAGAAGGCTTGTGCGATTTTCCAAAACTTTCGATTATCGCCTCAAATAATATTATGCTCTGTGTGATCTCTGTATCAAGCATTGACAGTGCTCGGAAGATTTTCAATCTTTCTCGTGCTTGCGGTCTGTTCTCATTGGGTAGGTAGCATCGTTGCTAGCACTGTGCAGTGGTGTTCATCAGTGAAGCGACTATGTAGTATATGCGACTTTTGCTTTTGCTTCGCCGCAGCGCATCCTCGTACTAAAGTGAAAACACTTCTCCAGAGCGAGACGTTACACACGGTTTCTGAATAAAACTGTCTAGTATATATGACAGACTGCAGTATTCTGACAATATATTGTTTACATTGGAGATTCATCGAGGATGCTTGAATATTGTGAGAGAACTTTTATAGACTTCAGTTTTTATGTCAACCCTCATTTAGTAATTACCTTTATTAGGTTCCATTAGTTCGATGGTACAGTAACTACAGTAGATTAAAACACAATTAGCTGGAGCAGTAAATGTATGTTTAGAAATAACCTGAACTTGCTTTTTCTTTTTTTTTAAAGCATTTTTATTTTTTACATTTTAATTTTTGTTATCATTGATGTTCATAATCAAACGACAGAAGCTTTGTTTTATATCTAATTTAATAACTGCAGTTTTATTACAACTTAAAACAAAACAAAAATCAATTTGGGTGTTTGAAATTTTTATATTCTTATGTTATTTCAGCGGAATATACTATTTTGTTTGAGTTTGATTTCGTATTTAAAAATAAATATATGTAGTAGTTCAAGCTGCCCTTCATCAATCAGCATCTTGTTACCATTACTTGTGCTTCTACACGCAGTTAAACTGCTTGCTAGGGAATTAAACCTTCCATGCTTTTGCACAGAAGTAGGGAGGCAAAGTAGACATGAACACACATATCTTAACATGATGTTCGAACTCGTATGAATCAAAATGACACATGCACTTATGCTCTACACATACTTTTGGCTGCTCCAAAAGGTGCTCCTAAGTGGCTCAGACTAATCACATCACCACCTCAGTCCAAATTTGCTTTTGGGCCTCGAATCGAACGTAACGAAGCGGCTTCAGTTGAACCCGTGGAGACGGCAGTGACAGAAGAGAGTGGCGTTTCAGGTGCGGTACCGGGAGCGGATCACGATCCTGCGGGGCAACCACGAAAGCCGGCAGATCACGCAGGTGTATGGCTTCTACGACGAGTGCCTGCGCAAGTACGGCAACGCCAACGTGTGGAAATACTTCACGGACCTGTTTGACTACCTGCCGCTGACGGCGCTGGTGGACGGCCAGATCTTCTGCCTGCACGGCGGACTCTCGCCGTCCATCGACACCCTGGACCACATCCGCGCTCTGGACAGGCTCCAGGAGGTGCCTCATGAGGTACCGCAGACGTCGTGGACATCCGGACCTTGTTGAAAGCGCGGTACCCGGAGCGCGTCTCCGACCGGCGTGTTTATAGCGTCCCCGAGCGTGGTCCCTCGATTACCGCCCGGCGACGTTTGTCGCCTGCCGTGATCCTGGCGGTTGAACGTTGCTCGCGTTCGCTCGTCTCTTTTTGCCTAAATTGTTTACGACCAACCGCCAGGATTGTGAAGCCCGACAGCACGACGTGCCGTCTGCTCCGACGCAACTTGCAACTTTGGGACCACTTTCGATGCGCAGGTGGTAAGGATGCTAAGCACACCGGTCGAAGATGCGTCCCCGACATTCTAGTTGAAAGGCGGACGTATGCTTCGTGCTTTCCACTTTTTTCCACCTGCTCCTTTGCCTAAATCCTCTCCCCTTTATTACTCTGCCCCAACACAGCCCCGCTCACAGTTTAGGAGAGGAGGACGCTAAGGCAATTATCTTCCCTGCAAAAAACCGAGGCTGTGTATCATCCTTTATACTGATTTATGTGGAACGTGGCGTTGACAAAGAAGCGGGAGCGAGCAGCCCGAGATGTAGAAATGCACGTGAGAGGGATCGTGGGTAGGCCTGGAATGGGCAAAGCTGGACAGTTAGTGGTGTAAATATTTATATATGAGCATCGCTGCTGGCCTCGATTATCCGACAACAAGTCGACAATTCTTGCGGCAGGCTTCAAAGGGGAGACTTGTTGTGCACAGGTCAGCCCAGCGGTGCACTGTTTGCATTAGCTACATCCTTGCAACTAATGCGGTGCGTTAGTTGGATTACTACCCTTCTGGAAGTCTCCCTTTGAACATTTCCCGTTGTCCTCGTCTGCTTCGTCCTCGTTTTTTTGGGGGCATGTCACTTTGAGGGTCAACAGGTCCCTCTCGGAAATGTGTCCTATGTTAGATTGCAGCTGAGTGTCTTGCCAGAAACATGGCTTGCTCTGTCGTGCAGTACTTATGACCACGAAACTAAGTGAAACTCTGGAGTCGTATTGCTGAAATGAGCCTGTCCCGTGTAGAACTAAAATTCTTTACTTTACCAAACCCTTTCCAAGGATGCTTATGTGTCGGAAAGCTGGTTGTAGTGAGCACCAACTACTATTTTTGGTATGACCAAGAAAAAGGAAAGCCCTGGCTGCTTGTCAGCAGACTCTTGTTTTGTTTTCTACTTGTAAAGGCTCGCAAGATAAGAGTCAATGCATTTTTCCTAGAATTAACCCCAAAGTGTCGCCTGTATGTGCCAGCCTTCACAGACTGCACCTTGCAAAAACACGTCCTAAAGGTTTTCTTTTTTTTTAATGAAAAGTACATGATTTTTTGCAGGTTGTGAGGGTCTTGGTATTCTCTTTACGCAGTGGAACATCTTCAGAAGACCTATCAGTACCAGGCAAAATTGTAGCTACATCACTAATTCTGCTGTATTAATAGCTTATGTAGCCACGATACATTAGCATACTCACGACTCGGCTTTGCTTTGGGAGACCTTGCTACGGTGAGGTTATGTACTGGCGACAGATGCTACCTGTCTTGCTGTCCAAGTCAAGTGCATGAGTAGTCCTATAAAATATCCAGTTTCAAGACTCCAGAGGTGTTGAACTTTCAGCAAGTTTACATTTACCGCTGCCCCTTTTTGAGGAATTAAGGGGAGCTCATTTAGGTTTAACTTCAACTTCACTTTAATTTTGAGGGCCTGTATATGAATTCAATAAAGTTGCAGAACCAGAAGAACTGTTTAGGATAGTAGTGTATAAGTAGGGTTCTTCGTTTTCGGGTTTTATTTTTATTTTCACGTCCGTAACATCACTTCCGGACAAGGGAAATTTTTTTTTTTTTTTTAATTTTGACAATACTTTTAAAAAAATATATATTCTTTTTATTTTTCTTAAATTGTTTTAGGTTACGGTCCTAAATGCAGAAAAGCATACAAAAGAAACCTCAAGGTTAAGCCGGATGGCCCCAACAGGAAAATGGGCAAAACCCATTGAAGACTTTGGGAGCTTTGAACCCCTACACTAGGGGGCACAAAAGAGGAAGGGCGACTCTAAACGAAGACTACACGGAGGACAATGGGGACACAACCATCGGAACAAGGTAAAACTTAGTGGAAGTTAAAATAGTCGTTGGCAAAAAACAAAAAAACCCAGAAACGAAGAACCCTATGTACAAGGCATTGAGGAGAAGCAATCCCAGCTAAAGTGCTGACAGCTTAACTGGGAAAATGAGCCCAGAAGTAGTGGTGTAGTTAACTATTTGCAGGACTGTGCGTACTGCATCCCAAGCTCGGTTTGCAGGGTCTTAATTTTGAAAGGATTTTTCTATCCTCAAGTCTCGAGAATCTGTGGCTTTGGTAAGACGCCTGCCAAGAGGAATCTTTTGAAAAATCCTCAAGTTGGAACGAAAAATTTTTAGTCAAGTTGTCGAGGAACCTGATTGCGCACTAGTAGCCGTTTCCTCCTTTTTGGCTGAAAGGAAAAGGGAATGTGCAAGCTTGTATGTATCATTTGCCCAGCAGCCTGCTCCTCTGACATGAGCGTGCGTACTGTGACTGCCTGCACAGTCGTCTGCTCCTCCAGACAAATCTACGTAAGTGCAGTGGCTGTTCCTGCAGGTCTATAAGTTGGCACTTGCAACCTTCACTCGCATCGGAGGGACGACCGGGCAAATATAGTCACGTTTTTACATCACCGGGGGTTAAAACTATCTTATTCATCAAAGTATCCGGTAGTCGGTTGAGTTATGGCAGCCTCTTTGCTTACCTGGGTTCAAATACTAGTTGGAGTCAATGGCCCCTCTTTTGAGGTTAAGGGGCTTGTCGCGAGAGAGAGGAGTGAAGTGAAGCGAAGCCCGTGGATGACATTGTCCCCCTCAGGGCCCGATGTGCGACCTCCTCTGGTCCGACCCGGACGACCGTGGTGGCTGGGGCATCTCTCCGAGGGGGGCGGGCTACACCTTTGGCCAGGACATCTCGGAGACCTTCAACCACAGCAACGGACTCACCCTGGTCGCACGAGCACATCAGCTCGTCATGGAGGTGGGTGTCCTCTGCGGGGGCCTCTCTGTCGCTGGAGTTTCTCCGCGAGGCCTACCGTGGCGGCATCGTGTAGGACAGTGCTTCCCAAACTCCGCTATGATGCGACCCATCAAAAATATAAATAGTTCCGTTGCTTCCCTCCCCCCCAGCTTTTTGCAATGCCACGAGGTTTTCAATTTAAAACAAATTGATGCTGAAATTTTATTTGGCAGCTAGCATAGTCGGAGCAAATTAGCTGGGTTAGAAACAATCGCTAACAAAATGTTTGAATGCATGCTAGCACGAGTGACTAACTTGTTAGAGCACAGTTTCTCAAAACAAGGGTGGTGTTTGCATGCTGCAACTCTAGACTCTGGCTCAATGCTGAGCTTCGACCCGTACTTCGTACGTCACACACGAGCCGAGTTTGCATTTTTTTCGAGTTCCCGAGCTGCTTCACGGCCTCCTGCTGAAACTGTCTCAACGCACAGTTTGTCAAACACTGGTTGGTGTAGGTAGGGGACTAGTTTTATTTCTTCGTTCTCAGTTCAGAAAGGAAAACCGACGCATGTTTCGTAGGTTATCAACAGGAAAGATTAATTTTAAGTGGTATTTACCGAAAATAGAAGAAGCGTCGCACCGCCCTTTAAATCGAAAAGAAGTATAGCGTCTTGACCAAGATGTCATCTTAAAGAGCGGTCTCTGTGCACGGCAACAGTGTGAGGTGTCGGGCATATTGTGAGCAACTCTGTGAATGCTCCTGTTGGCAGTGCGTCATACGTTTCGTCGCGGTTCGCCGACTCGAGGAGTCGAGCCAAGGGCTCGCTGCCGACAGTGTGCTTGTTTGTAGAAGCTTAACCTTGCTGGCATTGAGAGCTAAGTACTGTCTCTTATGCCTGCCTCTTTCATGCATTCTTGTGACAGCTTAGGACCGTGTGCAGTTTCCACGCATTTCCTATTTTTTTACGGGCAGCATTCTTTCTTCCTTGGCTCAAAAAAACTTTTGACAATGTTGTGAATGACCAATTCTCATAGATAATACATACATTTGATCTCTCAAATACAACAAAACCTTCGCTCCAGTGAAATGCAGTTCTACAGCCACCTTATAGATGGCGCCATGCTGGCCAGTGTGTTCTCTCGTCATGAGACGTCACAAGAGCTCGATTCTCGGGTGTCCTAAGCAGACGCAAGTGTGTGAACGGGCCTTAACTTGAAATGTTTGTCTCGAATACAAAATCACTGATTTCAGGGCCTCGAATATTCTCGAGTTTTGGAGTAGTCCTTAACCCCTAAATGCCAGGGGGGGGGGGGGGGAATATGTTTCCCACCTTCTTAAAGCACCCATATGTCCCAAGCCCGAGACGCCAATGATTTTCTCGTTGTCTGCGCTTTTGCATCGCCGGCCTACCTTCCTCCGCCTGCTGCATAAATGGGAACTTTAGTAGTCCATCCACACGCTTACCTGTGCTTAAGTCTTCCTAAATTTTTTTTTAGCCACTTTATTGTAGGGATTTTTTAAACTGTTCGCACAAAGTCCCGATGGATTTTGCGTGCAAATGGAAAGAAAAATTAGATTGTGAGCTGTATTTGCAAATAGTTTGTCATTAGTGCTAGAGGTGGCGTCACATCTCAGGTGCCATCTCATTTCACGACTGCATGACACAGAGGGAAATGAAGCATCGGTGTTTTGACCTGTCATTCACTGCATCCGCGTAATATAGACAAACGTGTGTCTCGTGGTGGTTGTGCAGGGTTACAACTGGTGCCATGACCGGAATGTCGTGACCATCTTCAGCGCACCCAACTACTGCTACCGGTGTGGAAACCAGGCAGCCATTATGGAATTGGACGATTCACTCAAGTACTCGTTGTGAGTGGTCACTCCTTGGTTCACCTTCACCTGCCACCATTTTGTGGCAGCTCCTGGAAAGAGGCATCCTTCTAACCGGTTTGAAGAATTGGGGTTGTGTGGATATTTATACAGCGAGTCGTTGGTCAGCCATTTTTAATGTTGCGACGAGTCACTCGCTGTAGATGAGCAATTTAGCCAGTGCAGTTTGAAGACTGTATTAACTAAATGTAGAGTTGTTGTTTTGTAATGCAGCTTTATTACAAAGAAATAGTGTCTACCAACTTGCCAAGCAAGTGAAAGTTGGAATTTTCGGGAAGTTTTACAGCACCGGCAAAACCCTGAGAATTTAGGCAGAAAGTAGTCAGAATGGGGGATGACATGTGTTTACAGGCTCTCTTGGTACATTTATGAGGTAGAGCTAGCATCATTTATCTTATATCAGCTATTTAGAAATTACAGTGATGACCATGAATGCTCGAATGTATGTAAATTCTCTTAGATGCATCCAGCGTGTGAAAGGTGTGCATTGAGGAGGTACGCAAAAGTTAGGCTCGTGACGATTAATTTTTTGTCTTCTTTGCTGCGCCACGTTGCACTATGAAGTGCCTCGAAGGTGGGAAACCCTGTAACCATTGCTTTTTCTTCCTCCCCCGTGCAGCCTACAGTTCGACCCGGCACCGAGAAGAGGAGAGCCTCACGTGACTCGCCGCACACCAGACTACTTCCTCTAAGCTGTACCTCTGCCCTAGATCTAACAAGTCTGTCCGCTTGTCCAGTCTCCACCCTCTCCCGTCTCTTGACCTCCTTTTCCAGACTGCCGCCTCCCCCTGTCCCCCCTTCCCCGCACCCCCAGCCACAGTCTCTCCTCAATATACGCACCTTGGGGAGCACTTTGGTTGCGCAACTCTGGCTCTGAAACGATGTTCGACGCCAAGATGCTCCCGTCATTTCGAGACCGGCCACCATTTCAGTTTTTGTTAACCCTCCCCCTCCCCCCTTTTTTTTTGTGTCATCTCTGCTTTTCACTTATTTGGTAGCCGACCCGAGTAGTGAAACACCATCTCGCTTTCGAAGATGTCGCGAAGTCTCGCGAATGCTCGTCGCTACGTGTCCGAGAACACCGCGCAACGTCGAGCGGGGCAACTGCATTTTTTTGGGTGATGCGAGCCCTGCCCGGCAACACCAAAACAAAACTGTGCGCTCGAGAGTCTGTCATTCATCCTGCGTTTACCGCGAGGAACTCCCTTTTCATATCATGACGTTTGTTTGTTTGGGTTTTTTTTTTTTTTCTTTTTCGAGTGAGGAAGTGCATTTGGGCGTTTCGGTGTTGCGACCGGGCAGGGCCCAAGCGAAAGAGGTGTCGCGGCGTTTCGACGGGAAACCACCGCCGGCAAGGTTTTTAAGGGACAAACGGGGAGGTCCAGGAATTTGTAACATTAGGATAGCCCGAAGGACTGGAGACCGTAGCTCGGAAACTACCGCTAAAGTACCCGGGAGTTGCTCCTTGTTGTGTGTGTTTGTAGCAGTACTCTTATTTATTGCGCATAGTTTCCAAAAAGGAAAGAAGGACCGAACGCTTTCGTCTCGACACGAGGTTCGTGCCGCACCTTGGGACGTCTCGGAAGAGGGTGCTCGCATCGATGCGCCTTGGGCATTTTCTTGCGTCCGCACGTGCAGCCTCGTTTTTAGCGGGTGAGTGGGATTCAATCAGGGGTTATCCCTTGTAGCAAAGGGGAAACTTGGGCAGGATTTCTTGTGGCTGCGTTTAAAGCTTTTTTTTTTTTTTTAGCCCCTTCTTTGCGAGGCGAGGCACCTGAAATACGGGAGGGAGAAGGCAATAAAATATTTGTGCATCCTCGTGCCATTCTCTTTGTCTCTGGGCATTTCCGAAATTTTCTGCACGAGACGTTTGAGTAAAAGCTCGTTTCGTAGCTTTCTTTAGTAGGTCGGTTCGTGGTGCAATCGCATCACATCCTAGTTTCATTTCCTATTGAGATGCAGGGGTAAAGAAGGAAATTAGATCTTTAAACAATGTGATCTTAGACTGCCGGAGTATGGCAACACTGAAAAATTTTGCCGGTGCAGTACGTTCGATAGCTCGGCACATTTAAAGTGTGCCACGCAGAAGTGATGCGCGACCGCACAACGGTGCAATGCTTGGGGAGGTCGAGGGCCCTAATCTGGACACTTGGCGAGAAAGTCTGCGAGAAATCTGGCGGCCGTGATTGGCCAACGCCGCACTTGACCTTGGCGCCGGCCAATCATAGTTCGCCGGATTTCTCGCCGACTTTTTTTTTTGCCAAGTGTCCAGATTAGGGCCTCGAGATGGACAAGTGTGAGGATCGAACCCAGGACCTCTTGGTTCCACGGCGCAAGCTTTCTCTCCAAGTGCTCCGAGCTGCGGTGCACTGTATTCACTGACAGAACGGCAGGGCGTGTCTTTCGAACGCCTGGCTTTCAGCATGCACTTTGTGCCTTCAACTGTGCTTTGGCTTCACGAGTACGCTCGAGGTGCGCGAGACATTGAAGCATTGTCGAAGGTAGAACGCTGGCGCTGGAGGCTGGACAGCTGAAGCCCCTCCCTGTTGTTACCACCTTGTGGGTGACTGTAACGCTCGTCTGCCAATTCCCCCAAGCTGCAGAAAGAATGCAGTTTGTGTTCTGTTTACCGCAAGAGAGAAAGAGACGCTGCTAACAACTGCATTACAGTTCTCCAGTTTTTTTTGTAGGGCCTGTGATTTTATTTTTTCAATCTTTTGAAGTACTGGTACCAAGCTTGGAACACTACACAATAAAAAGGATTCTGGATGTACCTCAGCTGGCTTGTTGGGACTTATTCTGTCATTCAACTCCGTGTGCATTACTGCATTGATGACGGGCAGTTTATCCTGCCAACCAATGATTGCCCTCTTTTGTAGGGAATGTTTGAGACTTTGTCGCATTAACTTGAGGTTGATAGTTGCATGACAGCCTCATTGAATGTATGAATGTGTAGTGGAAGGATATAGAGGTAGAATATGCCGCAAAAAACACAAACTTCACTGTTTGTGTGATTTGCTTTCCCCTTGGATCTCTGGTTTCTCTGCGTGTTCTAAATGCTTTAGCTCGCTTTGGTGCATTTGAGAGGCTTTTACACCGTTTAGGGTAGTAAATTTAGGTTCTGATAACCGAGAATGGCACCCGACACTCCTTTGCCGTCTTTGCGCATGCACCGTGTCGAGTATCGGAATGATCTGCTAAAACTAATGAGTACCCAAAGGTTAAGGTAGTGTAACACCTAAACTGCACTTGCAATGTGAAAGACTGGTATAGTAGAGTGACTGGCAGGGAAGTGTGACGACGCGTGTCGGTTTAAAAATGCCCGAGCGACATTATGCAGCAGATGACGTGGCGCAGTGGAGGACGATCGCCCAGAAGCAGCAGCACTGGTTCATCGGTCTCTCGGTAAAGTAAAATTTGAACAAAGACTAGCTGAAATTGAGGATACAAGGTGAGCAGCAAAAAGGGGGGTGGGGAGGGGGGGTACAAGTATTTATATATAAAGTCTGAACACTAAGTGGACAACCCAAACCCGCAAGCTGAGGTTTAAATGCATTCAACGAGATGGAGCCGATCAGAGCATATCAGTAGAAGAGTGAGTAAAGGAAAGAGAGAATGCAGGGGAAATCAGGCTTTAACAATGTAGACTTTATTCACGAGAGCGCCGCCTTCATGAATTGTCACTTCCAGTATGGGCGAATACATTGTTTTGCCATCGGCACGCCAATGGAAGGTATTTAGGATATAAGCGTAACCGTCTCATATTCTTGTTTTGCCTTCCCCTATTTTCTTACTATTTGGAGGTTGAAAACGTTCTATTTTTTCGTCGCCCTTACCGGATACGCCTATAAAGCTGTCTATGCTAGATCGCAAACTCAACGATAAAGTTAACTCAATCGGTCGCTGATTGGCTGCCCTTTTGGTCACGTGATGTGACGTTGCGCTAGAGTTTTTCCCTACGGATTCTGATGGATTTACGATAAGGAAAGAAGGACATTTAAGACAAACGGACAAGACAGGCTTTCGACTTTCAACAAAACGTCTACTGGCTCGACTTCGCCTCCTAGGGCAGCGCAAACTAGCGCATCCATGTTACAATGATCACGTGGACACCATTGAGCCAACACCGGGAGGAGAAATTCATGACGTCATCGTTCAATTTCGCTCTGAGAAGTAAAAACAAACAAAACGTGAGAATGACGTAGACATGCCTCTGACGTAGTGCCTCAATGTTGGCTGCTCCAACTCCGTGGTATTGACTGCGCTGTTGATTGCGCCTCACGTTACACGCTAGAGTTAGCAGATTTTGGCGACTTGGCTCGTTTGAAAGTTTTCTGGCCAGTTTATTCAATATATAGACTGAATTAGATCGTAATATTTGACATGTGGTCTTCCTAGATGATACTGAAGACGGCTGCATAGTTTTCTTAATATCAAAAAATAAAGTGGAGTTGCCCTTTAAAAGGAGGGGGGGCTGTGTTAAAACAATTTATAGAAATTTTAAGAAAGACGGGATGGCGAAATGTTAGGCTAGGTGGCGCAAGCTGCTGCCCGTTACAAAGGGTATAGCCAATACCATCCATCCAGCCACAGTTGCTGCGGCTGGGTCGCCGGATAGTGTAAGTATTATATTAATGCCAATGCATTAACTGTGCCACGAAGCGAACCAGCGTTATCGGCTCTTGAGGCCGCAAAAAACGGCACCTAGATTCGCCTCTCCCATGTGTGTAGCAGCGAAACAAGAAATTCCCATTGGCTCCGACGCGTTATAGTTCCAAGGAACGCCACCCCACAGAGAAGCCCTCTCCATGGCGCTCCGGTTGGCTGCAGCCCGTGCGCCAACAAAAAGAGAGAGGGAGGCGCGCGCACGCGGCCGCCCAACACCTCCTAGAAAACAAGGCCACAGTGCTCTTCTCATGACGTCGCAAAGGAAGACCATAGGGGGCGCGCGTCGAAGCGAAGGCAACGCGCGTGGATGGACCGTTGTAACGCGCTTTTAGTCACATACGCGTGTCTTCTTAGCTAAAATGAGAGTTGCATATAGCAACGGGGCTAAAAAACATTCTACTACATGGGCAAAACATTACACCGCTAAATAATCGGTACGAATTGGCACGAGGTATGCGTATAAGGCGTCTATAGAAAAATGTGATTGTTTTAAGTCGAAAACATTAGCAATGCATATTTTATACAGAAATACTTCGACAAAATGGCGAGACACGCAGTGATTGGGCACAGCAAAACAGATAAGTTCAAAATCAGGTAGACGTAGTCAACGCGGACACGGCTAGATAAGTGCCACTTACGACCATGTAAGCGATGTTATCGCGTGCAGTCACTGAATTTTTGCATTGCTCTGAGCAAATTTCTGCCCAGAGCAATAAATGAAACTCAAACTAATTTCAATCTATATGAATCAAAAGCAGTTCAACTGTCCAACAAGACTACCAAACCGCAACCTGTCTCGATTTAAAACCCGTTCCATTTCTCTTTTGGGAGAGTGTGTATGTGTGTGTGACCGGGAGGTCACACACACACACACACACTTCCCCAAACCGTGTAACCGGGAGGGATACGGGGGAGTGTGTGTGTGTGTGTGTGGGGGGGGGGGGGGGGGAGGTTCTGCGAGCCGCACTTAAGGGTACGGAAACGAAATTCTAGTGCTCATTTCTTTTAGCTTTAATGTGTTGCATGTTGCAGCATAACCTCGAAAACACCAGTCTTTCGTTGAAAGGCACAAGAAAACTAATTTTAAAGCTAATTAAACGATCCTTCAATGTGCACCTGGTGGATGCATATGGAGCCTATTTGGGAGGCAATCTAGCAACGTTGGGGAACTTGCTACGTTATCATGACGTAGCAAGTTCCATCGGAACAGCGCCGCTCTTTGGAATTCAACATTTTCCTTCTTAGGTTTCTTCCTCAACTCACAAAGCGGGCAGTGTGCCAAACACTTAGCTTTTCTTCGAGCGCTTGCTCGAGTGCACCATTTGGAACGAAAAACATAGCCTTTCAAAATTTCAACGTGCGATTATCATTTACGGTTATTAACCGTCATGCTTGACTCATTTCCGAACAAAAATTGAATATTTCAGTTTTAATAATAATAATAATAATACTAATAATAACGTTTATTTTGCACCAAAATACATGATGCCGGAGGCCTGCAGAAAAAGCTGTCAAATAGGTAGCTTGACAAAGCCGAAGGCCCCCATAATGGCAGTGTCAGGGCAAAGAAAAGTGGAAACATAGTGATGAATCTTTTTACACAAAAGGATAAAGAAGACAGATAATAAACTATACATAATAGAAATAGACCGATGAATCCTTTTACACACAAAATATAATAAACTGTACATAATAGAAATAAAATCAACACATAGTGACAAGTCGTTTGATTCACACACACAAAAAAAGATAAACGAAACATGAAACAATAGAAGTTCCGGAAAACAAGTTATACCCCCCCCCCCCTTTTTTTATTTTTTAGTATAAAAGTTTAAAGCATTCTGAACAAGTTACGCAGTTCTTTAAAGGGCCTCTGACACGCCAAAGAAATTTTTTTTTTCATGCTAGGCGTTGAAATGACATTTCAGGACATTACAAAAAAATTGTTTCACTATAGAGTTGCGTAGTTTTTTATAAAAAATAGAAATACGAGGCCCAATTCAAAGTTCCCGCCGTGCACTGTGACGTAACAGTGTACCGAAAGGTGTCGGGGCGGTCAGAAGGGAGGCAGAGCCGTTTATTGAGAGAGTTTGGCCATACATTGGTTTGAATAGGCGAGCATCTCGGGGCCAACCACAGGCCGCGAAACAGCCCCTAGCGGTGGTCGTGTGCTCTAAATTTGTGCCACGACTATACTTCGTTTCACCTTATGTGCGAGCGAAGGCAAAACTGGAAGCGCGAGCACGGAAGCTCCGTGCGTTCAGGCTTTGCTCGAGCGCGCGAGCTGGGGAGAAATGCAAAAAGCGCTGGTCTCGCGCTTCTAGCTTTGGCTTTGCTCGCAGATAAAGTGAAACGAAGTATAATTTGAGCCGTGCCGAGCGGAACTCCGCGTCTCAAGACGCTCGCGCACCCCACCCTTTGCACTGCTTTCTTTCAGCCAGTCTCAGGACGCTGTTCTAGCAGTGCAGACAAAGGCATGGGCACGAGCGCGTGGCTTTGGAAAGTGCCTCCTATGCACGAGGTCTCGTACAAACAAAAGCGTTTCGCTGAGCTAGGCTCACGCGCCTGTGCCTTTGTCTTCACTGCAGACATTTGTGAGATGGAGTAGAGGTCTCCTGATTGGTCGACGCTGTGTCACAAATTTAGTTTACGCTCTAAGCGTGGGGGGAATATTCGGCGCTGGCAGGTCCAAACTCTCCTAATATACGGCTCTGAAGGGAGGCATCGACCTATGTCATTTAAAAGTGGGTTCACCGGAAGTCACGTGAGTTTCACTCCTCGTGCTTTCCGCGACCGTGCCTAAGACTTTTTTTCTTTTTTTTATAGACCCCTTTCGAAATTCACATGGCGATTATTAGAAGGTCAGAACCACTGCACAATGGCGGAACAACTGACGTCGTGAAACGCGCAAGTCATTCCATATCATAGCGAACATCGGAGCGCGGCCAATGCTAATATACGACCACCCAATCAAACAACGTCAAAAGTGCAACGTCACTGCGCTCATCACCTCGTTCTGTGGGTTTTTTTTTTCCTTCTCCAGTCAAACGCATAAAGTGTGCCGTGACCAACGTTATTAGATTAACTCAGTTACGGAACTGTTCATAGACGCTGCATGCACGAACAGTACCCCCCCCCCCCCCCCCCCCCCTCACTCACCACGACTCGCCCAGATTCGCTCGACGCGCCGCCGGACAGCTGCTTTGGTAACTGAATCGGGATACGTTCGTTTCAACGTCACTAGAAACGTAAAAACCAACGAAAAAACCTCTTTTTGTAGTAACTTTTATTGGAGATTAGTACAAAATGGGGGCGGGTGATGTTTTCTAAAATTTTTAGTTTTCAAGGTTTTGCAGCACAATTAATATTGTTTTTATACAACCATGCCTCAGCGGGAACGAAGGAGAGTAGCCAAATTAAAACTGCTGTATTTGATACAAAACAAAAGGTTAAACACTATCTAAACTTGTGGTCATTGATTTTTTGGCACTTCGGCAGTACAACATAAAGTTCTGATTCCGTGCCATTTAGACATCGCACACCGATTTAGAAATTGGGGTGACCGTTGAAATCCGGTGCTCTAGAAAAAAAAAAAAGTGGTTGTGTTGTCTTAGTGTTAATTGTTTATTCTTTCTTTATCCACCACTTGAACCAACACGCTCTTCTCCCAAGTATAAAAAAAAGTTGTGACTCTATAATGGCTGCTGACGGTATCGTGAACTGGTTCATTTCGTTTCTTTTTTCGCACAAAGAGATCAGACACTTTTTAGAGTGAGTAGCTTTATTTTTCAAAGCACTGTTTCATGAAAAGTAAGCTCTTAGGGCCGCTATTTAGTACGCAACGCCATTCTGACTTGTGGTAGATTATTTCGCAGCATTGCGACACGACACATGGCATATTTCGCTTTGTAATGATGATATGGCATATTTTGTTTTTTTGTAATGACGATATGAACAGTCTTGGTACCGGACATTTCATCGAACGCCGTTTCGTCGAACGCCGTTTCATCGAAGCCGTTTCATCGAATGCCGTTTCATCGAACGCCGTTTCATCGAACACCGTTTCATCGAAGCCGTTTCATCGAACGCCGTTTTATCGAACGCCGTCTTATCGAACGCCAGGGTGGTATTCCCACTTCCTGAAGCTGGTCGGAGGTGCCCATCCCGGGTTCTGTAAGTTTTTGACTTGTATCGCCGCAGAACATCAACTGACAGAAGACAAGCTGGAGGCGATGCTGAGTTCCCAAGAGCCTCCTCGCCAGAAGAAGGCCATAGCGGCAAGAAATTAGAAGGTCCGCCTTTTTTATGAGAACCGACGGAGCATGTCTGTGGGGCACTTTTTGAGAGGAATTGCTCCTCATTTGAAACGGTGAATGGCTGTCGCACGAACACATGAACCCCTGAAAGTTTTCAAATAAAATTTGAAGTGACGTACTTACTTTTGACTTCATTGAGTTTTAGAACTAAAAAAAAAGCAATGTTTCGTTGTAGTTTCATAAGTAGCACCTCAGCTTTAGCTACTGCAAGCCTCGGGCAGTAAAAAGTATCAATAGAAAGACATGAGAGGCTAGGAGGCTCACATGGCTAAAGTTGTTGCGCCTGCGCAAAACCTAAGTCGCCTTCTGGCCTCCATGAGTTGGAGTGCACTCTTACCGGGAGTGCGACTTTTTATTTATTTGTTACAATACCATCAAGGCCCATCGGGTAATACAGAGGGGGTGAACAGATAAGCACAATATGCGAAACAAACATAAAAATCGGTACAAATATCCTCATGGGTTACTTGCATCAAAATAAATTGTAACAGCTACAAGTTTGGACATTAAAAAACCTGACGATGAAATGTGTGAATGACACGAAATGCACTCGATCCGTGCATAAAAGAGCATCTTTCACACTTTTTATATAAAAGACATTCGATGAAACGGCCGTCAGCGATTCGATGAAACGGCGTTCGATGAAACGGCGTTCGATGAAACGGCGTTCGATGAAACGTCCATTTTTTCGATGAAACGGCGTTCGACGAAACGGCGTTCGATGAAATGTCCGGGAACCGAACAGTCTACATGCTATTTGGAAATCGTATCGTTCGAAAAATCTCGGAACTCAAAATAGCCGAAGAACCGAGCCAAATGAATCCAAAGTATCAGGCAGTGAAATGAGGCTGTTTCAGAATCGAAGAGGTCGTGTGGGCGTCTTATTTTAAATCAGGCGATTAACGCAAAAACAAAACACAAACTGTAGTTACACTAATAAATCAATTGAATATACATCATTACACACAGACTTGTACGTAATCCGTTACAAGTAACGAAATTACTTGTAATCCCTTACATTTATCAGTAATTTTGTAACGGATTAATTACATATTTTCTAGAGTAATTTTAAAGTAATTTCCTTACATTTTTTGCGTAACGGATTCCTTGTAATCCGTTACATTTTTTTGTCAGGATCACCCCCCCCCCTCCCTTTCTAAAACAAAGTTGTTTTTTTTTTTTTTTTTTTTTTTTTTTTTGGGGGGGGGGGGGGGTTAAGTCGAGCGCAGTGACGCTGTCACGCGAATTGACCAGCGCAAAGAAAGGGAGGCTTGGCACTCCTCAGTTCCGCAAAGCCTTTTTTTTTTTTTTTGCAACAGCAAGCTTCTGAATCTATTTTTTTTTATACCCTAACAACAATGTCGAAAAATCCAAATGAACATTTCTACAAAAGAAAGAAGGGAAAGGGGGGGGGGGGGAGTTATATCCGTCTTTTTTAGTTCCTTTGTTTTTCTTTGCGATCGAAGGTGGGGAGGGGACACCAAGTAATTGTATGCCTCTTCGAGAAGCTCGAGGCGGTAAGTGCACAGACAAGAAATAACAATGTCCTTACTCGGTTATAGTGACTACGACCATTTTCATAATGTCACAACACGACACATCGCTCCGTCTAGCCTAAAATCCACTAAAAGAGATGTGATAATATGTGAAGGTGTTATTGCCACCAGCATGCATGGCCGTCTGTTGCTGCACACTTATCATCTTCTCTTTGAAAACAGGATGTATTTTTTTCTGTTTCTTTCACCTTATTTGACCCTGTTTTAAAAGCTACTTACTTTTTTGGGTTCCCGGACATTTCATCGAACGCCGTTTTGTCGAACGCCGTTTCATCGAACGCCGTTTCATCGAACGCCGTTTCATCGAATCGCTGACGGCCGTTTCATCGAATGTCTTCTATGTAAAAAGTGTGAAATATGCTCTTTTATGCACGGATCGAGTGCATTTTCGTGTCATTCACCCATTTCATCGTCAGGTTTTTTAATGTCCAAACCCGTAGCTGTTACAATTTATTTTGATGCAAGTAACCCATGAGGATATTTGTACCGATTTTCATGTTTGTTCCGCATATTGTGTTTGTCTGTTCACCCCTCGGTATTAGGTACCTGATGGGCTTTGAGGGTATTGTAACAAATAAATAAAGAGTCACACTCCCGATAAGAGCGCACTCCAACTCATGGAGGCCCGTTTTGCGCAGGCGCAACAACTTTAGCCAAGTGAGCCTCCTAGCCTCTCATGTCTTTCTATTGATACTTTTTTATTTCTCGAAGCTTGCAGTAGCTAAAGCTGAGGTGCTATTTATGAAACTACAACGAAACATTGTTTTTTTTTTTTTTTTTTAGTTCTAAGACTCAATGAAGTCAAAAGTAAGTGCGTCACTCCAAATTTTATTTGAAAACTTTGGGGGGTTCATGTGTTCGTACGACAGCCATTCACCGTTTCAAATGATGAGCAATTGCTCTCAAAAAGTCTCCCACAGCCATGCTCCGTCGGTTCTCATAAAAAAGGCGGACCTTCTCATTTCTTGCCGCTATGGCCTTCTTCTGGCGAGGAGGCTCTTGGGAACTCAGCATCGCCTCCAGCTTGTCTTCCGTCAGTTGATATTGTGCGGCGATGCAAGTCAAAAACTTCCAGAACCCGGGATGGGCACCTCCGACCAGCTTCAGGAAGCGGGAATGCCACCCTGGCGTTCGATAAGACGGCGTGCGATAAAACGGCGTTCGATAAAACGGCGTTCGATGAAACGGCTTCGATGAAACGGTGTTCGATGAAACGGCGTTCGATAAAACGGCATTCGATGAAACGGCGTTCGACGAAACGGCGTTCGATGAAATGTCCGGTCCCAAAATCACCTATCCAACTTCGAACACAAAGAAGTGGTAAGACAGTATCTACTCTTTGACGCTTCGGTTGCTTTTGTATCCTGACTGGATCGCTATAAAAAGAAACATTCCGAATGTATTTCGATACAGGATTAAAGATACTCGTGAAAAAAATGTACTGCGATACAGAAATACACACACGAAATGTATTGCTGAAATACTATCGCATACGAATGTATCGCGATACTGCCCAGCCCTGTTGTGCTGCCGGCAGAAGCAGCATAAAGCTGGCATTATGAACCGCATAGACAATTGCAAAAAAATGCTAAATGCCTAAAAAAAAGCACTGAATTTACTAAGCTCATGGTGCTGGATTGCCTGCAATGACTCGTAGCGTCCGCAGCGGTTCATCGCAAGGCGAAAAAAAGTATGCAGAGACTAAAGTCAAAGGAAATGAGCGGGCATCCGCTCACTTGTTTGTAACCCCAACCCACTTGAATGCAAAACATATAAAACAGAAAACAAGCATCGGAACAAAGACCAAGAAAAAGGTGGACTTACACGTAAAAATGCAGTATAAAAAAACAAGCGTCGGAGCACAGCGCAAGAGAAGGGAGAAGTGAATTTCGCTTTGTTTTAATGCCAAAGCAAGCCCAGATTTCGCACTTCAAAGGAGTGCGCGCGAATGAACGTGAAAGGCAGCATGGTTGGCCACCTGCTAAACAACGCTCCTCGAACTATAAGAAAGCAATAACTGATCATCTTTCGGCGGCGAGCGAGTCAACGAGTTATCGGAGCACTGCGAGTTATGAGTCGCCCCCCACTCCCAGATCTCAGTCAGTGCGCGCTCGTGCATTCTCTATGCCGTCGCAAAAAAAAAAAAAAAAAATGAAAGCAAGACAAGAAGGACCATGAGGAGCCGTGCATGGCGGTTTCTTTCTTTGCCGCTCCCTTTGTTTCTTTTGCTTGGTGCTTGGTTTCTTGTTTCGCTCTCGTGTAACACCAGTGAAGCCCGCCGCCTGCGGCCTGCGCCGCAGCTGGCTTTGACGCTTGTTTTTTGTATTGCATTTTTTTCGCGTATGAGTCTGTTGGGGCTCCACGAGGGCCAGCACTTTCCCGCTCATTTTCTTTCGGAGCAACTGACTCGCTGACTGGCTCGGTTTAACTAAACGTAACCCCCCCCCCCACAAAAAAAAAAAAAAAAAAGAAGAAGATTAAATGAATAAAAAATAAAGAACTGGGCCCATTCCATTCCGGGCAAAAGGCCTCTAATTCCATTCCCATTCCATTCCCTTCAACGTTGCCGCCATTCCATTCCCATTCCATTCCGAGGTCGAGAAAATATGGAATGATTCCGGAATCATTCCAACTCCGGAGTGGCAACTCCGCAACACTGTTTGACACCATCAAACTGTATGTAATCAATTGGGAACAAAGTCTGGGTCGCTAAACTCGTCAGACACAACTTTCTTCGTGTTATGACATAGCAGGGGGAGGAGCCGAAAGATTGCAGCGAAGTTTTCTTCTCTCACAAACCCGCAGATCCGTATATCTTCGTGACGTTTTTTATTGAAAGGGCGAAAAATCCCTACTCCTCCCTAGGCGCCGAGCAGCACGAGAAAGCACGCGGAGACGAACGTGCGTATAATGTCACGATGAAGATTATCAGCTGCGACCTTGATGGACTCTAAAAAGCACAACGGAGGCTTGGGTAATTGCATTCTAAAATGAACACCGTCAAAGTTGATAGTCTGATACCGTTCTTATTTCCGCCGATAAAGCAGAATTGACTAAAAAGACGTCCCTCCTTTTATTTATCTCGGCCTTTTGAATTTGATCAGAATGTAGCCCGACGAGGCTAGGTCACAACCTGCCGAGTAGCCTTGTCCACCTTTGGACGGTTTTCGCTTCCGGGCAGTTGTCCCCCATCAGCGGGAGATAAAATCATTTTGTGATAGACTTTCGAAGATTAGCCAAACTGGGATTATATCTGCGTTCATCAACTGAAATAAGAGTAATGTCAGTTTGGTCAATATTGACGGTGATGTTTCGAGAACGCGAGGACACCAAACTTTCATCGTACACAACCAAAATTTTCACCGTCGACTCGAACACGCACCATCAAATTTGTCGTTCACAACTGATCATCCTGACCCTGACGTCAAAGTTATGAACTATAAAAGGACGTCACTGAACGCGCCTGCACACAACGAGCCCCGGCACGAGCCTCTCGATTGAAAGTCTGTCATGGCCGCTCGTAAGTTCATGGAACGCGCCCCGTTTTAATTCCAGAATCTCTAGAACCATAATTTAGAAAATGGACCTCTTGGCGAATATGTGCTGCCACCTAGACACGCGAATCGGTTCGAGACTAGGTGACTGGAAAACAACGCGCGCCCAAGGCCTCTCCCACCCGTTCCACACCCAAAACGTCAGCTACATCCTGTTCACCCATTGAGGCGATGTGACCTAGATACGGCTACCCCAAGCTCACCTTTGTCCCCATCGTGCGCAATCTTCCGCCCCGAGGTCGACACAACGAAACCGCTCAAAGGCGAGAAATGCAAGATGGCGGACTGTTTGGAACTAAGATACTCTCGAACCCAGGCGCATGAAATACTCCGCGCATGCGCACCGCGTATTTCTACAAAAGGCTGTGCTGTTTTTCGTCATCGCTCAGTTGGAACGCCTCTAAGCAGGGTCGTCGAAACAGAAGAACGGGGTGGGGGGCGATTCACCCCCCCCCCCTTCTCCCCCAAGGTGGCGTCGAAAAAGGGGGCGCAAAGGGCATAAGGGTCCCGCGTTTGCCCACACCAGGGTCGCTAAACTCGTGAAACACAAAGTTGGGCACAAAGTTCGCGGAGCGTACTGATTGGACTCTCGCGACGTTGGCGTCACGCGGGACGAGATGTCAATCATCCAAGCTCTCTCGGTGCTCAAATTCCAGCGTTAAGCACAAAGTTGTAGCGAGCTTCATCGGAGCGCGCGCGAGCAACACCGTGGGGCCAGCCGATTGAACGGCTGCACTGATGACGTCGCGCCCGCGTGTCCCTACATCCCTACGCCGCGATAGAGTCAATGAAATGAGATTGTACCTAGGCGGGCTGTAAATACTCTGAACTTTCTTGTCGCAAGATCGTCTATTGTGGAAGTTATTGCTGACGACAAAGTGACGTTTCACAACTTTGGGAAGGAGTTATTTGAGGCCAAAATCTTCGCTTCGGAATCGAGGCGAAGATTGAACTTTGCGATATAGTGGAGCCGTGCGCGGTGTATGCGGTTTTAGAGCTCATCTTCCGCCACTGTCAACAACGCCACCGGGGTCACCCACAGGCGTTATGTATAGAAACGTCGGTAATGACTGAGAGATGAGGGGGCGACGGGGAATGGCGAAAAAAAGCCGGGGAAAGGAAAAAAAAAGGTAGAACCAACACAAACACACACTGAAATAGGGGTCAGGAAGGGCCGTAGAAATTGTTCGGGAGAGAGAGAGGGGGTAGGGTGATAGTAGTGAAGGGGGATATTCCTTCCCCCGAATTTTTAGAGCGCAACTCTTATGCGCCCGTTTCGAGCTTGAGCGGCGTCGCCGTCGGCGTAACCGCGCGCCCGTTGCATTATGGGACGTTTTTTCACTAAATGTAGCGGGGAAATTGACGTCACGTGATTTTAACACCAATTAGGTTTCCCCGCTAAATGAGAAAGGAGCAGGATAGGAGGAAGGGGGGGGGGGGGGTGTGGAGAGGCATACCCTCCCCTCCTCCTTTTCAAGAGCTTCGCTTTAATGCGAAGGGCCCCTGAAAAGAAAAAAAAAGTTTTTTTTCAAAACAGTCTGGTTGGGACACGCGTGTCAAAAAATGAATTTTACGCGAAAAAACATTTTTTTTAGAGCAATATTGACTGCGCCAGACGCAATTTAGTCGGTAGTCACCTCCTTTCCACTTGTTCTCTCTCTCGGCATTTCGGGCGCGCGGAGGAGAGGTACACCCCGCCTCTTCGTAGTGGATCGGCTTGGCTGCTTGGCTGGCTTGGCTGCGCCCCGTACGAGAGCCATTGCTATTTCCTGTGTCTGCCGGTCGCATGTCGTACCGTCGATTCACACGACGGACCGAATCGCGATTTTCGTCCGCAGACCGTGTACCAAGTGACCGGCACGTCACCGATTCCTTCGATCCGCGCCTCGTCCGCGGACGCGCGGGCTGATAAAGTCAAGCGCCTTTTTCACTCGTCGATTTTTGGCGGGAGATTGACTTGAAAAGCGTTCAGTCTGGCAACGGTACATTGTTTTCTTTTTTTTTTCTTTCTGGGCGATGAAAACAAAAGTGGCGCATCGTTGTTTTGTGCGTTCGCTGGTTCATTTTGTCGGGCGTATCTTCGTTCCACGTGTGACAGGAACTGCAGAAACTTTGTCTGGCTGTCGCGACGCAGGTTCCGGTACTCCTCCGGGTCCGCGTCAAGAAGCTTCCGTCAAAACTCGTCTAGCACGCCGCGATAATTCTTGCACGTCCAATCAGGATTTCACCGAGCAAGACCTTTCTTGTGGCTGTGGTGAACTGGAGTGTTGTGCACGAGCGCGGAGTGCGTGAAGGCATCTCCAAACACCTTTTCGTGAGCCCAGAACTTCGTCGCTTCTACGCGGAACCCTTCACTTGCAGGACCATGCCTGTGTCACTCTCATGCTTTGGGTTAGTAAAGCTAGTGGCGCTTCGCGCGAAGCCTATCACGGTGTTTTGTCTCGATCTGTACGTAACAGAGGGGGACGATTCATTAGAGAGTTTTAGAATAGGGGACCCCAAAGCTTGGGGGCCCCAAAGAAATAGGGGCTCACCACTGCGCATGCGCAGAACCCAAACTCTGTTTGGGGGTTTGGGTTGGCGCTTGGGCCCCCAATTGCTTGGGGCCGGGTTGCGTCGGCAAACATGGCGGTACCCTTTCCGCTCGCTTCGGAGCGAATTCGTCATGGTCGCTGCAGTATTAGGCAATTTCATTGCTAATGAAAAGTGCAACCGGCTTTCGCTTTGCTTTATCTCGCTCAAATCACAAAGAATGAGCGGTGGGCTCGCCCCATTTTAAAGATTGTCCCCGAGTCTGGCCGTTCGTAAGCCTAAAGAGACGCGGTCATCGTTGACATGGCAACGTATGGCTACTCCGTGGCTCCGAGTGGATTTCGTTCGTGGCACGATACCTACAGCTTGAAAACAAGTATTTCAAGGCTTCAAAGTCGCTCCAGCTCAGATCTCAATAGTGCAGCTGCTCGCAGAGTATGCGCGCTCGCGTTCGTCTCAGTCTCGGCATTGTTGAAGGCCTAAATCTTCGGCTGCAGATGGTCAACGCGCACACAAACGCCCAAAAAATTCGAGAACGAGCCATACCTAAAACAGCGCGCAAGCACAGGAGGAAGAAAATAGAACACAGGAAAGAGCGCTGACTTCCAACTTATGTATTGTGAAAGAAAGAGAAAGAGGAAGCTTCAGACATGAAGCCCACGCGCACCCAAAAGGTAAAAAGAAGAAAGAATAAAAACAGATACATTACAAAGTTGCAGTAGAAAAGGAGAAAACTGACATTATAAGGTCACGATGAAGAAAAGATGAGAAAAAAGAAGAAAGAAAAACAACAACGTGGGCTTCATGTCTGAAGCTTCCTCTTTTTCTTTCTTTCACCCCTTCCTGTGTTCTGTTGTCTTCCTCCTGTGCTTGTGCGCTGTTTTAGGTATGTCTTCTAAGTACCAGCTATACTCTGTTTCACCTTATGATGTACCGCAGGAAAGGCTACAAGCACGAGCTCCTTGCTCTAGGGCACATCTCGGCGGCACAAGCTCTCGTGCACCAAGGGCAGCTGCCAACGCTATGGGCTCGCGCTTCTATAGCCTTCGCTGCATAAGGTGAAACATAAGGTGAAACGGAGTAAGCTCAACTCTCTATGTTACTACGAGAACAAGCGCCAAATTAGAGCGCTACGGATTGGATTGTTTTGGCTACACCCGTAGCGGGATGGCCGAACGAGTCGAGGCCGATCCAAGGCCAGAAGAAAATGGCGGAAGAGAAGGCCCCCGCTCGCGTTCGCTTCTCGATCGACGATGACATTTATGTGCTAAGCGAAGTGTGCGCCACTAACCCATTCCAGGATTCCAGGAGATGGACTTCAATTGCTGAAAGGGTCTCCGAAGCAATCGGAAGAAATTTCTCCACGCGGGCCATCCGCGACCGGGTCGACCTGCTGCTGGCACAGTTTAATACGAAACACAGATTTGCCGGTGACTTTTGGTAACGTAACAAAAAAAAACAACAGGTCTGTGTGAACAAGTCTTTAGCCACGGAGTAGCAATACGTTACCATGTCAACAGTTACGACGTATGTTTAGGCTTAGGAACGGCCAGAATCAGGTACGATCTTTAAAATGGGGCGAGCCCACCGCTTATTCTTTGCGACTTGGGCGAGATAAAGCAGAACGAAAGCCGGTTGCACCATTCATTGGCAATGAAATTGGCTAATGCTGGAGCGACCATGACGAATTTGCTCCGAAGCGAGCGGAAAGGGCGCCGCCATGTTTGCCGGCGCAATAGACCATTTGCTGTATTACCCAAGCATCAAGGAGAATGCAGGGATTGGTGTTCCACGTGCCACACGCGCACGTCTTCCCCGTATAAAATATTCGAAGTAAATAACCAAAATAAAGCGTTGACGAACGCGCGTGCAAGATACAATTTGTTTTAGGTTTTTGCTTTGGAAAATTTACTACTGCTGAGGCCAGCACGTGCGGCGCGTGGAACACCAATCCCTGCATTCTCCTTGATGCTTGGGTAATATAGCAATAGGTCTATTCGGCCCCAAGCAATTTGGGGGCCCCACGCTATTTTTCGAATTTCACGTTGGGGGCGCGCGCCAACCCAAGACCCTGGGTTCTGCGCGTGCGCAGTGCTAAGCCCCAATTTCTTTGGGGCCCCAAAGCTTTGGGACCCACTGTTATATAACTCTTTATAACTGTCGTGCTGCTTCAGCTACAGGATGGGCTAAAAGCAAGCTACGCTTACCAGCGTCGTGCCTGTGACCGGGGAATGGCCCGTCGAATTCGCAGATAATTCCATTGGCGCACATGATAGCCTGCTATTTGAGGGCGGGCACTCTCTTGTGACCAGAGAAGGAAATCTTCTGATTCAGAGACGTTCGGCAGATGGGTCTTGCTGTGCCGTTCCAACTGGTATTACCCTCCCTATTATTTGTGCCGCAAGCCACAATAAAGTATCGTTTCAGCGCAAATGCTTTCCGTTTTAATAATTTTTCACTGTTAAGAAGTTCGTTCCTTGTCCACAATGGCGCCGCATGCGAAAAAGGCGAGCGTGCCGCGTTGCGTCGTCACAAACCCTATTCTATAAGCATGCTGCGTGAGGTGTCGTTGCGTTGGGTACCCCAAAGCGTTGGGTTCCCCAAAGCGTTGGGGCCCCCTATTCTAAAACTCTCTATTATCGCGGTAGCGAACGTCGATTTCTCTCTCGGACAACGGTGCCACGGTGTGATGTTGGAGTTTCGTGGTGCTGTGGGGTGGCGACCAGGTTCGGTCCGACCTCGCTGGCGTCTGCTCGTCGTCTCCCTCGTGTGGATGCGCTTGGGGAGACAGACGAACCGCGGACATGTCGTCCCGTGATAAATCCGTCCACGGATCAGTCCGTCGTGTGAATCGGCCACGACTAACTAACACAAGCAACAAGCCCTCTTCAGGAGGTTTTCACATATAAACGTGATAAAACTACAGGGTGGAACAAGGAGACGGCAGGCTCTTTAAATCGACCGGAAAATTCGGTTTCTTAACCTATCGCGCTACGACTTTGTGCAGCGTTGCCCACAGATGGTGCATTTTTTTTTGTAAAATTTTCAAAGAGCGAACTTACCTGAGGAAAAAGTAAAGAAAGAAAAAGGCTTAGCTCCTATGGAAACGCAGCGACGCCACCGGTCTTCAAAGAGCACGGCGCCGTTTCCCACGGGACACAAGAGGTGGCGCAACGAACGCCGCCAACGAACGAACATACGGCGCGCCAGCGTCTTTAGCAGACAATCTTTTCGACTCAAAAGCGGCGCGCGTTCCGCAGGCGGCGACAGTCGCAGAAACAAAAACAGGCGCGGTAACAACAAGCAACTGCAGTTCCTTGTCTGCTAAATACGCCGGCTCTTGGAGTCGTCTGCTCGTTCGTTGGCGGCAGTTGGCGTCGCGACCGCTTGCGCCATCTCTTGTCTCCCGTGCGAAACGGCGCCGCGTTGTTTGAAGACCGGTGGCGTCGCTGCGTTTCCATAGGAGCTAGAGTTCCTGTATATAGCTACCTACGATAGCAGAGTTGCGCATTCAGCCTCGGCGGGTGGCCGTAGCGCCGGCTTTCCTGCACACCCTGGATGCTTTGCTCCTCACGTGACTAAATTTGGCGAATAGCGGCGCCGCGCGCGCCGCCGCGCATGGAAAACAGGAGAGGAGGAGAAGGAGGGCGAAAGCAGGGGAACATACGCCGGGGCGCGAGCGAGGTCGGCGGAGCGACCGTAAAGGTGGCTTTTTTGCACGGCGGTGGATGCTTTGCTCCTCACGTGATGGATCTCGGCGAATAGCGGCGTGGCGGCGCGGGGAAAACAAATGCGCAACTCTGCTCCCCCTTCGGGGGAGCATATAGAGGAACTCTAATAGGAGCTAAGCCTTTTTCTTTCTTTACTTTTTCCTCAGGTAAGTTCGTTCTTTGCAAATTTTACAAAAAAATGCACCATCTGTGGACAACGCTGCACAAAGTCGTAGCGCGATAGGTTAAGAAACCGAATTTTCCGGTCGATTTAAAGAGCCTGCCGTCTCCTTGTTCCACCCTGTATATACCCACCCGAGAACGCGAGACGCGTTGCAAGACGGCGACCATGACAGAAAAAAAAAAAAAAAAATGGCGAAGCTTTTGTTTGTTCTTTTATCAGAACGGAAGTTATGATTTTGTAAAACGTTTGTAAACAATTACGACGTCCATTTGATGTATTGTTTCTTAAACCTAAAAATATGTAATTCAAAAGGCGATTTCAAGAGATCACGAAGATTTTATAACCAACATCAAAGCTGTCACTCATTCTATTGGCCAATGAGAAGCTGATTTGAATGACCATCGTTACCAATGAGAAGCCGAGCTGAATGACCGGGAATTTGCGCGCAAAACTTCAAATAAATCTCGCGCCGTCAATATTGCTCTAAATTTTTTTTTTTTTTTTCGCGTAAAATTCATTTTTCGACACGCGTGTCCCAACCAGACTGTTTAAAAAAAAAACTTTTTTTTTTTTCAACGCTTAAAGGGGTACTCCGGCGATTTCTTCATGGTCCCCGATTTGCTTGAAATTTGGCTAAACTCGCCAAACAACATCGTTAAAATAGTATCCCAAATATTAGGTTAAAATAATGTTTTTTCAGGAAGTTATTGAATTTACAATTTTGGTCCTCACCGTGTTTTTCAAACTGAAAGACTCTACTGGCAACAACGAAAAAGTGACGTCAGTGGAAGGCAGGGGTTCACTCTTTGGACTGCAGACTTTGTTCCCAATTGATTACATACAGTTTGATGGTGTCAAATGAAGGCTTTGGAAGCTCGCTCCAGCACCCGAACTCCAGCACAGAACAAATGATTGGCATATTCTATTTTTTAGACTGCTTGCTCGACTGGCAAGCCTGCCCGCCACTGACGTCACGGCACAGAAAAGTGCGTGTATATTTAAATGTTGGTTTTTGCATCATTTCTATTTGCCGATTTCGCAATAACTATTATGAATTTCGCGATACTAAATAGCGTACCGGAAAGGGTAAAGGCCGGAGAGTCAGAAAATTTTCTGACTCTCCGGCCTTTACCCTTTCCGGTACGCTATTTAGTATCGCGAAATTCATAATAGTTATTGCGAAATCGGCAAATAGAAATGATGCAAAAACCAACATTTAAATATACCCGCACTTTTCTGTGCCGTGACGTCAGTGGCGGGCAGGCTTGCAAGTCGAGCAAGCAGTCTAAAAATAGAATATGCCAATCATTTGTTCTGTGCTGGAGTTCGGGTGCTGGAGCGAGCTTCCAAAGCCTTCATTTGACACCATCAAACTGTATGTAATCAATTGGGAACAAAGTCTGCAGTCCAAAGAGTGAACCCCTGCCTTCCACTGACGTCACTTTTTCGTTGTTGCCAGTAGAGTCTTTCAGTTTGAAAAACACGGTGAGGACCAAAATTGTAAATTCAATAACTTCCTGAAAAAACATTATTTTAACCTAATATTTGGGATACTATTTTAACGATGTTGTTTGGCGAGTTTAGCCAAATTTCAAGCAAATCGGGGACCATGAAGAAATCGCCGGAGTACCCCTTTAAGCGTTGAAAAACAAATAAAAGAAACCTTGTCTGCTTGGATCCCTCGTGGAGGTGCGGAGAATAACAAAAATATTTAAAAAAAAAATATTACACGCGCTCGCGGTAAGCACGAGGGGGGATACAACTCACGTGACTTCCGGCGATGCCTCCCTTCTGACCGCCCCGACACCTTGCGGTACACTGTTACGTCACAGTGCACGGCGGGAACTTTGAATTGGGCCTCGTATTTCTATTTTTTTTATAAAAACAACTACGCAACTCTATAGTGAAACAATTTTTTTGTAATGTCCTGATATGCCATTGTAACGCCTAGCATGAAAAAAAAAAATTTTTTTTTTCATGCTAGGCGATCAATGGCATATCAGATGTTCAGATATTTTTTTGGCGGATCAGATGTTCTGGCTGAACATTTTTGTCATGTAATTTATTTAATAATCTGTTTTGTATCATTTCTAAGCCGTGTGTTGTTCTACAGGTGTCTATTTTTCGAGGCTCATTTTTTCGCGTGTTGTGTTCTTAGTTTCGCCAAGTTTCTTAAAGTGACACATCAAAATCATCTTTTTTTTTTTTATTATCCGAAACGATTGAAAACGGTGCCGGGACATTACCCTCAAAATTCGAAACTTGGGAATTCAGTATTTGTGAATTAAAAAAAAAAAAACAATTTCCAAATGCCGAATTTGAAGTTCCCGCGCGATCCCCGCCAGTGCAGTCAGTCAAATTTTGCGGTCTCCTGGGACTCGACTTTCTCTCGGACCTCCGCTGACCCGATGCGAGGAGCAGGAGAGCTGGCGCGCGGGGAAAAAAAACGGTTTCTTCCCCGACCCGCCGATCTGCTCGAGCACCGCCAAGTTTTCTGAGAGAGGACACACATCTAGGAGGGGACATCTCACCGAACTCTGATTTTTGGTATTTCAAAAAGAGGGGACGTAGTGCGTTCGCAATTGCGTTAAAAAAAAAACATGTTTTACGATTGCCGTTATTAAATGTTATAGAAATGTCGCCTACAAAGCTTCTAAATTTCCTGATTTTTTACGTCACCGATCAAAAGAAGCGAGGAGGTAGCGGCGGGAGATTTAAACGCCAAAAATAAAAAGGCGCACGCGCGCGCGGGGAATTTTTTTTTCGCGATGCGGTTTTTTTTTGCGTGTCTATGACTACAACTTGCGTCGTTTTAGACAATAAAAAAAAATACGACCTTTGGGGTGTCAGTGCCCCTTTAAAAGGAAAATGTTATTTCTTGTTTATATTGCTTGCAGAGGCGGACATCATACATTTTTTTGTTATCGGCATTACATTATACTTTGTAAATAGAGGTTGTGTGTGATGGTGATTAGGTACCTTTTCTACCATTCTCAGACCTTTTTTGTAATATATTATCTTAAGCAGATTTTCTTGTGTGCACGAAGCCCAGACTAAATGACAGTAGTTGGGTCTTGAAGAAAATAGTGATTTATATATTAAGATCATAATGTTTTGCGGGAGCATATACCTATTCCGATATGTCATGCCGAGTATCTGCGACAGTTTAGTCATCACTGAATTTATATGATGATCCCAAGACAATGTTTCCTGAAATATGACGCCTAATCTCTTGAAAAAGGGCGCGATCTTGACAGGAGAAGATTTTAAATTAATTATTTTGCTTGTGACAATATTCTTGTTTTTACCACGAAATAAAATTGCTTTTGTCATTTCAACATTTATTTTTAAACCATTACCTTTTGTCCAGTCTTCTAGCCTGAGTAGTGTTGGATTCGCATGGTTAATTATTTCATCGGGGAATTTGCCGACTAAAAGTATACTCGCATCGTCCGCATAATTAATAAATTTAGCACTAGAATAAAAATTACGATATCATTTACATACAATTGAAAAGAAAGGGGCCCAAAATGCTGCCCTGTGGTAGGCCAGAAGAAACTTGAGAGGGTCCGATAGAAAGTCATCCAAGCTAACGATATGGCTACGATATATTGTAAATGGGACCGAATAAGGGATGAGGCTATTCCCCGAATAGTTTTTGTATGAGAAGTTCGTGATTTATATGGTCGAAGACTTTTGTAAAGTCTACAAACAGACCTAAGACTAGATTTCCTTTTTATAATTCGGATAGAATGTGCTCTTTCTGCGCAAGTAGAGCAAGCTCTGTTCGGAGGTTTTTACGAAACCCATACTGGAAGGCCGTGGAAGCGTCGTTCAAAATGGCCCGCTCCTGCCCGTTCTTGGAGCGTCGGCGTCGCTCTCACTTATACGGGTGCGTGCGGAGTTACGGCCCTGCTCCTGCTCGTGCTTGGAGCATCGGCGTCGGTGCGTGCGGAGGTGCGGAGTACGCGCGCTCGTCAAGTGTGGCGTACGTGCTCACGTACATACCATGCTTTGTTTCGCACAAAGTTCATGAGCTTTGAATCGGGTCAAGCAAGCATGTGGCCCGATTCAACCTAAGTGCGAGCGAAGCCAGTGCGACAACACGAGTATGCTTTCTCTCCAGACTTTAAATATAAGTAGTGAATCATCTAAAATGGTGGAGAATATAGTTGCAATTTGTCGGTTTGATATGATGATTAAAAAATGAGAGACGTTTACAACACCCTGTAACGCCGAATTAGAGCGCAGCTCTTGAGGAGGAGGAGGGGAGGGTATGGAGGGGAGGGTATGCCCCTCCTCCTTTCCTGCTCCCCTTTCATTTAGCGGGAAATTTTCGCTACATTTCCCGCTAAATTCAGCGAAAAAAATTCCCTGCTAAATTTAGCGGGGAAATTTTCCGCTAAATTTTGCGGGGAATATTTTTCGCTAAAATTACAGGGGAAATTTTTCTGCTAAATTTAACGGGGAATTTTCCCCGCTAAATTTAGCGGGAAAATTTCCCCGTTAAATTTAGCAGGAAATGTTTTTCGCTAAGTTTAGCGGGGAAATATTTTTGCCGCTAACTTTAGGGGGAAATATTTTTTGCTAAATTTAGCGGGAATTTTTCACCTAAGTTTAGCCGGGAGCTTTTTTCAATAAATTTAGCGGGGAATGTTTTCCGCTAAATTTAGCGGGGTTTTCCGCTAAATTTAACGGGGTTTTTCGCTAAATTTAGCGGGGAAATTTGTTCGCTAAGTTTAGTGGGGAAATATTTTTGCCGCTAAGTTCAGCGGGGAATATTTTCCGCTAAATTTAGCGGGGCTTTTTTTTTTCGCTAAATTTAGCGGGGGAAAATTTTCCCGCGAAAAATATTCCCTCCTCCTCCTTCGTGACGTCACGTGTGGCGTCATTAGGGGAAACGGGCGCCTAAGAGCTGCACTCTAAAACGATTTGCGATCCCTGTGAAGCCGAAGGGGCGGACAGGCACTCACGAGACACTGACCGATAATGCAACTCGGTAGAGACGATTATCCAAAGCACATTTGGGATCCACGGTTGGACAAACAGATCTAGAGCGGCTTTAGGGCGGTCGCGGATGCGAATGCGGTCTCCAAATGAGGTCATTGCCACACTTATATGTGACGATAAAGGTCCACACGAGCGGCATTGCGCCGCTCCATCTGACCGAGACGTTGAGACGCTTCGCAAGTGATGGCTCCACAGGGTGGGGACCTCGCGCCCGATGAAGAGCAGCTCGGCTTCGCATCGTATCCGTTTGGAGCCTTCCGCTTCCTCGCGAGGTATTTCTCCACTGGTATTTTTTCAACACTCTAGAAATAAGAAAGCATACGTTAGAGATAAATAAGAAAGCATAAGTAAAAGCAGGTAAGTAAGTAACAATCATAAGGAGCCTTCTGTGAGCTGCGATCTTGGTGTAGTTTACGAAATTCCCGTAGAGTGTGATTCTTGCTATGTTGGCCAGACCGCTAGGTCCATTAACGACCGACTGTGTGAACAGAAGAGAGCTGTTAAAAGTAACGAGGCTTCCGAGTTGGCCAAACACGTGTCTTAGTGCGTTGATGATTGTGCTGTGTGGCAAGATACTGAGATTCTGTGTAAGGAAAGAGACGTCTATAAACGTCTTGTAAAGGAGTCGTTGATGGTTTCCAGGAAAAGTGGATGTTTTAGCAATGTCCGTTGCACTTATCAACCTTATTAGGACGTTTCTTAACACTTTAATGTTTTTTTTAACTACTGTCTTCAGTTCGGCCGCCGGCCGGGGGGAAGGTGTGTGGTTGAAGGTAACCGGACAAAAGCTCACCGGACGAAGGCTCACCGGACAAATGCTCACCCAATTTTTCACAGACCCCGACAAAAGCTCACTTCTCTCTTTCGGTTAACCGGACGAAAGCTCACCGGGAGAAACGTGTGGTTGGGATGAATAATGCGCCGTATTCGGAACTGCTCATTACTGAATTTGTTGTCGAGATAAGCCACAATAGACACTGAGGCAACATCTTGGGACAAAAATCTAGGTCACCGCAACTCTATTCGCGACTCCAGCAAAACGGACGCCCAAGCGGGAAAACCGGGAACCAGCCGGTCCAGGTCGCTCCGCGCCCCTCCGCGTCTGGGGTGGCTTTCGCGGCGGACGTGTTGTTGGCGCGGTAACGAACAATGTAATTTGACAAAGTTCCGAAAATTTCTTAAGTTTGCCTGAGTGTTCATTAGTGTGGTGAGGCCTCAGAGATTGTTTCCTTCTATCACGTGTTTGAAAGCCCGTTCCCTCCACAACACACGGTCGCGTGCTTTCGATTTCTTGTCTGTCTCGAATCACATTCAAAGTGACGAACACTTGGTAACTCATAAATGGTTTCTTTATAAGGATGCAGAACAGTGAACTAAGGACGACAGGCGAGGTGTTTCACTGGAGGGAACACCAATGTTGCAATCAAGTGAATGGGAAGGTTCGATAGCTGCTTTTCTTGAGTTTGGTTGTGTTCGATTAGGTTCAAGTTTGAGCCACCCACGCCGGTCGGTGCGTTGGCTATTCATCTTGACTGCTTTTCGCCAAAAAAACCTCTGAACCACACTGAAGGAGTTGGGCTGATTTCGCAATTACTTGGTTCAGGAAAACCTGCTCGCTGCATATGATTAATGAGGGAAATTATCTGCTTTCAAAAGGTGGGGGATGCGTCTCGCAAAGTTAGAAACTGTCACGACATTATTATGATCTATCGTGCCTTTAATATTTATATTATACCCCCGTCGAAATTAGCAGCAATATACGTCTACATTGCTCAGGTTGACCGGCCACAAAAAAATACTCATTTTATCCGTTCAGGATTCGAAGTCAAGTTCAATGCAGAGAGGTTCTGCGTGAATCTTCGATGAAGACACTCTTCAGTTTGTCCGCATTCGTCTCCGTGCTACCGTCTAGAACCATTTGGCTAACTTTAACAAGTAGCTCTCTCTCTGTCAAATATACTTTTATTCAGCAGCTCACCTAATAGATAGTCAACTAAGCTCCTATTTCAACAAGAATAATATACTAATATCGCTTTAGTGGGACATAGTGCGTAATATACGCACTATGTCCCGCTCGTCAAAATGACTTCTCGATTGCTACTAAAATCAATTGAAATACGAGTATCAGCTGCTTAGTGGGGCGCCAGCGGGTTAACATGCCTTGGCTCAAGAAGCGCTTGCTTAATTTTCGTAATTTTCCTGCAGCCTGTATTGTTGCCCGAGCAGACGATTGGAGCTGATTCTTAAAAGCGGATGCGCACAAAAGCTCGATTTCACGGTCAGATGGTCGCATGGTCGAGGCATGCGAGTTAGCTGAAAATTACTCTCGGTGGAACAATTCTGTAGTCATCGCCGCTTTCCTTAGTCAATCAAAACTGATTAGAGTTTATTACCGTCTCTCCGGAGCCCATAGTTTCGGTTTTGAACGAAATTTCCGAAACAAAAGTTTGACATGAAAATAACAAAAAAAAAAAAGAGAAAAACAAAACTATGCTCTGCAAGTTTATGCGCACCGGCTACACTTAACCGTCTCAGTTCAAATACCTATAAAATTGGGCATTAAACAAAAGAAAATCTGTTAAATTGAATGCGCCACCCCTGACGGCGGCCGGGCCGAGCCGACGCGACCTGGACTCAGCCGCCATGTTTGTTTGGTGGTGGCGCCCCCTATAGGTCGCTGGAGTCGCGAATAGGGTCTGACGGCTTTTTTTGCTTCGACTTAATTGCCACGCCCATGCAAGTTCAAACCGAAAAGCCCCAGTGCCCTTCCCTTTGTGAACAAGATTGGCTGGCAGCTGTGCCTATGCCATTGGGTGGATTGGTCACCAAGCTGCAATTCATGGACTAAATTCCTTGAACTTGGTAACTATGGAGGTATTGTGCTTATGGCTTGGGGCGCTATATATAAGGCAATTGCGCGGCACTTCTAGTTCTATAGTTACATTTCGTTTTCTACCAGAAAGGTAACCCTGTCCAACAAGGGGAAGAAAAGAGTTTTAATTGATGGCTACGAGTACGTGCAGAAGATCTCCAAAAATGACTGGATCCAGTGGCAGTGTCGATACCAAAGGACTTTGGGGTGCAAAGGAGATATTACTAGAGACCTTGTTGTGAGTACTTGATAATTATTTTTATTGGGTGCGTTCTTTACAGCGGTTTGCGTCTGCATGCATGGAGATGTATTTTGTACCTCATAATGTTTTTACGTGTCAATATCGAGAAATCTTGATGTCTTTTTTATATTTTTATTGCGTAGAATGGCAGCACGTTTTCGACTGCTTCGTTTCTACAACTATCAGTTTAAATTTAAACTTAATAAACTTTGTTTTTGTCTTCCTTCTGCAGATCACTCGGCGCTGGTCCCCAGCCGAACACAATCATGCGAATGATGCAGGCACGACCGAAACAACGAAGCTGAGGAGTCAACTGAAAAGAAAAGCAACCGAAACTCCTAAACCCCCGAGCCGACTTCTCGCCGAAGCTCAGTGTCGGAACAAGTGCTTGCGAACGTTGGAGACCTGGAAACTGTTCGTCGAGACGTTTGTCGACCGCGAAGCCAGGTGCCCCCAACAAAGCCGTTAACAACAAGGGACATGCCTGTTGTTCAGGACACCTGGGCGGCAACCGGAGGAGCACAACCACAGCCATTTTTACTCTATGACAGTGGTTCTCAACCTTCGATGTTTCGCAGACCCCTTGTGGATCAGCGGTGATGATGGAGGACCCCGTTCGTGATAAGGGGAGGGAAAATGTATAGGTTAAATATAATAATGATTTAATAAATGGATATAACTAAGGGCTAGTTTGAAGTAGACCTCCCTTGTTGACATACACACGAGAAAACTCGCCCGAAATCTGAAACATTTCTTATCGACCTGAAAAAAGACAACTTTTATTGCCGGGCTTGGCTGATGAGGCAGGGCTTCGCGGACCCCTAGCCTTCGCGGACCCCAAAGGGTCCGCGGACCCCCATTTGAGAACCACTGCTCTATGACAACGGGCAAGAGCGCCAAGACCGCATGCTGGTTTTTTCCACCCACGAGCGACTTGCAGTGTTAATAGCCACGGATCATTCAAGCAGCTCTACATCCTGCGCTGCAAAGTAGGAGACAGTTCATTCGCCTGTGTGTACGCACTTCTTTCGGGAAAGAGCTTGGCGACCTATGAGGAACTATTTCAAGCGATTGTGGAGGGCTGTGTGGAGGGCCCTGCTGTTATCATTAGCGTCTACGAGATCGCCGCCATGAAAGCCGCGAAGGAGGTTTTCGGGGACCACGTTACTACCAGAGGCTGCCTCTTCCACCTATGCCAAAGCACTCACAGAAAGGTGAGCCAAATTTAGCAGGTATACTTTTCCGATATTGTAATCAAAATTCGCCTTGTCACTTTGAGACAGCCGTGTGGAATGGTATCAAGCTCCCGAGAAAAGATGCCTAAACATTTAACTAAACGAGCATAAAGATGACTGGAACGTACGGTTCTCGATTGCTAATGAATGTGCTCTCATGGCGTTCAAGGAGTGCATGCTAAGATAGTAGGATTGCTTTCGCTACAAGAGAGCCGTTCTTTATTGCGCGTTCCTAATGTTTCCCAGGTTCGGGAGAAGACCGACGGCCAGTTCAGAAAGCTGTGCGGGATGCAGGATGGCCTGGCACTCCTCCCACCACAGCTTGTGCCCGAAAGACTCAACTACATCCAGGGGGAAGCACTCTTTAAAAAAAGAGGTGTCATGGGGTATACCCATAGGGGGTGTAAGTGCTTGTCACATATACTACACCCTTTGGGGGAGTACTTGTACGCCCTAAATATGGGAGTATGTGTACACCCGTTGGTGTGGTGCACATGTACACCTGTTTCTACAGAAATTTCACTCGAAGGGAACACAGGTGCACTATTCAATGGCGTACGTATTGGTGACGTGTTCCGTATTCCGCTGGCCAGATTCCCAGTTAGATATAGTCATTTTAAAGGCCCTTTCACACTCTTGTGACCGAGTACGACCGAGAGAGACAAGACCGGTTTTTAAGCCTCTTGCGATGTCTTAGGACCGGTTGCGCTGCAGCAGAGCTGGTCCTAAGACGTCGTAAGAGGCTTAAAAACCGGTCTGGTTGCTCTCGGTCTTACTCGGTCGCAAGAGTGTGAACGGGCCTTAAAGGCTGGTTCACATAGTTGCAACCGAGTACGACCGAGAGAGACAAGACCGGTTTTTAAGCCTCTTGCGATGAGGACCGGATGCGCTGCAGCAGAGCTGGTCCTAAGACGTCGTAAGAGGCTTAAAAACCGGTCTGGTCTCTCTCGGTCGCAAGAGTGTGAACGGGCCTTAAAGGCTAGTTCACATAGTGGCAACCGAGTACGACCGAGAGAGACAAGACCGGTTTTTAAGCCTCTTGCGATGTCTTAGGACCGGATGCGCTGCAGCGGAGCTGGTCCTAAGACGTCGTAAGAGGCTTAAAAACCGGTCTGATCTCTCTCGGTCGCACTCGGTTGCATATGTGTGAACGGCGTTTTAGGTAGTGTCTATTCTCCCAGCAACCAGCAGAATTATTTCGACGAAATTCCACCGGCAGTCGCCATTCATTCATCGAACGACGTTTCATCGACAGCTCAGATTAGCTTTCCTATATTAGCTTCTTTTTTTTCTTGTAATGAGCCGCCCTAGAATGTATCCGCGAAGTGACGTGTACGGGTGGGACTGGTGGGTTAACATTTTTGTAATGAGTCGCCGCAGACTGTCGCCACGAAGCGGCATGAACGGGTGGGCTGGGTCGCGGTGAGCACGCGCCTCTGAGATACACGCGCGACAAAATGTACCTAAAGCGTGCATTTCGCGTAACGAGTGATGATGAAACGTTAGTGTCGATGAAACGCGCCTACAAAACGTGTATCAACGAAAACGTGTTTTCACGAAACGCCTGGAGAATAAGAAAGTCAGTATTCTACCTGCAGTTGTCACATCATTGTAGACAGCTAATGGCAGGCGACTGCCGATAGAATTTCGGAGAAATTATGCTTCCGGCTGCTAGAAAATAGACACTGCCTAATTCTAGAGGTAATCCGGAACGAAACGGTCAATTGTTGCAAAGGAGTATAGTTGCAGTGCACATACGATGAAAATACCGGACTTGAAATATGTAATCCCAGATATATGTCGACACGGGCACTGCAGAACCACACAAACACAAAAACGAAAGGAAAGGGGTCCGTGAAGATTCAGCACGATGTGGCAGAAGCAGTAATTTGCCGAACCAAACACTAAACGCATCACATAAATTCCTTGGGCTTTTTTTGAAGAAATCGCTTGTTGCCGATATACATAGGACTTTTCAAACACTGGGAATCTTGGTACACTCGAATACGTTGTCGCGGACGAAATCTACGGCAGACCCGCTGGTCGCAGCACAGCACACAAGAATCTAGGCCGGGAAGCAGACATTCCGAGATCGGAAAAAGCTTCCGTAAAACCTTTACCACATGATCACGCTCCTGCCGTTACCCGCGCCTAAACAGCGGAGTCGGGGGATAAAAAAGCCTTTGGTTCATTGGTCCGGCGACTGCGCACCTTCTTCCACGCTTTCAGCTTAGGGAGAGAAAAAAAAAAGAGTGGAGTAGGAAAATAGCGGGAACAGGCCCACTCGTCACAGCCAAGTCGTCATAGGGAAACTGGTCAAAGAGGGCATCTCGTTCTAAGTGAACCCGTAGTAGGGAAAGTGGTCGCAGTGACCATCACGTTCTTGAAAAGTTCGTCACAGACTATATTTTTTCTTGGGGGGGGGGGGGGGGGGGGGGGTTGTTTTCAATTTGAAAAGTGTTCGCACCAAACTTATCGTAGTTTCAAACTTGGCCTCTCCTTTTGTTTGTTTGCATGTTTGCAGGGGGCGGTTGTGGTCGGTTTCTCGGTGTTATCTTTACTTTCGACGTCCATTTAATTGTTATTACACCCTTTTTGGAAGCTTTGCTAGGTTGGAACTTACTTCCCAATGGCAAAACATAGGTCATCCTGTAGTATGCAGACCTCCACACCAGGATGTTAGGAAGCGTAGCAGTTAGGTTTCGTCTTTGGGGGCGCCTTCTCTGTTCTCCATCTGTACTCCAAAGGGTTTTTTTCATTCGAAGTGGCTTCGGCAAAATATGCGAACCTTCTGATAGCACGACCGCGTTTCGTAATATGGAGCTAACTAGAACCCAGCGTGGCGCTCCCATCCTTTATGATTCTGTACGAAGGGTATTCGTATACGCGTAGCCGAGAAGACCCCGATGCTCTGTAGAGATAGAAAGCGTTGCAGGGTCAAAATCACCACACTCAGATGCCCTATGGCGAGTTGGCTTGTGACGAGTTCTCCTAGACCCAATATTTTCATGTTTCAGAGTGGTTGTTGTAGTCGGTCTTGGGCTAATGAGTTTGCTTCCCTTGATAGCACCAGCGCGCTCGCCCAACTAAAGCACGGCGGAAGCTAACGTGCGTGTTCTTATATGTCGCCGACAATACACCTTTCTCAGGTACGGCCCACCGTGCGATATTTACAGCCGAGCACGTGCGTGTTTGTCGCTTCGAAAAGCGAGCAAAGCGTGTGCCATATGCACGAACTCTCGAGATTGTAGCTGCCAGAAGCTCTTTTTGAGAAACATTTATAAAAGACCATGTTGTGTTTTTTTTTTGTGTGTAAATTATTATTTGTCATAGTTTTCGCAGCTGAATTGCAAACGCAAGATCGGCGAAAAAGGTAAATTGTGACGAAGCGGCCATGTGCCCAGTTGCCCTCTGTTACGACTTTCCCGTGTACGAGATGCCCTATGACGACTTGTGAATAACCTCTGAACCGTTGGAGACCGCTCTCCAACAGTCTCCAACAGTTCAGCGGTCTCCAACAGTTCAGAGGTTATTCACCACCCGATCGCCAAACACGCATCAGAATGTACTACTTCCTGCTCGGCCGTCCTTCCCTCTAGTACAAGAATTGGCGGTCACACCTCGAGGTACGGTCGGGAGATACTAGAAGCCTTCGCCATGTGTCGATCCAAGGACAACATCGGTTCCCCCTCCATTGCCATTTCGGGGAAAGGGATAAGATTTCTTAGTTCGGAGCTTTCTCCCCCCCACGTTCCCGACGGCGACGTCCCCTTGCAACACCACCTACCCTTGACGGCATAGTGCTCCTCCTTTCCACCCCCTTTTTTCACCCTCAATGTTGTTGCCAGTTGGAAGTTTGTGTTTGTCCGTTCCTTCTCGTTTTCTTCCTCAAGTTTAATTATCCCTACCAACCTGCTCGTTCTGCCCTGACTTGCCCTATTTGACGAGTTTACCTACGATGAGTTGGCTGTGACGAGTTGGCTTATGACGAGTTCTCCTAGACCCGAAAATAGCAGCTCTTTCAAGGCCAAAAGGGGGGCGCTTTCGCAGACAATGCCAAATATTCACCGGGGATCCGGACGATCCGTCAACGATGGACGCAGTCCTTAAAACTTGCAAAGAAAGGTTAGGAGTTCTCCATCCAGGCAGCATCAATCAGAGGTGGTCAGCCCCGCAGCCCAGATGGGTGACTACGGATGGGCTCGGGCCCCCGAGCCCTTCCGTGTACTCTTTGCCTATGGCCTCTTCCCTTGTCAGGTAGGGGCTCTCCTCGGGCAAGTCTGCAGGGTAACAGACGTACTCAACTAAATAGAGACGGGAGTGGCCAAACTACGGCCCGTCTCGGGGGGGGGGGGGGGGGGGGGGGGGGGGGGGGGGGTGCACATTGTGTTGAGGACCATACCAGAGGTCCAGGGAAGGGGGCCGGATGTAGCAAGGCAGACTATTGAGGCGAGCAGAGTTATACGAGAAATGAGGAAGGCCCTTATGGCGTGCGTTAACGAAAGCGCTAAATTTTGCGTTAGCGTGCGCTAAAATGACGTGCGTTAGTCTAAAATTCTCTATTACAAAGCCCCTCGATGTGTTTTAATAATAATTGTGGTTGTGGGGACATTTATACAGCGTGTAGTTGGTCAGCCATTTAAAGTTGCGACGAGTCACTCGCTGTAGATGAGCCATTTAGCCAGTGCAGTACAACTGCTAGCCTTGGGTCTTTAACGTGCACCACGCAGTAGTGATACACGACCGCACGCCGGTACGATGCTCATCCAGATCGAAACACAAACAACACAAAAGGTCCAAAAGTCACAGTCCACCTCACACAACACGGCACGTAGAGTCCCACCCACACACGCTAACCAATGGAGCACAGGCACAGGCCACCAGTCACCAGAATCTCACACACGCGCACGTGAATCACGTGGGGCGACAAACACACATCTTTAGTAGTTCTGTACAAAGTAAAAGGTTACATTGGCTAGAATTTACCATTCACCCAACGCATAAACAGCGATATTTACATATTTACACAATCTAAAAGTGCGGTAGGTTTAAGCACGCGTCAAAGAGGCTAAACCAATCTGGCACCGGTGGGCGGGCCTCGTACACACTCCGCACTTTCGCTACCTCTTCAATGAAAAGCGATCTGGTGGTACGGGGCTGTTCGGCATTTCTGTCGATCATCCGGCACTTCCACAAACTATGCAGCCCAAGAAGCATAAATAAATCGTAAGGGACAACTCCATGTTGTTCAACGGGGAGAAATCGTATACTGTGTTCTGTGAAGTCGATATCCTTTTTCAGTGTTCGTTGGAGAACGTCCCAAAAATACACTGCGTCATTACAGTATATGAAGCAGTGTTCAATGGTTTCCGGTTTGTTGCATAATCGACAGTTGATAGACCATGGAACGAAAAACCCTCTTTCCTGTAGCCACGCTTTAACCGGAAGTGTGGAAGTATGTAATTGAAAGAAAAATGTTTTTGCAGTAGGCGATACACACATCTTTTTAACTCTTTTCAAAACGTCCTGTCCAGGGCTGTCATTAAACCTTGATCTATAAATCGGTAGTGTGAAAAAATTTTCAACTAAGGCCTGAGACAAACATTTTCTAGAAACACTAAACAAGTATTCCAAAGAAAACCGGACATTTAAAAACAACAACGTGTCTACAACTTCTTTCCAAAATCCTCTTAGAACACACGAAACGTCATCCGTCGTTGAAACTATCAAAAAGGGCAAATGCGGCGCAAGCTTCGTCTGAACTAGCGAGGCCAGTAGCGGATGTCTGATATTCCTAAAGAAAAATAATCTAGATACGAGTTGACGGACAAATAAGTGGGCAAGACCCAACCCTCCACACTCAAGGGGGAGGAATAAATTGTCTCGCCTCATCCGTTCCCACGAGGAACTCCAAATGAAAGTCGCGAAAAGTCGATGGAACGCTTGTATACGTGGGCGGGCACAATGGAGAACTTGTAACACGTACATAAGTTTAGACGTAAGGAAAATATTGCACACGGCAGCCTTAGTAAAAATGGAAAGGTTTCGCACCCTCCAGGCATCTATTTTCCGTTTAATGTTTGTGGCAACTGACGTCCAATATAGCCCACTGTTCCTGGCCTGATCTAGGGGTACGCCAAGGTATTTTATTGATGGCTGATTCCAGTGGATCCCTGCAAATTTGGATGGTGTTGTTCCCCACATGCCTAGCCAAAATCCGCTGGACTTATCATTATTGACCGACGCACCGGTGACTGTGCAAAATTTCTGCGTTACACGAAGAGCTTCTTCTACACTGTCTTTGTCGGCACAAAAAATGGCAACGTCGTCGGCATAAGCCAACAACTTCACTTCGGAGAAACGATATTGGTACCCACGAATATTGAGGTTTGTCAGCACGCTCAGGCAAAGCGGTTCCAAGTATAAGGCAAATAGAAGTGGAGATAGAGGACATCCTTGTCTGACTGAAGACCTAATAGCAATCGGATCGGAGAGAGTGTTATTAACTATGATCCTGGTGGAGCAGTCCTTGTAACATAATTTAACGCCGGAGAGGATGGTGTCTCCGATATTGAGGTGGGCAAGGACTTGAAACAAAAATGAATGGCTGACTCTATCAAAGGCTTTTGAAAGATCGATTTGTACTAATGCAACTTGGTCATTGCCTTCAGTCACACAGTCGAGTACAGACCTGGCAATGTGCACATTAGTCTGAATAGTTCTCTCCCGTATTCCGCAAGTCTGGTGTTCTCCAATTAAGTTGTGAGCTACCACGTGAATTCTTTCGGTGAGTAATTTTGCAAATATTTTGTAGTCAACGTTACATAATGATATTGGTCTGTAGCCTGCAGCTTTTCTCAACACTGCTTCGTCTTTGCTCTTTGGTATTAAGACAGTATGACCTTGGTAGAAGGTAGGCGGAAGCATTTTTTCTTTATATCCGACGCGGAATACATCAAGCAGCACTGGAGCTAATAAGTCAATAAATGTTTTATAGAACTCTGCACCCAGACCATCAGGGCCAGGTGTCTTGTTCGCGGGTAGTGCGTTTATGGCATTTCGCACTTCTTCTAATGTTAGGTCACCGTCTATCATAGTTCTTTCTTCCTCTGATAAGACTGGTAAAAGTGAAAGCAACTCTTCTGCGCCTGGCTCGTCTCCTGTTGATATTATTTTACCGAAGAGGTTGTTGTAATGTTCAAGAAAGACGTCTAAGATGCCGGGGGTGTCAGACACGGTAGTGCCCTCGTGGTCAATCGCTAGGATTTGTTTTGATAGCGCGTACTGTCTTTCGTCATTTAAAGATCGCCGCGAAGGGGGTTCCTTTAGCAGAAACCTCTCCGATCGCGAACGAATGACTGCTCCTCTGTACTTCTCTGCATCATATCGCTGTAGCTGTGCTTTGGTTATATTAATGTCCTCTGTGTAAGTTCCTGGACGCAAAGATTCGAGCTCATATAATGTAGTAAGTGTGTTAAGTAGTTTTCGTCGGTCTTCCTTACGTTCAAACGCAAGAAGACTAGAATACTCTATAGCCCAGTTCTTTACGTCTTGTTTAAACATATCCCACTTAGCAAAGATGGAAAGCATCGGGAGACATAGCACAGATGAGAGAATATCCGGAATGCGAATAGAGAAAAGTTTCTCTGATAAGAGTGTGACATTAAATTTCCAAAGTTTCCATTGGGGGCGAAAAGATGACAGTTTTCTCTCCCCAATACATGTTGACACCAGACAGTGATCAGAAAAGAAAATAGGTTTTACATTATAATCACTAATTTTAGCGAATAATTCTCCGCGAACGTAAATTCTGTCAAGGCGAGCATGTGCTGAATTTTGAAAGTGTGTGTAATGCAAGTCTCCATTTTTGTGGTCACCAATGTCTACAAGATTATTGTCTGCAACGATTGATCCCAGCACAGTTGCGCTTGAATCATACCTTGACGTTGGCTGCGCACGATCTCGAATATTGCATACACAGTTGAAATCTCCAAAAAGAATAATATTCCTGTCTGTCACCAAATGGTGAGCTAGGAAAGAAAAAAACACATTCCTAGCCGATACTGTATTTGGGGCATACACACACATAAATCGCCAATCCTCGCCGTCATACTTTAAGTCACAGGAAATGAAGCGCCCCTCCTGATCGATGGTCAGGGAAATGGAGGAAAAGTCTCTAGCTTTCTTCAAGAACAGAAAGCATCCTGCTGAGGTGCCGCAAGCATGGCTTACACAAATTTCAAAATCCGCCAGGAAAGGTTCCAAGGCAACATCGGTCTCATGTTCTTCTGAAAGCTTAGTTTCCTGCACAGCAAGGATGTCTATCTGTTGGTGGTGTAAAAGCTGGAGAAGTTGATGCTGTTTTCTTTTAGACTTTAAACCTCTAACATTTAGGGTGGCCACTCGAAGTGGACGGGCGCTACTCATGACAGTCTATGGTTGGGGATGATCGGTCAGAGGGATGCTTTTAGACGGTGTGGAACCTGTTCCATGCTTGGTGTAAGGCTTTTGGCGCTTGCCTACCTGCTTTCGATCAAAGAGCTTTGATCGAGCAAATGAACCGTCACCAGGCGTGTCATCCATGCGTGGTTCCTGGTGAACCAGGCTCTGGGATGGTATTTCCTGCCCGTCGTTTTCTTCAGGTGCAGTCAAGGTTGGTTTTTCAAGGGTCGTGTCACGGGAGGCGTCGTCGGTCGTGTCATGAGTTGTGCTGTGGGTCGTGGGTAGGGTGCTTTCGTCTACGGGTACCTGAGGCAGGGGCGGAAAGTCAGGTGACACTTCGCACGTCGTGGAGGAACCCGAGCACACCAACACGCCAGGGGTAGGTGGAACCTTTTGGCCAGACTCTTCTTGTGTTTCTACTTCAGGCTCAGGAGGTGACTGGTCAGTAGCTGGTTTGCCCTCATAATCAGCGGGAGGAGGGATCTCACCCGTGGGCTCAACCACTTCGCTGACGTCCATGAGGAGCTCCGTCGATGTTTCTTCCCCACGAGTTGTTCCTTGCTTCAATTTATCTGCGTACGTAAGTACGCAGTCTTCTGGGGAATGTCCGAAGCGTCCGCAGCCCGAGCATCGCGGTATCCGACAGAAGCGCCGGATATGGCCAACCCTGTTGCACCGGAGACAGAGCGGAGGTCTACCCGGCAGGATTACGAAACACTGACATCCGAAGACCATCAGCAGGTAGGGAATCTGTGAGGAGGACACGCCGTCTGCTAGCGACAGCGTTACGTGTCTATTCATGGTTTCCATAGTTTCCATCCCTGGGACCCTCCATTTTTCTCGCTCGATGGAGATCACCTTTCCGTACGGTTGGAACGCTTCCACAACTCTTCGATCCTCGATGTGGCTCGGCAGCCACATCAACTTAAGCTTGACGTCTTTCGTTTCGGGGTCGATGACGAGACATCTCTTCCCTTTTACGGTAAGCTCCTCGCGTGAGGCCAGTTTGGCCTTTGCTAGAGCATTTGTGCACGTGATCATCCACACGTGTGACATCTGGTATTGTCCGAGACTTATAATGTCTTTTGGGTCAATAATAGAACAGATGGCATCCCTAAAATCCGGGGCACGATATGGTCGGGCAGCCATGTCCGCGTGAAGGAACAACGAATTGAGAACGACGTTACCTGAAGGCAAACGGGGCATCAGAATACGGTACGTATCCATACTGTTGGCAGAAGAAGACTCAGATGTGGACGGGATAACTCGGCCAGAAGCCGATTTGGAACTTTCGGCGGAGAACATGAAAACACGTCCACTCGGAACGGCGTCTTCTTCTTCCTCCCTCGGCCACCGATTTTTTTTTTCTTTATTGCATGGTATTTACAGCAACATTCATGTCATTCTAACAGCGCTGTACAGCTCTTTTGCACAGCGTACTAAAAATCACGCATTTCGAGGAGTGATTTTAGAATACTAGTCCACTCCGGTTCAGGTTCACAGTTCAAATACACAGTCTGTACTTGTTTTACAAGGTTGAAGAAATATATCCGCACTTCTTTTGCGTCGAGGTCAGCATGTCGAACAGCCATACGTGATCTCCAAATGCTGCACAAAGCTAACAACATAATCATGTCATAAGGAACTTCATGATCATTATCCACACTAAGGAAACGTATCCCTGTTGGGGTTACAGGTAGTTCTTTCTTTAAAGTGCGTTGGAGGACATCCCAGAAAAATACCGCGTCCCAACAAAAAATAAACACATGTTCAACAGTCTCAGGTTTTTTACATAGAAAGCAATTTACCGACCATGGCACATAAATCCCTCTTTCTTTAAGCCAAATTTTAACTGGCAAGGTATTCGTGTGTAATTTATAAAAGAAGGTCTTAACAGCCGCGGGAACACACATCCTTTTTACACGTCTAAGCACATCGTGGCCACGTTGGGACACAGCTCGATACAAGGGCATGGGGAAAACACTCACAACTAAATCGCGGTAGAGCGATTTTTTACTAACATCACAAAGGTAATTCAAAGAAAAACGTGCTGTCAAAAACCCCATCGTGTCAACAACCTCTTTCAAAAAACCAGTGATTTTTGTTGGCTCGCCGCCATGAGAAGAAACAAGAAAAGATGGCAAATGTGGTGACACTTTCCTTTGAATCAGTGTGCGAATGAACGGGTGCTCTTGGTCTCTCAAAAAAAAAGAAGCGTGACACAAGCTGCTTGACGAAAGATGTGTTTTACTTTGTCTTGGAAGTATTAGCCCCGTGCGCGACCGAAAGCGTCGCTGTCGTCGGCCTTCCACGATTGGCCGAACGTTGACTATGACGTTGGAAAGGGGATTTTCCTCGACGGAAATAAGAGGAATGAAAGAACTTCAATTTTGACGGTGTTGGAAGTGTTCCTTTGAGAGCGCAATGATTTCAAGCTTCCACCATGTTAATAACAAACACCATCGAACTTGTTGTTTTCAAGGTAATGACGTCACAAGGGGGAACCACAGGAGGGCGCCACCAAAACTTCTCGCCTCTAATAGCGCCAAATGCGCTAGTGCACGAGGCACCGTGTCTCGAGTGCCTCTAATAGCGCCAAATGCGCTAGTGCACGAGGCACCGTGTCTCGAGTGCCACTGGAAGCAAATGGCGGCGGAGCACCCGCTCGTGGCACGTGTTGTGACTTTCCAGCATAATGGTTGGCGGTACTTGTAAAAAAAAAAAAACACGCCTTTATCAAGGGGCTTTAGAGAAAACAAGCTGGCCAACACTGGCATTAAATCGGGCGATGCGTTGGTCTGCTGGACTCATTTCATTTCAACCGTGTACCATATACCGAGGAAATAATTCAAGTGGAAAGCAGGATGAAAGATTCTCAATCACCATGCCATATAGCAAGAGTGACCAACCTGCGGATCGCGAGTCGCATGCGGCTGCAAGTGCCAGTGCGTCTCGCGACTCTCTGCTAAGCGTGCACCGCTTCCCCTCCCTCAAGACGAAAAGAATGGAATCTAAAAATAAAACTCAGTCTTGGCAGCCTTGTACTACACTACGTACATATGCAGCTGGACTGCTTTTTGACAGATAGGTGTGTCCAATGACCCTGTTTTCTTTGTTGCTTTAGAAAGAATTTCGAACCGTTACGCATACAGTGGCTGGCTAGCGAAGCATGCATTCAATTTTGCTTAGTGGTTGAAGAAACGTTCCGCTGCCGCGCGTTATTTGTTGTAATCGACAATTATACTTTTCCCTTTGGAAAGGACTGTCCCCTCCATATCGTTTCTTGTTAAAAATAGCACCCCCCTCCCCCCCTTTCCGCATTTTTTTTCCACGGTTCTTTAGATTTTTGTACTGGGTGATTCAAGGAGCGGCCAGGCTCTTTAAATCGACTGCGTTTCCCACAGATGGTGCATTTTTTTTTTTTTTTAATTTGCAAAGAGCGAACTTACCCTAGGAAAAAGTGACGCAAGAAAAAGGCTTAGCTCCTATGGAAACGCAGCGAAGCCACCGGTCTTCAAACAATACGGCGCCGTTTCGCACGGGAGATGGCGCAAGCGGTCGTGACGCCGACTGCCGCCAATGAACGAGCAGGCAGCGCCGAGAGCCGGCGTCTTTAGCAGACGATCCTTTCGACTCAAAAACGGCGCGCGTTCCGCAGGCGGCGACAGAACCAAAGACAGACGCGGTAACAAAAAGGAACTGCAGTGCATAGCAAACGACATCAGTACCCCGATAAAAAAAACAGTCAAAATATATCCCGACAAACCATTTTTTAATCGATTATGTATCCATTCAATATGTTTTATGAGTAAGGATGATAAAATAATGCATTGGCAACTCATATCAGCAAAGCTCGCGCCGCTTTTGAGTCGAAAGGATCGTTTGCTAAAGACGCCAGCTCTCGGCGCTGTATGCTCGTTCGTTGGCGGCAGCTGGCGTCGTGACCACTTGCGCCATCTCTTGTCTTCCGTGCGAAACGGCGCCGTATTGTTTGAAGACTGGTGGCTTCGCTGCGTTTCCATAGGAGCTAAGCCTTTTTCTTTCTTTACTTTTTCCTCAGGTAAGTTCGCTTTTTGCAAATTATACAAAAAAAAAATCCACCATCTGTGGGCAAAGCTGCACAAAGTCGTAGCGCGATAGGTTAAAGGGGCCCTGCAATCATATTTAAGCGTCTACCTTTTCTGCGGTTTCCACGTCTCTTGGAGTTCGGGCAAGCCAGCGGGCACGGAGAGAGTAACTAAATATCAGTGCATCATATTTTAACCGGACGACGCGGAAACCTCCTCCACCGACGGGGGAACCTCCTCCACCGACGGGGGCGACCCGCGGTACCGAAAGCGCGCGATATGTGACGTCTTTGGTTCTGAGCTTACTACTGGTCAGAGCCGCTAAAAGCTTTTTTTTTTTTGTCGAAATACAAAATATAAGTGTTTTCGAACCGTTTCAATTATTTATAAAAGTAGTTTTTGTTCAGTACTTTAGATCAGAAAAGAAACAAATGCAGTTTATAAAGTACGGAAACAAGAAATGACCCGTCGACATACCCACCACCAAGCGGTGGAAAAGGCGGGGCATACTAAAAAGGAGTAGTGGGATCAGGCGCCGACACGGAAAAATCTCGGATGTACTCGGCGGCGCTGCGGTCGTATCGACTGGAGGATCCGACCGGCTCCGAGCGTTCCGAAGGCCTTCGGCGAGCAGCTTTGTCTTGCGGTTTGGCCGTTTCGCGGTATGGCAGCGCGAAGTGGCTCCCATTCTGAACTGATCTGTACCCGCGTTTGCTGTCCTTTGTGGCTAACGAAGTGTCTTGCCGAATTAGTGTTTAATCCCACAGCAAATGCGATGCGAGCCGCCCTGGCTGCCCGCTTCATACAGCCTATCCAGAACACGTTTTAGTGGCGCCCTCTTAAGCCGCCGACACGGAGTGCGGCAGCCATGAGCGCTCGCTTAGCTCACTTAGAGCACTATATAGCTCCTTCGGAGCAGAGTAGCGCAATCCTGAACGCCATCTCTTGGCGACTAGCGGCGAACGCCCGGAGGTTCCAACTCCGGTCAGAAATGCATGGGGAACGTGAGAAAATCGTTGTTTCTTCAATATTGTGGAGATATACGGAGCGGCAATAGTTTTTGACATAATAAAGGAACATTTTAGAATAATTTGCGCTGAGTTGTGTGCCAAATAAGGACGTAATTGTTTTTTTTTTTTTTTAATTGCATGAGCGGCATCATGCAGCAGACGACGCGACGACGTCACAGCGTTCACGTGACCCGCTCCAGCCAACCCAAAAAGCCCATCTCCGCTGCGTGCAAGAATCGTCTGCTTCAATCCCCGCCCCTGGGTTCAATCCCCGCCCCTGCCCGTTTCGATCTGGATGAGCATCGTACCGGCGTGCGTTCGTGTATCACTACTGCGTGGTGCACGTTAAAGACCCCAGGTTAGCGGTTGTACCGCACTGGCTAAATTGCTCATCTACAGCTGAGACACCAGACGCCCACTGAGGCAGACTAACTTCCGGCTGTATAAACATACACACAACAATTTGCAATTTGCTGCTTCAAACGCCCACTCGGCCACCGATCGCACACCAGCTCGGAGCACGTGGAGCGAAAGCTCGCGCTGCAGAACCCAGGGATCCTGGGTTCAATCCCCACCCCTGCCCGTTTCGATCTGGATGAGCATCGTACCGGCGTGCGGTCGTGTGTCACTACTGCGTGGTGCACGTTAAAGACCCCAGGCTAGCGGTTGTACTGCACTGGCTAAATTGCTCATCTACAGCGAGTGACTCGTCGCAACATTAAAATGGCTGACCAACGACTCGCTGTATAAATATCCACACAACCCCAATTATTATTATTATTGCTTCAAACGCCATTGCCTTGGAAATTGCCTTCTCAAAATTTGCACACGCATCCGATATTATTAAAACTTTGATAAAGTGTTTAGTGCTTTACTAACTTCACGACAGACTAGTTTTGAAAAGTGTGAACTCGCCGTTTATTTTTTAATCAGCCGTGTTGCGTCGATCTCCATGTATTCTCCCATAGGGCGGGCCGCCTCCTGGAACCCTGAGTACCACGTGACTCGCGCCGAGCTGCTCTGTCGGCCATGTTGTCGGCAAAACACGCGGATCAAAGGATTGCGCTACTCTGCTCCGTAGGAGCTATATAGTGCTCTAAGCTCACTACCTAGAGTGCCTCAATGTTGTTGGCCACTGGCGCAGCGGCCAACAACATTGAGGCACTCTATCACTACCCTTTTTCTAGTTCACGGCCACTCAAGCAACCAAGGACGTCATGAAGGAGGTTATTTTTTGCTTGTTTTTGTAATTTTAATTTGCCTATAACTTTTAAAATAAAGCGAAATTTGGGGAAAGAAAAGTAAGTATATGTTCAGTGCGCTCAGGTTCGGTGCAAATTAAAAACCAGCAAAAAACGTTCTTGCAGGGCCCCTTTAACCGAATTTTGCGGTCGATTTAAAGAGCCTTGCCGCTCCTTGAATTACCCAGTATTTTTGTCTGCGGCACTAAGCCCATGTCACTCTGGTGACCCCTACCCTATAGCTTTTTTCCCGTCTTTTATAGTCGAAGTAAGGATTTACTAATGTTTGTTGATTACGGCCTAATGTATACAAACGACGGAGCTTCACTGCTTAGGCGCGGGCCGATAAAGAAGAAGATTCCTGGACCCGAGGTGCGGGCGAGAGCACAGGCCATCAGGCTGGCTCTCAAGCCATGAACTTGGGAGCCAACATCGTTTCTAGCTTGGCCCTGGTCGCTCTGCTCTTGAAGATCACCCTGCTCCTGCTCAAGTTCCTCAACAAGCGAGGTGCGTAATGAGGGAATGCGTGGCTAGTGGGTGTTTTCAATTCGACTCAGCTTCGCTCGCCATTTTGTAGTTGCTCTGTGGAGCGCGTGTAAACAGCGAGCTTTGATATGTGGTGGTGACTTTGAGTGTTTCCAGACACTCCGTTTCATTCATACTCTTAAAAAAAAAAGGTTGCCAAAAGGGTACCAAAAGAGAGCAACAAGTGGCTTTTACAACCTCCAATCGAAAAGGGAACAAGAGCCTTCGCTGTTTACCCCCGTCGAGAGCAGCAGTCACTAGCGCCCCCCTATTTAGAATGAGTTGTTAGATGGTAAAGTTCGCCACGAAGGAGCAACAACAAGCGAAATGTTACCTCCCAGAGGGTGCATCTGTTGGGCACTTTGATTGGCCATGGATCGACGCAAACGAGAGCGCTCATTGGTCACCTCGTATGACACGTGAGGCGTTCGTCATTCTTCATGCATGTGTGGACCGGTGCCCGCCCGGCGGCGAGCGCGCTTCCTGCCTGCGCAGCGAAGCTGGCGAAGCTCTCCGCCGGTCATAACCACTGATCTCAATGGTCATAACAGACTTTCTTCGTGGAATTCAAACGTTCCAAGGAGTGGCGCACCAGCGCAGGGACGTTCTCCATTGTTTTGTTCGGCTCAATCTCAGCTTACGACATCACCGAGAGTGCTGCATTGACTTCTGTCGAATATCCAAGTCGTGTGTACCCTATGCAGGTATGTAAATGTTCTGCCCGCGTGATAGCTTGATACGGTTGTGGCGGCCCGGGCGGTCTTCCCGTCACAAAGGGGTTGCGGACATGTTTGCACCTTTGAACGCGTCCAGCATCCGCTAAAATCAGTCTTGAACGCACGCACGGTTCGGACAATAGACTTTTCCGGAAAACACCAGGAGACCTTGCAACGAGTGCAATTGTGGGGCTGCTTGGATGCACCCTCGTGTCGGCTCGAACGCTTCGTATATCCCGGTAGCGTCACAATTCATTATTTCTTATCGTTAGAAGCTCAAAACACAAGAAAAAAAAATTAAGCGAGCGGAAAAGAAAGTCATTACATACTCTGTTTTGCTTTCCTTCCAAAATCACTGCTTTCTGAAATCACGAACTGTTAAACCAATGTCAACTTCGTCTTTGCTTCATGGATAATTTCACGGGCTGTACATCTGAACGTCACAATGCGTAAAGCAGACGCCGGGGGCACCACATAATTCCGGAAAGGTCTATTGAAGTTCATAACTAGCAAGAACTATCTAGAGTGACTCGCGCTTACGCAAACTTATATTTAGAACATTTGACATACGTTCTGACCTGTGGCGAAGTCGGAAAGTCTTTTCGGTGTATGGGGATGGAGGAGGAGGAGGAGGGGGAGCGGAGTTGCGGTTGCGGCGGCCATACGGGGCCGGGCGTGAAGACGCCATGGCCCATGCGTATCGGGGTATCGGGGTCGCCTACGTTTAGAGCGGGAAGGGGTGGGTGTCCCCTCTTTTTGTTGCCGTTGGTGAGTCGCGTGCGACGCTGAATCGTACACCGAGGATCTAATAAGAGTGTATCTTTTCGCAGAGCAGTAGCCGATCAGGTATAGATTGCCGGCACCGGCCACCAGCCGCAATTGATTCCAAATGTCGGTGATATGTGTAATATATTACTTTAGGCATTGATTTTTACTATCAGGGACATATACAGGGTTTCTTTCTTAAGCTTAACAGATTTGTTTAAAAAGCGGTGAAAGCTACACTTGCGCGATTTGTGCACGTGAGTTATACGGCCAGGGGGACATAGTATAGGGGGCTAATCGTAACGATCAGTCGGCTAATTAAGCAAAAATAATGAAATTTACTTTTTAATTACTTAAAATAGACATGGTTTCAATTAGGAAGTTGCTGAGCGTCTTGCCAGCCCTCTGCCTGCACGACTGATACCTTTAGCGCACCACTTCGCTCCCCACGCGCTCAAAGTATTTCTGACATATTTTGTTCATATATTTAGTGGTTTTGATGACGGATCAGCAAGGTTATAATTGGAAACGTGTCTATTTGCAATCATTGAAAAACTTAGTTAACACGTTTTACTTAATTAGCCGACTGATCGTTACGATTACCTCCCTATACAATTCCCCCCTCGCCGCATAACTCACGTGCACAAACCGTACTTGTGGGGTACGTGATTCCACGAGAGATCGAACCTGCAAGTCCACTCTACATTTTTGTTTTTTCTGTTTTTTTTTTTTGTTTTTTTTTATATGTGATGTGATGTACACACAAATGAATCGCACGAAACTGAACTTTTTTTTTTTTTTCTCAAAAACGCGTTTTTACGAAGCGAAAAAAAAAAATGGTTCAAGATTGCGCGACGGCCCTGCTCACCGCGGACTGCATTAGTTGCCACATTTGCGGTCCTGTGGAGAGCAGGCAAAGAGTGGTAGGCTGAAAATACTTCCTGTTTCACGTAACACACCGAGGTTTAAGTCCACTGCATGCAGTTATTATGTACCTTAGAAATTAAAGAAATATATAAAAAAATGCATAACTTTAGACCAGGTGCAACAAATACACTAATTTTCAGGCCTTCTACCTCGACAAGTATGGCATTCGTGACTTTGAAAACTATACATAATATAGGCCAGGGCATCTAAATTATTCCCGCAAAATATGAACTTCCAATAAAAATAGAAACATAAAAAAATATTTTGAAAAAAATACATTTTCAAACAAAATTCCCATATTAAAAAAAACAAAATAAAAAAACCGGTCTCTATTTTATTAAATCTCTGGGGTACAACTCTCTTTAGGCCAGGCAAAAAGAACGTACAAAAACATGTTGCATCATTTGCTTGGTACAAAAGTTCTGAGCGGTCAAAGCGGCGGTTGCGAAGCGTCTTGACTCCGGCGTTTTTCGTTTCACCCGCTCCTAATATATTTTTTTCGGAAAAAGTAAAATTTTTTTGCCACAATTAAGAAATTTATGTGTTGTAGCTTGCTGTACTAAACAATATCTTTCCAGATTTTTTTTTTTTTTCCATTTTTTATTTTTGTGGTTGTTTGCGGGCACTCATGAAAGTTTACGCTCCTTAATGGCGCTTGGACTTCACATGTCTTGTTTACTAAAACTGTAGCGAATAAAAGAACGACGCCTCGGGTGCAAGGCTACGGCGCGCTTGTGTTACGGCGATGCCAAGGAGGAGGTTCAATTACGTTTGCCACGCGGTATACGTGGTTCGCGGTCGCTGTCGCTGTCAGGAGCTGTTAAGATATTTGAGCTCACGTTTACCGCGGGGCAAACGTCGTACACATCCCCATTGGCTCCGCCGTAACATAAGCGCCCCGTACCCTTGTACCCGAGGCGTCGTGCCTTTATACTCTACAGTTCTAATAAACGAGACTCGAGCAGACTTCAGCCTAACTCCGGCACGAAGAGTTGTCCATGCGCTTATTTCCTTACGTCTAAAAAAGTATACAACGACCTAAATATGACGGCTCGTCAACGCCTCCCCTTGAATAATATTTGGAGAACCCACAACTCTGGGCGCATCAAGGTGGATTTATTTAAACAAATAATTTAGAAAGTAGTCTATTTTATAGTTATAAAATGGTTACCAGTCTTTCCGCCATATAAAAGCGAAATTATGCGCTTTTACCACCTTCATTCGTTATTAATGTGAACCAGTGATGCCATTAAACCCAACAAATATTACACTTTTCCTCCGCAAGGTAAAATCAACTAGTTTTTTGGTTTTTTTTTTTTTAATTTTTGCGCATGCTTACAAAAGTCGAGCTTCAGTCGAACCTTTGTCGAACATCACCTTGAAAGTTCGAAAAAGTCGAACGTGGTCGAACTCGAACCTGGGCAGGTTCGCGACATCCCTAGTTTTGACTGCGCGGGAGTGGCAGGAGCTGTTGGCGATGGCGATGCAATGTTATGCTCGCACCTAGCTTTTTCTTTTTTTTTTAATTTTCAAACATTCATATTAGATAACACACTGGAGATTTTTTTTTATATTTATATTTCACTCTCGAGGTTTATTTTATTGTATCAATGTATAGAACTCGCAATTACATCACATATTGCTATAAAAGTGCGACACAACAAAGGGCTTGGTAAAAAAGAAACCGAAGCTGATCCTCTCTTGCTGCCATCGGACAGATAGAAACAGAGCAGACCAATAACACACGGATCATACGCCTTTCTCAGTGAATAAACATATTCACAAGGGAATGCGTGGCAGCCAGATTATTCGTTACTCGCTCGAATATTCGCAGTTTGTGCAAATATTCACCATTTTTCCCGAATATTCGGCTTTGGCCGAATATTCGGGTACTTCCGAATATGCAATTTTCGAATCGAATAGGTTTCGAATAAGGAAAATATTCGATTCGTATTCGAAATTTCGAATATTCGCACACCCCTAGTAATTTGTATATGATACAGACCAGCAGGTCTGCCAGCACTTCTTTGGGAGCCTGAAGGTGCTCCTATTCTCATCTACCGTGTGGGGGCCACTGGTTTCCCTCCCCCGAGAAGGCGTAAGCCGCGGACGTTCCAGGCGAAGCCGTCTGACTTCGAGCCTGGTCGCTCCGTATCGTGTCGGAGAGACTACGTCACCATGCTGACCTACTCTCTCGCACTCCTCCGCGCGTCTCCCGTTTCGGGCGGACCAGGAAGATCGCGCCGGAGAGAGAGTCGGGCCTGCCCTCCGAGTGGACGGCCGTGTGGTCGGGGAGTCCTGGATTGGACTCCGGGCAACGGGTCGAGTCGCGGCGCGAGCTCGTCCGACCGGCGATGACTCCACGCTCGTGATTCCCCTGGCTCTGACAGTCGGCGTCCGCACTACCTGTGGACGTCCGTCTGCCGAGAGCCCTGGCCCCGAACTCCTGCGACGACGGGTAGCGGCGTGAGCTCGTCCGACCGGCGATGACTCCGCTCGCAATTACCCCTCTGGCTCTCAGGTCGGCGGGCGCTGCGGGCACACTGTGTCCACGGCTCGCTTGACCGCAGTGTCTTGCTGGGGACCCCTGGTACTCAATAAACGCTGTTGGATACCGGGATCATCGTTGTTGGCATGCCGTTGGCCGAACCCGGCGCGGCGACCGCCCTCGCTGGTAGCCGTCGGCCGCGCGGTGGGACGGGCATCGGATTCCCCTTTGAGCACCGGTCCCCAGACGTAAAGGTGCGTAATCCTCCCTCCTTTTATTCCCACAACCGGCACACCTGATGAAACCAACGAGACATTTCTTCATGAAGAAGAAGAGCTAATATCCTTATCTGCCGGCGCACCTGAAGAAACCGACGACACATTTCTTCAGGAAGAAGAAGCAGTCAATAACCTGGTCAGGTACGTACAACTTTCCAATGTTTTTTTTTTTTTTTTCGTTGAGGCCACCATATTCCATGCGGAAATGGCTCAGAAAAAATAATGGGGAGAGAAAAGAGGCAGAGATCGAAAAGAAAGTGTTGACAAAAATACGCGCAAATTGAAGTATCGGCTATGTATGCTTAAACGTGAGCGCATTTTTGTTAACACTTCCTTTTCGATCTCTGCCTGTTTTCTCCACCCATTAAATTCTCTGAGTCGTTTCCGAATGGAAGATGCTGGCTTCAACGGAGAAACTTTGGAAAGTTGGACGTACCTGGTTAGGTCATCGACTGCTTTTCTTCCTGAAGAAATGTCTCGTCGGTTTCATCAAGTGTGCCGGCAGATTAAGATAGGAGCGCCATTAGGCACCCAAAGCAGTGCTGGCAGACCTGGTTTGTATCCTGCAGATTACTGGATCCTGGTAGTGAGCATCTTTTGCAGTGATTCAACATCAAGAAGCTTGACACTGTGAAAAATTCTTTTGGAAGGTATCTTCTTCTTGTGAACGTAAAGGTAATCGGCGCAAAAAGCTCTGAGTGAGCTACGTGCTGCGTGCATTGAGTGCACAACGGCGACGTCTGTCGCCTCTCCCGTTGCTTCGTCTGCGCCGCCACACCAACTGAAGCCCGAAGGTTTCGCAATGCTCTTGCGACCGAGCAGTTCCCCCGCTGACGACCAACGGTGGCCACGAACCAGGCAGAGTCAAGTTCACGTTCAGTGAAGCTCTGCATCTGTGCCTTTTTTGTGCATACACGCACAAATACACAAATCTCCAGATGACATCACTGACGTGCCGACACCAACTCTGCCATTGCGCATTCGAAAAGAGTCTAGCTGAGCTTTCGCAGTTCCGCCTTGATGTGCCCAGAGTTGTGGATTCTCCAACTATTCTCCAAGGGGAGGCGTTGACGAGCCGTCATATTTAGGTCGCCGTTACGTTTTTAGACGTAAGGAAAGAAGCGCATGGACAGCTGTTCGTGCCAGAGTTTGGCTGAAGGCTGCTCGAGTCTCGTTTATTACAACTGTGGAGAGAATAAAGACGACGCCTCGGGTACAAGGGTACGGGGCGCTTATGCTACGGCGGAGCCAAGGGGGATGTGTACGTTCGCCCCGCGGCAAACGTGAGCTCAAATATCAGCGACAGCGACCGCGGACCACGTATACCGCGTGACAAACGTAAATAAACCTCCTCCTTGGCTTCGTCGTCACGTAAGCGCCCCGTAGCCTTGTACCCGAGGCGTCGTTCTTTTATTCCCTACAGTTTTAATAAACGAGACATCCGAAGTCCAAGCGCGATCAAGGAGCGTAAACTTTCATGAGTGCCCGTAAACAACCACAAGAATAAAAAATAATAAAAATCTGGAAAGATATTTTTTATTACAGCAAGCTAAAACATATAAATTTCTTAATTGTGGCAAAAAAAAAAAAATACTTTTTCCGAAAAAAAAAAAAAAAGGCATTAGCAGCGGGGTGAAGCGAAAAACGCCGGAGTCAAGACGCTTCTCAACCGCCACTTTGACCGCTCAGAACTTTTGTACCAAGCAAATGATGCAACATGTTCTTGTACGTTCTTTTTGCCTGTCCCAAGGAGAGTTGTACCCTAGAGTTTTAATAAAATTGAGACCGGGTTTTTTATTTTGTTTCTTCAATATAAGTTTTTTTTTTTTTAAATGTGTTTTTCAAAATATTTTTTTTATGTTTCTTTTTTTATTGGAAGTTCATAATTTGCAGGGATAATTTAGATGCCCTGGCCTATATTATGTATAGTTTTCAAACTCGCTAATGCCATACTTGTCGAGGTAGAAGGCCTGAAAATTAGTGTATTTGTTGAACCTGGGTCGCTAAACTCGTCAAACACAAAGTTGGGCACGAAGTTCGCGGAGCGTGCTGATTGGACTCCCGCGACGTTGGCGTCACGCGGGACGAGATGTCAATCATCCAAGCTCTCTCGGTGCTCAAATTCCAGCGAGAATGTTGGGCACAAAGTTTTAGCGAGCGTCATCGGAGCGCGCGCGAGCAACACCATGGGGCCAGCCGATTGAACGGCTGCACTGATGACGTCGCGCCTGCGTGTCCCTACATCCCTACGCCGCGATAGAGTCAATGAAACGTAGATTGTACCTAGGCGGGCGGTAAATACTCTGAACTTTCTCGTCGCAAGATCGTCGCTTGTGGAAGTTTTTGCTGACGACAAAGTGACGTTTCACAACTTTGGGAAGGAGTTATTTGAGGCCAAAATCTTCGCTTCGCAATCGAGGCGAAGATTAAACTTTGTGATATTGTGGAGCCGTGCGGGGTGTATGCGATTTTAGAGCTCATCTTCCGCCACTGTCAACAACGCCACCGGGGTCACCCACAGGCGTTATGTATAGAGGCGTCGGTAATGACTGAGAGATGAGGAGGCGACGGGGAATGGCGAGAAAAAGCCGGGGAAAGAGAAAAAAAAGGTATGACCAACACAAACACACACACAAATCAGGGGCGGATTTAGGGGGGGGGGGGCGGGGGGGGGGGGCGACCGCCCCCCCTGAGCTCCCCAAGGTCAACTTTTTTTAAAATAAAATCATTGATATACACCAGCCAGAAGTTTAGTTTTTGGCGACATAGCAAATATTTGGTCAACAAAATAGACCTGGGCAACGTTTGGACCGTGTCATATCTCAGCAGACTCCCGACTCCCCCCCCCCCCCCCCCCCCCCCCCCCCCCCAGGCCTGACCCATAAATCCGCCCCTGACACAAATAGGGGTCAGGAAGGGCCGTAGAAATTGTTCGGGAAAGAGAGAGAGAGAAGGGGGGTGGGGTGATAGTAGTGAAGAAGGGGGATATCCCTTCCCCCGAATGTTTAGAGTGCAACTCTTATGCGCCCCTTTCGAGCTTGAGCGGCGTCGCCGTCGGCGTAACCGCGCGCGCGTTGCATTATAGGACATTTTTTCACTAAATTTAGCGGGGAAATTTACGTCACGTGATTTTGACACCAATTAGGTTTCCCCGCTAAATGAGAAAGCAACAGGATAGGAGGAGGGGGGGCGGAGAGGCATACCCTCCCCTCCGTGCCCTCCCCTCCTCCTCCTCAAGAGCTGCGCTTAATTCGACATTATAGAGAACTGTAAACGTCTGTCATTTTTTTTTTTAATTATAACTCTCTAAAATGCTATAGTCCGGGGCTGGGGCGATATCCCCCCCCCCCTTACCCCCCTTACACCCTTATGCCCTTTGCGCCCCCTTTTTGAACGCCACTTGGGGGGGGGGGGGGGGGGTGAATCGCCCCCCTCCCCGTTCTTCTGTTTCGACGACCCTGCTTAGAGGCGTTCCAACTGAGCGATGACGAAAAACAGCACAGCGTGCAATTTTCTAAATTATGGTTCTAGAGATTCTGGAATTAAAACGGTGCGCGTTCCATGAACTTACGAGCGGCCATGACAGACTTTCAATCGAGAGGCTCGTGCCAGGGCTCGTTGTGTGCAGGCGCGTTCAGTGACGTCCTTTTATAGTTCATAACTTTGACGTCAGGGTCAGGCTGATCAGTTGTGAACGACAAATTTGATGGTGCGTGTTCGAGTCGACGGTGAAAAGATTGGTTGTGTACGATGAAAGCTCGGTGTCCTCGCGTTCTCGAAACATCACCGTCAATATTGACCAAACTGACATTACTCTTATTTCAGTTGATGAATGCAGAATTAATCCCAGTTTGGCGTATCTTTGAAAGTCTATCATAAAATGATTTTATCTCCCGCTGATGGGGGACAACTGCCTGTAAGCGAAATCCGTCCAAAGGTGAACAATGCTACTCGGCTGCTTGTGACCTAGCCACGTCGGGCATAGAGATCATATACTAACACGTCGGGCTACTCTGATCAAATTCAAAAGGCCGAGATAAATAAAAGGGACGACAAAGACGTTTTTTAGTAAATTCTGCTTTATCGGCGGAAATAAGAACGATATCAGACTATCAACTTGGACGGTGTTGAATTTTAGAATGCAATTACCCAAGCCTCCGCTGTGCTTTTTAGTAGCCCCGTGAGCGACCGAAAGCGTCGCTGTGGTCGGCCTTCCACGATTGGCGGAACGCTGACTATGACGTCGGAAAGGGGATTTATCATCGACGGAAATAAGAGGAATGAAAGAACTTTAATTTTGACGGTGTTGGCAGCGTTCCTTTGAGAGCGCAATGATTTCAAGCTTCCACCATGCTAATAACAAACACCATCGAACTTGTTGTTTGCAAGGTAATGACGTCACAAGGGGGAAACACAGGAGGGCGCCACCAAAACATCTCGCCGCTACAGTGAGGCCACGGGTTACAGGGTGGGGGATAGGATGGGCCGCACGGTGACTGCTTTTTTGGGGGGACCGAGGGCCCTGGGGGTACTGAAGTAACTGAAAACCCAACAAAGTCAGGAGAGGCACCCAGGGTTAAAAAGAGGAGAAAACGTAAGAACAGGTATAAACAAACAACACAATCAGACATTGAATATATTAACATGCAGGGTGGTAGAAATAGGTTAAAATGGGAAGAGGTAGAGGAGCAACTAAGAAAGGAGGATTTAGTGGTGTATGGGTTTGTGGAAACACATCTCAGAGACATGGAGCAGCCACCTTGCAACCCTGACTATGTGTGGGAAGAATGCAACAGAACGGAGGGAATGAGGAAAGGAGGTGGAATTGGAGCATTTATTAAGAAGAACATGAACTTTCAAAGGATCAGAAAGGAGTGCGCCGAGCACTTGTGGCTGAAAGGAAAAGTCGCTGGGGAATCAACACTCCTTGGAGTTGTTTACTTATGGACAGGGAAAGGTGCTAAAGAGGAAAACAGAAAAATGATTGATTGCATATCAAGAGACATTAGTGAGCTAGGGGAAGGCTCTGAAATAATTATTATGGGAGACATGAATGCCCATATCGAGGGTCTGGATGGGTATACGGACTCAACTGGAAGCATATTACTAGAACTGGTGGAAAAACATGACTTAGTTTTATGTAATACCAGTCAGAAGTGTGACGGGCACATAACGTGGGAAACTGGCAATCTACATTCAACTATAGATTACGTGCTTATGTCACACAAAATATATGGTAAGTTACAAGTAATGAAAATAGATGAAGAAGGTTCCAAAAGTCTTGGTAGTGATCATAAACGTATTAAGCTGAATTTTGCCAGAGAAGTAAATGCTGAAACTAGACAACATAATTCAAAGCAGACTTCCTGCAGCGACAAAGAGTTGGAAATAGTTGCTGAAAGAATAGAGGAAGCAGTTTCAGGGCAACGGTATACAGATTGGACCTATGAGAGCCTAACTGGACTTTTTGTTCTGGAACTAGACAAAGTTCAGAGTAAACGAAAGGGGAAGCGAAGAAATAGACCAAAAAGCTGGTGGGACAAAGAAGTGAAGCAAGCGATACAAAAACGTCAGGAAGCCTCTAGAGAACACAGGCATTCCAAGCGTAGTGGGGAGTCGGAAACGGAAGTAAAAAGAAGATGGGACACTTTTATAACATGTCGCCGAGAGGCATCCAGTTTGATCAATGCGAAAATTCAGAGAAAGGGTGAAGAATGGATGAGTAATGTAAGCAAGAAAGATAGAAACGCAGCCAAGAAGTTTTGGGAGCACTTGAACTCACTCAGTGAAACGACGCAAGCTAGACAGAGGTTCATACTCTCGCATCAGGGAGATCAATTAGAGGGAGATGATGCGATACGATATATAGGAGCAGTGATGGAGGAGAAATTTCGGGAACGGCTACATGTGGAAGATAGGAGAACCGAAGGCAGTATCAGTCCAGCTTTTGACATCGCGGATTTTGGACAAAGAGAATGGGAAAAGGCGAAACGAAGAGTCCCTAGTGGCACGTCGACAGGCACAGATGGTATCCCAATCAAGCTGGTGAAGAATTTGGGTCCTAAATCTAAGGCAAAACTAAGGGAGGTAGTGAGCACTATGGTAACAAAAGGAAATATTCCAGATGAATGGAGGCTTAGTAGGATGAGTATGATATATAAGGGAAAGGGAGATAAGTCTGACATTAGGAATTATCGTCCCATAACCGTGACACCAGTTATTTACAGGTTGGTAATGCAGATTATAAAGAACAGACTGGAGGAATGGGTAGATTGCGAGGGCATACTGGGCGAGTTGCAGAACGGGTTTCGGAAACAAAGAAGGTTGGAAGACAATATATTTTCTCTAACACAGTGTATAGAAATAGCGCAAAAAGAAAACAGACAGCTCTGGCTGGCATTTCTGGATATCAAGGGTGCCTATGACAATGTGAACCAAAAAACTCTGTGGGACATAGTGGAGAGCTTAAACCTAGATGAAGGACTAACAGCAATATTAAGGAACATTTACAAAGATAATAAGGTGATTATAACATGGGAAGGAAAGGCAACGGGGAAAATAGAGATAGGACGAGGCCTTAGGCAGGGGTGCCCGTTATCGCCTTTGCTGTTTATGTTGTATCTGAGAGGATTGGAGGATAGACTAGAGAAGAGTGGGCTTGGATTCGACCTTTCGTACAGTAAGCTAGGCCAAACAATTCAGCAATCTTTACCGGGACTGATATATGCGGATGATATCGTACTAATGGCTAACAACAGGATAGATTTGCAGGAATTAATGAGCATCTGTGGTAGGGAAGGAGAGGAATTAGGTTTAGAATTCAGTAGTGAAAAATCAGCAGTCATGATTTTTAGCAATGATGATGTTGAGAGACTGAAGATACAGAATATTACAGTTGAGAGAGCTAGTAAATACAAGTATCTAGGAGTATGGATATGTGGTGGTGCAGAATATCTCAGTGAACATGAAAAGTATATAATAGGTAAGGGCAACAGAAATGCGGCTGTAATGAAAAATAGAGCACTTTGGAATTACAACAGGTATGAGGTGGTGAGAGAGATTCGGAAAGGGGTCATGGTGCCTGGCTTGACTTTTGGAAACGTAGTGCTATGCATGAAATCCGAAGTGCATGCAAGACTAGAAATAAAACAGCGTGGAGTAGGTAGGCTGGCTTTGGGGGCACATTGCAAAACACCAAACCAGGGAGTACAAGGAGACATGGGATGGGCGTCATTTGAAGGCAGGGAAGCTGTGAGCAAGATAGAATTTGAGGATCGGTTGAGGCAAATGGGTGGGGAGCAATGGGCACGAAAGGTTTTCAGCTATTTATACATGAGGAGTATAGACACAAAATGGAGACAGCGCACTAGGAAATTAAGAGGAAAGTTTTTAGGCTATAGTGGGGTTACGGAAGAGCAGGTCTCAGTTAAGAAGAAAGTTAAGGCCACAGAAAGAGATCGGTGGCTAGAGGGAATGCAGACAAAGAAGGCTCTGGAAGGCTATAGATTAAACAAAACAGTTATTGCCAAAGAAAGCATTTATGACAATTCTAGGGGAAGCTCATTGTTGTTTGAGGCAAGGACAGGTGTTTTGCGAACCAGAACATACAGAGCGAAGTACCAGGAAATGGACACAGTGTGCGCTGCTTGTGGAGAGGAGGACGAGACGGCTGAGCACTTGATACTCTACTGTAAAGGGCTTCACCCTATGCATACCGAAGACAACATAGATTTAATAAGGTCATTGGGTTTTAGAGACAGCGAAGGAAAAGTGGATTTCAAGACAGTAGAGATTACCAAGCAAAGATTAAGTGAATGGTGGCAGAAAGCGAGAGAAAACTAGGCATTTTCTTATTAACTGATGGCAAGGGGGATTTATAGCCTCACTTTCTTTTCAGTACGGAGTGAATATAGTTTTCACATTTAAATATTCTAAGCTTAAAGGGTAAGACAAAATGGCTAGGTGGCGTAAGCTACCGCCCGATCCAAAGGGCTCAGCCGTATTCATCCATCCATCCATCCAGCCGCTAGAACCACGTTCGTCTCCGTGTGCTGCTCTAGCTCGGCGCCTAGGGAGTAGTAGGGATTTTCCCCCCTTTCAATGAAAAACGTCACGAAGATCTACGGATCTGCGGGTTTGTGAGAAAAGAAAACTTCGCAGCAATCTTTCGGCTCCTCCCCCCGCTATGTCATAACACGAAGAAAGTTGTGTCTGACGAGTTTAGCGACCCTGGTTTAAAGTTATGATTTTTTTATATATTTCTTTAATTCATAAGGCACATAATAATTGCATGCAATGGACTTAAACCTTGGTGTGTTACGTGAAACAGGAAGCATTTTCGGCCTACCACTCTTTGCTTGCCTTCCACAGGACCGCAAAGGTGGCAACTAATGCAGTCCGCGGTGGGAGCAGGGCCGTCGCGCAATCTTGAAACATTTTTTTTCTCGTTGTGAAAACGCGTTTTTGAGAAAAAAAAAAAAAGGTTCAGTTTCGTGCGATTCATTTGTGTGTACATCACATATAAAAAAAACAGAAAATACAAAAAATGTTCAGTGGACTTGCAGGTTCGCTCTCTCGTGGAATTACCCAGTGTAGCTTTCACGGCTTTTTTTTTTTTTAACAAATATTGAAAAGTAAACATTTCGGCAAAATCTGCCTGGTTAGGTGAGTATTAAGAAAAGAAAACTATTTAGAGTCCTGGCATATTAAGAAAAGAAAACTATTTAGAGTCCTGGCATATCCAGCATACCAAGAACAACCTGAACCGGTCGATCGGTACCCTCCCAAGCAGCTATATTCACGGACTTCGAGGAGTCACAAAGAGAAGAAGACGATTCTAACGGCAGCGACAAGGAGAAGAAGAGAAAGACGAACACCCAGCCAAATAAGCAAGGACGTTGCAAATAAGTCACCCGTGAACAAGCGTCCGAGCAGGCCGCGAAACGTCGGGCAATTTAAGCCAGTTGGTTAGAGTACTTTCAGTTTTCTTTTCTTTTAACAAATATGTTAAGTTTACAAAAGCACCATTTTTGTGTATAATTTATTACGGATTTATTAAGTGCTTTGGATGAAACGTGACGTTACCTCGAAGTGGCGAATATAAATGTGTGAGTTGTTTGGCTCCAGATGTGTTATTTTCATGTCCCCACAGCCATAAAAACCAGTGTCCCATTACAATTTTTGACATGCTTTCCTCTTCGTCTATTTGGTTTCAGGCTTGTGATCCGGTGTATCCTGTGGCCGTCACAGTCAACCTGGCCAAGCCAACAGAAGAGGCAAGCCATGTTCAGCTTGAGACCACAAAGGCCCAGGGTTGTCACACTCAAGTTCACATTTCTTGTATCTTTTTCACTCATTCTGAATGCTATTTTCTGCTGCTTTTTCTGTATTGAGGGAGTGAATCTAGCCAGTTTCAGAGTAGAGCATTCCTTCTGCTCTCCCATGTGATAAATAACTTTTTTTTAAACCTTTTCATGACTTTGTGAACGTTTTTCTGCCATATTTTTCTCATATTCTCATATGTGTCAGATTTTGTGATTTTCTTTTACCAAATAGTATTGTGATAAACTCCACATCTATAGCCCACAAATCTGCAAAGGTTTTCAGTATTCCCGTTCTATACCTTGTTATTACCAAAGCGTATGAACCAAGACTGAAATAAACTTTGACTTCTTAAATTTCGGAAATCATGATTTTTATAGCATTGGGATGCAGTTATCTTCATCCTTGCACTATTTGTTCCTTGTGTGGGAAGATCCTCAAATATCAGCCTCCTCTCGGTAATATTTAAGTCACTGCAGTCTACTGTGCAGCAATGGTGCAGTTGTCCTAGGAAGCAACAAATTTCCCGCGGGGGAGGCACGCTAAAAATACATACGTACACTGACGAGCGTGTTGGTTGAGTCGAGGAACACCGAAAGAACAAGACACAGGTGGAACGAGGGACAACGTACGCTTTATTTTACTAAAAGAGGTTGTACGTTGTCCCTCGTCCCACCTGTGTCTTATAGTTTCGGTGTCCCTAAAAATGATTGTGTGTTTGGTTCCCGACAGAGCACGTGGAGAACCAATCCCTGAGACATATCGATAAAGCTTGGTAAATGGCAAGGCTGGAAATATGTTTGGACCTAAAGATTAAGACTGGGTGGAACGTCGAGCAATCTCTAAGGCTAATTTTTTTTCATTACAGACTTCATTTTTTTATCTGAATATATTTTTAGCTTTGTCATTTGCCCTGTTCGCTTGATTGGTTGCAGTCATGGAATCCCCGAATGATGAACGGAAAAACAAATGAATGTTTTTTTCTTGTCTTCTTTCTTTTTTTTTCTTTTTCTTTTTTTTTTCTTTTTTTTTTTTTGGGGGGGGGGGGGGTACGAAGCTCACCCCTTAACATACACCCGCAAAAGTGTATTATTGCTCCCCGATGTACAGTGCCTAGAACGCGTCTTCGACTGGTGTGTTTACCGACATGTATCCAAAGTGGTCCTGAATCGGCAACACAAAACCGGAAGTGTCATGCTGACGGATGTTGCGATCCTGGCGGTTGGTCATCCAAATGCCGGCGAAGAAGACGCAAGTGTCGCTGTCGTCGCTGCGTCCCAATGCGCCTCAACTTGTGACTGTGAAGTGCACTGAGCTAGCTACTGCAAATCAGGCGCCTGTCACGTCCACCTTTACTGCTGTGCCACCGTCAGAGGCGCGACATCCGACAGCGTGGCACTTCCAGTGCGAAAACGAAGGACCAAAAAATAAGGCCTCGGTAAACATACCAGTCGAAGACACGTCCAGGCACCGTACCCGAAGGAACGAAAATTGCATCTTAAAGGTCAGCTCTATTACACCCCAGCAAGGGCGCAGTTGACCTCAAAAGGCTGCAGCTGGTCAGTTAATGTTCCAGGAAGAGGTAAAGTTAGCCCCAGAAAGGGTGTAAGCAGGTTGGCTGTTATTGCCCCCTAGAAGAGATGAAGGTACACCCTTGAAGCATGTGCTGTCATTCCTAGAAGAATGAAACCTTCAACTCAAAATATGCCCTTTTACCTCTTAATGGAAGTAAAATTACACCCTTGATATAAAGGCTATTGCTCCCCATTAGAGATAAGGTTGTCTCCCCAAGGGAGCGCAGGTGCACCCTGACATAGGGTGTAACAAGTTGCTCCCAAGTGGAAGGGGTAACTTTACCAACCTTTTGAGATGAACTTCAGGGACAAGCAAGTTAAACCCTAAAAGGATTAACAACTGTAACCTTTTTTCTACTTCTTAAGAGTGTACAGCGTTGCCAAAGCTATTGACACGAGCATGAGGCTGGGTCAAGCCTTGGGTCAAGCGTTGGATTTGACTCACTGTCGTGAAAATAAAAAAATATGAGACGCCATATCAAGTGCACGTGCTCGCGCCACTAACTCTAACAGCGTCGCACACTACAGGGTCTCTCAAAACGTGGGCCAAATCGTTCCTGCGAAACGTACGCATCACACATAAAAAAGGCTAATGTCGTATTGGTCTTCGCCAAAGGACCCATTTGGGAAAATTAATAACGTTCGGTATAATTAACTTATTAGTTACTTTAAAGTAATTAACTTTTTTTTCACTCGTGAATGTGTACGGTTATAGTTTTAATTAGACGTATTCTCTGAGCATCATCAAAAACCACTAAATCAACTCATTTTAGGAATATAGAAGGCACGTACACATCGCGACACTGTTAGCGCGAACACGACATCAGCGCATTTTCGCATTTTACTTCGAAATAGTATTAGCGAGCACGAAATTTTATCGCTTACATTATAGAACGAAATGAGCTCTTTCCGTAGCAATAATAACTTGGATGACATCCCTTGGTTTCAAAAAGAAAAACTGAAAAAACCGGCGATCGCTTGTTCGCGCTAACAGTGTCGGGCTCTGTACAGCATTTTGCTGCGTTCCGCAAAAAAAAAAAACAAAAAAAAAAAACGCTCAATTTGGACGCCTTTCTAGGTTTCAATCGGAGTGCATCCTTGTACATTTTTGCGCCAGCGCGGTTTTGCCCCGCCTCCCTCGTTGGAAGAGAGGAATTGTGTGGCGCAGGTGCGTTGCGCACCTCGGCAACGGGGGACAAGACTGCTAGCGCAAGGATGAGCTCCGATAGCAAACGCGTTGAGTGGTTGTGGGTGGCAGGTTCCGTTTAACTCTCTTCCCTTCCCGCGTGTCAGGACGCTACAACACCATTGAGACGGAAGAGGTCTTCAACGGCCTTATCCGGGTGCTGATCCTGTTGATATCTTACAGTAAGCGCACATACGCCGTGGCAATTTACCGCAAAGGGTTCAAATCAGGGCTTAAAGTCTGGGGGGTCTCAGGGGGTCTCAGACCCCCCACTAATTTTAACGGATGGTCTGGGACCCCCCTCCACAGCCCCATCATTAGTGAAATCAAAATCATATCTTGCAATAAAATAGCTTGTTTTCAGGGATCTGACATTTGTGGATTAGCAATTCGAGGGTTGCAGGTACAGCGTGGGCAGAGTCAGCAGTGTGGTTTATTTTATGTGCATCTAGTACATCTCGTCAGAACCACCCCCCCCCCCCCCCCCAACTTATTGTGGGGAGCCCCCTCAACTTACGAGAGACTTTAAGCACTGGTTCAAATCGCTGTTGTGCAGGGGCGGTGCCGAGGTGGCATGGGCGCAAACCAATATGGTTCCATCATGATAACTAAATACATTTAGCAATGCCTATTTCGACGAGACAAAATTCGTACTAATGCTCTAGGCCAGTGGTTCTCAACCAACGATGTTTCGTGAACCCCTTGTGGATCGGTGGAGATGATGGAGGACCCCGTTCGTGGTGAGGGGAGGGGAAAGGTGCAGGTTAAATATAATATCGATTTAATAAATGGATATAACTAAGGGCTAATGCGAAGTAGCCCTCTGTTAATGACATACACACGAGAAAACTAGCCCGAAAGCGGAAACATTTCTCCTCGACCTGAAAAAAGACAACTTTCATTGCCGGGCTTGACTGATCAGGCAGGGCTTCGCGGACCCCAAAAGGTCCGCGGACCCCCATTTGAGAACCACTGCTCTAGGCTTATGTGTTAAAGCATTTATACTGATTGTTTGGCATAGAGAAGTGGAGAACAACGATACACTCTATTCTATGAACCGTACTGTATTGTTTATGTTACCTATTTTAAGCATGCCATGTTGTTCAAAGCGCGGTCCAAAGGAAACCGGATTGCGGGACATGTAAAGGGCGGTTCACACTGTGGAGGCTGCGGCCCCCGCGACCCAATAAGAGTACCGGAGTAAGTCACATGGTAACACCCCAAGGTCGAGGCCATGAATGCCTCGTTACCGCCGCAGCAAAAGCGCTATCCGCTAAAAAAGAACGTAGTTCTAGCTCTTTGCGGTTTTAACTACATAGAGAATATATAAAAAATAAAGAATGCACATTGACGAAATTAAGAAGTTTCAATTATATTTAATCCAAAAAATTGGCGCCACATCTGTATCCCCTCCCGATTTTTTTTTTTTTTTTTCTCCTTGTAGCGCCCTGGCCGGTTGGCGATCGCAGCTGTGTAATCGACCGCTTTCGCCGAAAACATCGCCCTGGGCATTAGCACCCACAACAAATTCGCGGCTAAATTAAGCGTATACAGTTGTCTCATGAACTGTTCCCGAAAAGCTTGCTACTCTAGCGGAGAGCAATGTTGAAGCAGTGGAAGTTCATCCGAAGTTGGTTGGTTCCGCAGCAGACGACTCTTGGCCAGCAGACGACAGGCGATTCTTTGACGCAAACGCTCCCGTGTCGTGGTATCAGGTGCCTCGGTCCGACGCTCTTATTGGATCGCGGAGCCGAAGCCTCCGCAGATAGCCAAGTTATCGTGAAACGGATACCGTTGTCACGTCACAGGTGACGTATTCCTGTTGCCACTGGCCGCATTTAGACTTGGATATATGTAAAGTGTTCGGGCTTCCTCGCGAACCCTACAGAAGGACAAAGGTAGGAAGGCCTGAAGGCCTGTCCAGACAGGACACTTCAGATATCCTAAGGCGACACAACTCCGACATGAGGATCGTGCAGCGGTCCGCTTCCCTACGTTTTTTTTTTTTTTTTTTTTTTTTTTTTTTTGCCGAAGAAAAAAAACTTTTTTAAGTTTGTTTGTGTTTTTTTACGGGGGCCTTGGGGTATGCTCATCACGTGGGTCTGGAGAGCCATTCACACGCTCTGTTTGCTGTCGGTCAATCTCTCAAAGCCTCCGCTACTCTTCAAGTCCCGCAAACGAGAAAGGGAAGGTGTGTGTTCCAAATCTTCAAATAGATTCGAGTGTTCACACAGTCCAAACGAGTGCGGCTGCAACGCGTCTTGCGACGTTAATCCTTTTACGGATTGCTATGGCGACGGAATTTTAAGCCGCTTATAACCGCCCCGTTGTTAGGTGATAAGACAGAAAAGCGACGCTGGACGCGGGTAGGTTTTCGAACGCAAAGGTACATAACGATCCACACTAGAGTGCCTTCATGTGCGCTTCGCCTAGAGTGATGCCAACTGCCTGTTTCCCTTTCCCACACCCTCTTCCACCGCCATTTTGTTCCTCTCATTGTTTCCCCGTGCGCCAGAAAGTGACCTTTGTGTCCATCGGTAATCCCATCCGTGGGGGAAATGCTGATCCTCCCTCCGTGGGTTCCACAACACTGCTCCGAACTTGTGAGATAAGGTGCTTGTTTCCGGGAAGGTTATAAGCCCCGCGGATTATCGCCGAGAACCAAAATGGCTGCTGGTTTGTCGGCGAGTGGTATTACAAAGGGTGGCATCACCCTAGCAAAGCGCGCATGAAGGCTCTCTAATCCACACACTTGCGTTGAGGCCGACCGAGGGGGAGGGTTGCTATGACAACAGCTGCGTCGGCTCTACCAAAGACGGACCCCGTTTTGTTGGAGACGACGCAGCTGTTTCCATAGCAACCCTCGCACTCGGGCGGACTCAACGCGAGTGTGTGAATCGCCCTTTACTCTGGAGTAAGATGGAATAAATTTTGGATCACGTTCAAGAATACGAGGGCCCGGCAGAACAGATGGACAGCATTGGCAGGGGGCGTCAAGTCTAAAGAGCACCGAGGTCACCTAAAATTGGAGGAAGCGAGGAGGAAAATCGTGATGTTTGCTTGGTGGTGTTCAATCAGAAATCGGACTGCCGGACTTCAACCGCTTTAACTTCCACCACTTTTGACGGAGCTGTGTCGCCTCACGATTTGTGAAATATCCTGTTTGGACAGCCCTTAAAGGGACACTGAGAGGGTAGTTACGCTCGCCAAGGTTTTTATTTGTACATAACATATGAGAGACCAACTACACGGGACACAATTTGCGGCTCGCAATTTGTTTTCTTTCAAAACCGCGCCCATCGAGAACTGGCCGGTTGATTCGCGCTCACTCTCTTCTCCGTGGTCACGTGCCGTTCTCTATGGTTTAGGGACAACCACCAGATGTAATCAAAGTTCTTGGTCATCGAAGGCACACACTCAATATCGAAAATAAAAATAAAAATTGACACCTATTTTTGCCGCTTCTAAAAAACTGAAAATACGTTGATTAAAAAAAAAAGTTCAGCCTTTCCACTCTCGTGAAGAAGGAAGACCAGCGGAGCTGTACTCGATACACTGTGTGCTTCTTCTTCGACGTCGTCTGTTTTTCGCGCTATTTCCTACGATGAATTCCCACCAACGCGCCCAACTATCCATCCTTCTATTATAGCTGGAAAGGTTGGCGCCATCTACGAGCGACGGCGGACACCATACTGGTTGTGTGCTTGCCGCCGTCACTTGTAGATGGCGGTAGCTGTCCAGGTAGGTTTGTGTCGACATGCCGGACACTATCCTGGGGAACCTAGCCCTTAACAGCTCCGCTGTAAAAAACGTTGCACAGACATGCGACGGCCGGCAACTTTCTCCTCTATATTTCTTCTTCCTTCCCAGTCCAGTTCCGGTTTCAGTTTCGAGTATGTTGCGTTTTTTTTTAAATAAAACTATACGTGACGCTGTAGAAAAATATTGATTGCGTAGTCTTATGACACCATTGCAAATCACCTAACAATTTTTTTTGGGGGGTAGTGGTTTTTTTTAAGGGAACGCAGACAGGGTATTTATGCTCGCCAAGGTTTTTATTTATACATGACATATGAGAGCCTAACTGCCCAGAACACAATTTGAGGCTCGAAATTCGTTGTCGTTCTGCCCGAAAACCGCCGATCGAGAACTGGCCGGTTCGAGTAGCGTTCACTCTCCTCTCCGTGGTCACCTGCCGTCTTTTGTGGTTTAGAACTAGACAGAACCACCAAATATGATCAACGTCGTGAGTCATCGAAGGCACACACTTAATATTAAATATTGAAATGAAATATGATACCAATTTTTTTTGTAGCTTCTAAAAAACTGAAAATGCGTTGATTGAAGAAGAAAAGAAAAAGGTTGCACAGCCACGTGACTTCCGCCAACCATCTCCTCCTCCATATTTCTTCTTCCTCCCCGGTCCAGTCTCGGTTGGTTTCGAGCAGTTGCGTTGTTTTACTTTATTAAAAACATACGTGACGCTGTAGCAAAATATTGATTGGGTAGTCTTCTGAAACCATAATAACTCGCCTGGCAAAAAACAAAACAAACACTTTGAAGGGTACTCCGGCGTTTTCTTCGTAGTCGCTGATTTGCTAAACACACCAGAAAACATCGCTGAAATGGTAACCTAAATATTGGGCCAAAATAGTTTTTTTCGAAGTTATTTTATTTATAATGTTGGTGTTCACCGTATAAACCAACACACTGTTTACAAACAAGCCCGCTTTGCCCACAACAGGTGTGGGCACTGCGCATGCGCAGAAGCCAAATTTGGGAGGAATGAAGCATTAGCGCATGCGCAGTACCGACAGCAGCGCCACCGCGGTCGTATGACGTCAGCAAGTTGAGTTGGTCTATATTTCAAACTCAAAATCTTTACTGGCAACAATGAAGAAGTGACGTCAGCGGAAGGCAGGGGTTAGCCTCTTTAGGACACTTTTTATCCTAACGTGCGAGACATCTGTCCGATGACACGATTGCAACAAACCCTACAATGCCTTGTTTCTAGACGATGACAATTTAGTTTGATTTTATTAGTTGAAAAACTTTTATCTTATGTATTCACTCATTGGACAGTGCGCTGCCGCCCAGGCCACTTGGCTGTTGGCAGACACTTAATAAAATTATCTATCCATAGTCAACGTTGGCATAGTCCAATTTTATACAGCCCTCTCGACCTGGGATACTGCCGTCCACTGAGGTCACTGCACTGAAAAGTCCGGGTATATTTGAATGTTAGTCTTGGGATCATTTTTATTTGCCGATTTCACAATAACTGTTCTCAATTTCGCGATATTAGTGGCGCAAATTTGCCCTAATGCGGCGTTCGCTCGTCCCGTCCTGCTGCGAGCAGCGCGTTACGATATTATTTCGGCTTTCTGTTTGTTAAAAAACAGCATTTTTTTTTTTTTTTTTTTGGGGGGGGGGGGGGGGGGTGCAGGCGAATTTTCGCAAAGGAAGGTCGCTTGTGTGCCAAATCGCCGGGGTGGAGCTGGTAATCCAGGGAGCACATTTATCGGCAGCGAAGTGCGTCTCGCAAGTGCAAGACAGCGTCGCCTCGCCTGTAAAATCCGCCTAAAAAAAAAAGTTTTTTTTTGCTTTTTTTATGGTATTGCTTGCTCTTGTCCCCCCCCCCCCCCCCCCGCTCCCCCACCAATCCGCCACCGCTTCCCTTGTGAACCTCGGATAATGAGCTTATCCCGGCTTGTCCCACCCCAGTAAATTTGTCGTTGCAAGTCGAAAGCTGTGTCGTTTGTTTCGTCCTCTTGTGTGTTTCTTTCGTTTTAAGTCAATTTAGATTACCAACACCTACGCTCAAGCCTTTAATTAAAAGGAATCACCCGTCGTTGAGATAGCAGAGTGGGAGAGGGGGAAATCGAAAGGGTGGCGAGAAGGATTTTCCTCCTCGTTGGAAAAACTTTTCGTAGGTCATCTTGGGAAGAAACAGCGGCAAAGCGACAAGAGTAAAGGAACAAACACGACAGGACGGCGCTGTCCTGTGTCGTCCTGTCGAGTTTGTTCCTTCACTCTTGTCAAGGTTTCTTTGCCGCTGTCTCTTCCCAAGATGTTCACCTCAAACCAAATAGCCCAACACGTCACATTGTTGTTGTTTTCGTAGGTCGGTCTTTAACCAGTTCTAACGGTAATAGAGACTCCACAATGGAAAAAGGCAACGTTGTATGTCTACCCTATGTTCATAATGTCTCCCATAATTTGAAGGCGTTGGCTGCGAAGTTCGCTGTGAGAGTTGTTTAAACCTGATTTTTTGGCTAGATAGATTAACTCCTTTTTCGTAGCAAGAGATTTCTTGCAACAAAAATCACAGGGACTGTCTCGTGGGTTGCCATCTGGGCGTTGTCTATCAAATTCCAGTCAAATGCGGAGCTTGTTGTGTAGCACAAACGAGGTGTATTAACGTCAGGTTAACTGAACATGAGCGTGCAGTCAAAAACAAAGCCGAGTCTTCAGAACTGGCAAAACATATTTCTTCTTGTAATAAGTGCGTAGTTGTGTGGCAGAACACTAAGGTCCTTAACAAAGAAAAAGATTTGTACAAACGCCCAGTGAAGGATTCATTGATGATAAATAGGCATAAAGATTGTTTTAGAAATATGTCCGTTTCACTGGGAAATCATATTAGAACGTTCCTAAAGAAGTTTTTTTTATTTTTTTTACCTATGTTTGGTTACCTTTTTCTGGGGTCACCTATCTTTGTCCATTGTGTGGTTTTCCCCTAGAAGCTCCTTTTTTTTTCGATTTTGTTGTGGTTTTCCCCTTCGGCCGGGTTCGAAGTATGAACGGTATGAATCTGTTCCGATTGTTCCAGTGTCGCCCCCTCGCCCCAGTTCAACGTTGTTTCGCTTTGTGGGTTCGGGTCTTCGTGTTACCTTTTGGTCTTTCGGAGCGTGAAATGAATGTTAGCTGTGTTTGGACATCTGTGTCGTGTTTGTCCTCCTTGGCCCCACTCTTCAGGGTTAAAATGTCTATATTCAACCAGCTCGCCTGCACCCTTGCTTTAACTTCATTAGATATAGTTCAACTTTTGGGGGCTCACAACGACGCTTAAAACAGCACAAGGGCACGGACGAGAACAACAAGGTAGACGAACAAAGCGCTGACTTACAACTGATGTTTATTCATGCTAACATCGAGTATAAATACTGTAACGTCATACCAAACAAACAAATAGAAAAAGGCGCCACCAGCTCCCTAGCCACCGTCATGCGCTGTCACTGTGTGTCTGAAGAGCAACATTCCTTATCGGATAAATATAGTAAAGGAGCGCTGACACAGTTTTCCCCCAATCTTCCAATTTCCCGCGCTTCAATGATTTCTCGAGTGAGTTATCTTCATTTTTTCTAATGACCTCGCACTTGTCGAAGACGGGAGTGCAACAACAGTCTCGGCAATGCAGGCCAAGGTGACCTGGCACAACTCTATAAACTCGCAAGCGATCATTAGGGAGTTGTAGTTGACCGCGTCCGCTATCCCGCTATGCTTACCGCGCCCGGAAACGAGACCCGAAATTCTGCAGCCAAGGCTAACGGCACGCGGTCGTTTCCGGTCGCGTTAAGCTTCGGTAAGCTTAGCGCGACGGTGGACGCGGTCTACTACAACTCCCCATTGAGACAGCGCCCCGTTTGCCTATACGTATTCCCTGCCGCACGAGACGGGATTAGAGTACACTACTCCCTCCACACAGTTCACGAATCGGTCATGGTGTTTTTTGGTGCAACCCTGCTTTTCTTTAGAATAGGCAGGCCTAGGTTTAGTTTGTTTTGTTTTTTTCTGCTAAAACGCATAAGATTGACTTGTCTGCTACGCCGGAGAAAGGGACATGGCAAAAATCTGTGGCTTCATTTTGGCAAACAAAACAAAATATGTTAATGACTGATGATCCCTTTCGGGTGAAGAACTCTGATCAGATAATAGATTTTTTTAAAGACCACCCAGACCGAAGCTTATTGGCTTGCTCGATTGACATTAAAGATTTGTATTATTCGATTCAACATAATGATCTGTAGGCATCTGTTGAAGACTGTATTGACAATCATGGTACCATGGCGTTTCTGAATGAATCTGGACTTACCGCCGAATTCACAAACTTCACTCAAATTGAAGGGCCCCTCCACTTCCTCGAGGAAGGCGCGACGGCCGGCGCTGGCCAATCGCGATAACGGATCTGCTGTCGCGATTGGCCAACGCCGGCCCTCACGCCTTAGGTTTTGTGAATTCGGCGGTTAGTGTGAGTCACTTTCTAGAACTTTTATCTTTTTATCTCAAGTCGACGTTCGCGACCTGGGATGGCGGTGGTTTTATTCAGGAAATGGCGTTTGCATAGGGTCGTCCATAGCCCCAGTACTTAGCGATATATTTCTTGCGTTGCACGATAGAGTCGTGCTAGGCAAGCTGGAAGGAACCACGGTGAGAAAAATGTTTAGATTCGTAGATGGCTATTTGGTGCTCCTAGATTGTGACAAGGAAGATGTGGATTCTGCTGTGTCGTTTGTCCTGACAAAGAGTGTAAACCGCTGGTGCTGACGCATGAGGTGCCTGCAAATGGGGCCATTAGGTTTCTGGATCTGAGCCTTAAACTTGGACATGGCCATATGTGCTGGATATATGAGCCGAGGGCTAAGAAACCCATCTTGCATTTTTCCTCAGCGCATTCCAAACTTGTAAAAAGGGAAATTGTTAACCTCTGCTTTAGAAATGCCCTGTTCAAATCCTACCCCCACAGGGTGAAAGAGAGCTTCGACACACAAGCATCAAGGTTCAGATATGCGGGATATCCTTCTTACCTGTTGACGACAGTTGCTGAGAGCCTACTTAAGAAAGGGCGTGAGGAAACGACCCATGCAGGCTCATAGGGTTAACAAAAGAGTAACCGTTTTACCTTACCTCCATAAGATCTCTCACAACCTAAAAAAAGAAGTTGGCCGAAGGGTTGGTGTAGATGTAGTTTTTTTCAGCTCCGGAAAAGCTGTCTGGCTGTGCATAAAGGTGAACTCCTATTCTAAAGAAAAACAGGTTTGTGTCGAAGAACACCATGACCGCGATTCGTGAACTGTGTGGAGGGAGTATAGTGTACTCTATTCCGCTCTCGTGCGGCAGGAGATACGTCGGGCAAACGGGGGGCGCTGACTCAATGATCGCTTATAGGGTTGTGTCAGGTCATATTGGCCTGCATTGCCGAGACTGTTGTTGCACTCCCGTCTTCGACAAGTGTGAGGTGATTAGAAAGAATAAATACAAACTCACTCGAGAAATCTTTGAAGCGCGGGAAATTGGAAGATTGGGGGAAAACTGTCAGCGCTCCTTCACTATCTTTATCCGATGAGGAATGTTGCTTTTTAGACAAAGGGGGTGGAAGAAAGCTTCAGCTTTTTGGAGCAGGTCTGGGAGCAGCAAAGATGCCCCTTTGGAGAAGCTTTGGAGCGGTAAAATGTTTAGCTTTGGAGCAGCTCGGGAGCAACAAAAGTCGAGTTTCGTAGCAGTATAAGCAAATCTTGGAGCTGGTCACCCAGGTCAAACTCGGGGCTATAAGCACAGATGTGTTTTTCTAAATACCAAAATAAATATAAATGAAAAATCACCTCCATGTGACGTTTCAGAAACTTTTCCAAACATAACATTTCCTCAAATATATTCCAGCCCATAGCAACAAAAAAAAAAAAAATTTGAATGGCTGCTATTGAGAAATGTCATGGTAGCGGGTTGGCTCCTCTGATAGATTTACAGTAGTAGGCATAGTCAACTAAAGAAGAACATCTTAAGCCTCATGAAAACGCAACATTGTGACTATTTAACAACCTAAATTGCACGTTCCATAAGTTAAAAACAAAACCATTTCAAGCTGCAATAGTATGGGATGAAATGAAGTCCAATACTGACTACAGTTCATTATTAGGAAACGCAAATGTTTTAAGTCCCTGTTTAGCAAACGAAAGTATTCCAATACTCCACAGAGTACAAATCAAAGTGATTCCAATACTCCAGGGCCGGATTAAGGTACGGGCTAAGGGGGCTGCAGCCCAGGACCCCCGACTCTCTGGGGGCCCCCATGACGGAAGGTTGATTGACGCAGCTCGTAGAAAAAAAAAAAAAGAAACCTAAAAATATTTCGGAAAGCGATGTTGCTTTGCCGCAGCATTCAAGAAGAGGGATATACAAAGATAATGGCGATTTCAGCGTGGCCAAACGCGCATTTCGCGTAGCACACTCCTATCCCTGTACAAAGCTGGCCCTTTGGGTGGGTGACCGGCCCCTTGGAGTGCTTGTCCGCTTTCTTTTGAAAGCGGCTTTGAGCAAACGAAGAAAACACGCTAGGGGCCCCACAATCTGGGGTTTTTCGCTCCTCTTTTTTTTTTTTTTTTGTCAGTAAGGGAAATGTCATAGACACCTCCCCCTTCACCCTACTCGGGCTCGTGTCTCGTGCGCGCAAACACGTGTTTTTGAGCAGCGCTTACACTTTGAAAGTGCGGCCTTCGACGCTGCTGGGGAAGGGAACAAAGCTGCATGCCGCCTCCGCGGTGGTCTTGCCGGAGGGCTCCCTAGTTGAAACCAGACGGGAATGTTATTTTTTTTTTTTTGTATTTGGAGGCTACTTTCCATTGATTAAAAAATAAAGGAAACTGCAGTATTTTCCAGGTTCATTGTCTTAACCAGACATCATTATCATCATCATCGTCGCCATCATCATCATCATTAGGGCCCCTGAAGCGTCCTTAGCCCAGGGCCCCGAAATGCCTTAATCCGGCTCTGCAATACTCAACAGGGTACAGTCTACTCTCTCTGATAGAAGTACAAATGCAAAATATTGAAAACTTCATGATGCCACCTACACCATCCCTGGGGGGGGCTATGTTCGACAAATGTTTCATTTCTCCTAAACAGAAACGGAAGTGACGGAAGTCACGATATCGCGTCTGATTTGCTAGAGGCTCAAATGACGAAAGAGGGAACTTTCGTCATTTGAGTTTCTAGCCAATCAGACGCGATATCGTCACTTCCGTCACTTCCGTTTCTTTTTAGGAGAAACGAAACATTTGTCGAACATAGCCCCCCTGCTCATACATACGCACTTAATTAACCCTTACTAAAACAGGCATGACTCATGACTGACTAAAAAGAAGGGAAAAAAAGCTTGTTTAGGAGTTTAATAATTAAAAAAAAAGTGACTGACAAAACTTGCAAGACCGTAAAACGGAAGGTTTTCCTCACAAGCAAATGCGGAGCGCAAGTTTGTTTGCTCCTTGCGCAGGGGTACGTGAAAACGCAGGGCTCTTATTGGCTGACTGAAGAAAATAGTGGGCACACCTCGAGGCACCTAGCATTGAGGTCTACCCACTATCATTTCAATCAAGGTCAATCAGAGCTCGGCGTCGTTCTGAAGTCACCGCATCTCCTGTGCAAGAACCAGACGACTTGCTCTCCGCATTGCTTGGATGCGTTCTGGCAACACGGCTTAGAATTTGCTTTGCTCAGCAGGACATTCCCACTGTTCTCCTCGTCCTCCCGCCGTCTTGATGTTTGGGTGCCAGCACGTGTATTCGCCACGCACGTCATTTACAAGAAACTCTACAGATGATCGAGGCAACCAAATATCACTTTTATATGTTACGTTTACGACACGAATGAGGAGCACGGAAGCGGTCTCAGCAAAAACAAACACCCAAACACGTAAAACAATACACACACACACGCACGCACACACACACACACACACACACACACACACACACACACCACACACACACACATATATATATATATATATATACAGGGTGTTTTTTTTTTTAAGCTTAAAGGGGCCCTCCTACAGTATTTGAGCGTCTACTTTCTTTTGCGGTTTCTCCACGCCAGTGGTCCCGGAAACCCAATGGACAACGAAAGAGTTTAAAAATATTAGCGCATCATATTTTAATTTGACAACTCGGAAACACCTCCTCCGACGGTGGCGCCGCGAGGTGCCGAATGCGCGCGCATAACGGCGCTCCCCACTGATCTCAATGACAATTGCTGGATCGCGTTTGACCAGCTCTGCCTATGGACCGGAATGTGGCCACGGTCAGCCATCTTTAGGAAGAGTTTTATCATCTCTAGCCATCATAGTAATATGGCGGACAGCGCAATGGCGGCAGGCTGCCATAAAATAGCCGTAGATCTAGTACACTGTACCGTAGGTCATATTTCGCGCTTGATTGAAGTTGTTCGACGAAGCAGAGTCCTGAAACCCGGCGTGAACGGTAGCCTCATCTTTGAGGACCCGACGAAAGTTCTACGAAAGCGCAGCACCGGGGGAAAGCAGCGCAGCTCGCATCAAAAGCAGACTACGTACCGGCGTCTGCTTTCGATGCTTCTTTCGATGCAACTTTCGATGCGTGCTGTGCTGCTTTTCCCCGGTGCTGCGCGATTTCGTGAAACTTTCACCGGGTCCTCAAAGACCGGGCTATCGTTCACGCCGGGTTTTAAAAACATGTTTCGTCAAACAATTTTAATCAATCACGGAATATCACCCACGCTATTTTGGTGGCAGCTAGAGCACTATATAGCTCCTACGGAGCAGAGTAGCGCAATCCTTTGATCCGCGTGTTTTGCCGACAACATGGCCGACAGAGCAGCTCGGCGCGAGTCACGTGGTACTCAGGTTCCAGGAGGCGACCCGCCCTATGGAGAATACATGGAGATCGACGCAACACGGCTAATTAAAAATAAACGGCGAGTTCACACTTTTCAAAACTAGTCTGTCGTGAAGTTGGTAATGCACTAAACACTTTATCAAAGTTTTAATAATATCGGATGCGTGTGCAAATTTTGAGAAGGCAATTTCCAAGGCAATGGCGTTTGAAGCAGACGATTTTTGCACCCAGCGGAGATGGGCTCTTTGGGTTGGCCGGAGCGGGTCACGTGGACGCTGTGACGTTGCCGCGTCGTCTGCTGCGTGATGCCGCTCGTGCAATTTTTAAAAACAAATTACGTCCTTACTTGGCACAAAACTCAGCGCAAATGATTCTAAAATGTTCCTTTATTATGTCAAAAACTATTGCCGTTCCGTACATCTCCACAACATTGAAGAAACAACGATTTTCTCACGTTCCCCATGCATTTCTGACCGGAGTTGGAACCTCCGGCGTTCGCCGCTAGTCGCCGAGAGACGGCGTTCTAGATTGCGCTACTCTGC
>JABSTQ010009968.1:0-210835 GCA_013358835.2 Ixodes persulcatus | reverse complement strand
AAGGGCCCGGCGGACGACACGCCTCCATGACCGACTTTGGGACCTCTCCCTTTCCCTTTGTGCTGCAAATAATAATCTCCGATATTCATTTTCTGCCATTTTTAGATCTCTCAGAATTCTGGTTTTCAGTTAGATGTAGGGCATTTTTTGTCCAGATGACTGGCTCGCATAAATGTTCTCATCTTTTCGTTTAAGAAGGGCAGGATAATAGCGCCCTGCACCTCCTTGGGAATCTCGAGTGATGCCAATAACATATCGACGTTCTCAAACCAAGTGCGCACTAAGGACTCGGTATCCGTCATTTGGTTAGCACCGCTCTCAAATCCTTCACGTAGTCTCCCATCCTGTTCTGCTCCCTCTGATCCTGGTGTCTAATGCTTGATCTCATTTGCATCTGCACCAACTTCAGCTTTTCTAGCTCAACTTGAAATTTTAAGGTCTCAATTTCTATTTCCCTCTCTTTCAGGTTGCGTTCGCTTTCCGCGTTCTCCCCCGCGTATACTTGATTTTCTCTCACACCCTCATTGCCTGAATCAGCCATTGTTTCTCATTTTCTTTTGCTCATTGACCTCGTCACTGACATGCAAGACCTCGGAGGAAACGGGAAAGGGTCCCACCTGTTTTGATGTAATGCTTCCCCAGGCTTGTCGCATTGAAGTGATGTTTCTCGTGACCATCAGTGTCCTCTGCCGTCTGTGGAGGTTTTTGTGATCTCCTTCCGTATCAGTTGACAAACGTTGCACCATCTCAAGAGCACTAAGTCCGACGTTGCGCGTTGCGACGAGGTGCGTGTTGCTGAGGTGGCCGATCTCACGCCGATCACAGAGCCAAAGCCCCTTGGGGTCAGTAGGGACTGGGGCAGCTCCGAACACAGCGAGTATCTGGGGAATGACCCCCGGCTTGGCCGTTCTTCCATGAACGGCGGCCTTTCGGCGGACCTTGACCGCCTGCTTGACGATGGCCCTATCCTCCTTGAGGGCAGGTTCTCGGTCTTTGTCGATTGCTGCTGCAGCAGCACTAATTGCTCCCACCTTTCGCTCCCATTCAAGGGTGGCGGCTGGACGAACTCGGCTGAGATCGAGGTTGATGAGCTCAGTAACATTCCCAGCCTCGTTCTGAAGACTCGCAAAGAAGTTCAGAGGGAGGGTGGTATACTGCGACGAACCATGACAAAGGCTCAGTCACCCCAGGAGGATGGGGGGAAGAAGGCCCTGGGGACCAGATGTAGGCTCCCAGAGAGACCTACCGACGAAAAGAGAGAGCCCTGACACATCCAGCTGAATTCCTTCCAGATCAGTTGACTGACGTTGCACCACCGCAAGAGCAATAAATCCAACATTATCAGCGAGGTCTCTTTTGGTCAGAATCCACGAGTCGTCTCACCTAGATATTGACTCGTTCCACTTGCTCTGGGCTGGTTGTCCTTGCTTCGCAGAAAGTTTCCACCATCCTGTCGACGACGCCAGTTACGAAGGTTGTTGATGTAGATGATGATCAGCCACTTGCAACAAGAGGCCTGATAGCAAACACGTGAAGTGAAGTTCAGTCGGGTGGTATTAAACTTTAACTAAGATAGATTTATTTAACATATAACATAGTACATTGACAGTGTTGGGCGCGACCAGACGTCGCCACATGGCACTTTCCATCCTTCAAAACCCAAACAAGGATCCTAACCGAAACCCAGTACGATCCGTCCCAAAAAGTCCCCTCTCATTCTTGGCTTCTCCGTTTTAGAGTTGGGAGTCAGATTCCCTCTCCCAATCGCCCGAACCAATCGCCCAGATTCCCACGCAATTTTGTTCTGGTAGACAGTCGGTCGTAAAAGCACACAATCAGAACGACAACACGGTCTCTCAAACGGATAACCAAAATAAAAGACAGAAGACCCCACGCTCTCTTCGACGGACATTACAAGAAAGCGCCGTGAAGATGGGCACTTCCACGAACCTGGCCCGCTCACACAATGAACGCAAAGCCGATATGTTTGGCACGGTTTATGACTCCAGAGAGTACACCTGGCAGTCTCCCAGTGAACCAGTGTGTCTCGTTGCACCTGTCCTCCCCGATTAGGCAGACGCCCGCTCGAAGTACCCCTGAGACTTCCCCCATTTCTGGTGAGTCCACACGTCTCCTCCGCCGCCTGGAGTGATCCTTCTGACAGTACAGCTGTGCTTCAACACAGGCCGACAAAGAAAAAGATGAATACCGTATTTGCACGAATATAACGCGACCACAAATAAAACGCAAAAACAAGTTTTAAAGACCTAAAAAAAAATTGCTATTATAACGCGAGCTGAGGCCGCATACATTTCCCGCACTCGGGGGCATAGCAGAAGTGAAAAGGCAATGGAAATAGAAGAAATATCAGTTTATGTTTCAACTGTACTCATCCTCACTGCTCAGGTCCTTCTGTTTACAATCCATTCCTCGACTATGCAGATAAGTAGCCGCAGATAAGCAGCCACATGGCACCGCTTGTCTGGTAGTTCCTTTTTCTCCGGGGTGAGCTCCTCGGCAGCCCATAAACAAAGCAAGGCATGAAGCAGAAGCACCAATGCACAAACACCAGACCACTCTGGAGCAGAAACTAAAAAATGCGCAGGCAGAAAAAAGACTGCGGAACCCGATACACAATCACACTTATTCTTGTTCTTGTTCTGGTCCCACCGCACAAACACTTCGTGTTGCACAATTGCATAACCATAAATGCGGTCGGTGGTCTTGGCTTGGCTTGTGTTGACTTGGCCTGGCCTGGCCAAGTCATGTCAATATATATATATATATATTATATAAATAAGAGAACAATAATTGTGTAGGATGACAAAAAGTGTATAAAAGAGTTAGCATTCTTCGAATCTTTTAGTGGAGAATCTTTTAGTCATCGGGGAATGAGCGGGAAACTTCCACATAACCGGCCTTAAAATGACGGGGTCGGTGTCCATCGTATGAATAAGGAATAGACTTGTGTAGGACGACGAAAGGTGTATGAGAGAGGAAACATACTTTGAAGCTTGACCGACGTTTCGGCCTGAGTCAGGCCTTCATCAGGACTGGTTACAAGACATTCTTTGTCGTCGGGACTCGAGACCCCCAAATCCGGTCACATGTCACGTGACATGCATACCTCATTAAAAGCACAATAACAAGTAGCCACCTAATTTTGGGTGAGGGGTCAGCAGTAAGCGGCTCGCAGCTAAACTCACCACAAGGTCAGATAGGGAGGCTCCCCCACAGGGTGATTGTTCAAAAACACAATTAAGATCTATGGACTGAACAAAAACAAGGAAAGGTTTATTGACTTTAGAGAAAAGGCCTCTCTTCGGAATGACGACTGAGGCAGCTTGGCAAGATTTTGCTGTAGTCCCGCAAAGTAAACTAACAACACAAAGCTACTTTACACAAAAAATAGTAATAAAAGGGAGGAGGAGGGTGGGCTCAGTTTCAATTAGCCAAGAGGCAGAACCAACGTAGCTTCCGACGAGGGTGGCCTCTCCCCTGACCCCTGACGCGTCCCGCGTTCCCGGCGGCGTGGGAGACACGAGAAAGTCCCAAGAGTAAGGCACCTGCAACCCGTGCATTAAAAAAAACAAAAAAACCAAAAAACCATGTTAATGAAGACAGTAACAACAACGACCAACAAACCAGCAGGGGAACAAACAAGGGTAGGGAAGACAAGGGAAATCACAAAAATGCCCCCCCCCCCCCCAAAAAAAAAAGAAAATTAGTTATTGGGGATGTTTTGGAAATGTTAAAATTGCTCTTCGACTCTTAAAGGGACACCAACACCCCCCCAAATTTTTTTTTTTTTCTATTTTTGCCAGGCGATCTATTTAGGTGTCTAAAGACTATCCAATTAATCTTTTGCTGCAGAGTCACGTGTATTTTTAATAAAGCTGAAAAACTCAACTGCTCGAAACCGAAACCTGCAGTACCGGAAGTCGTGTAATTACTCCCGACTGTGCACTTTTTTTTTTTTGGCTGCGCGCAGCAGACAACATTTGTTGCGGGAACCGTTTGTCGTGCGATTCCTTTGCAGTTATGTTTGTTTCGCTCGCTGTTCTGCACTTCAAGATGAGTTGTTTTCTACATTGAAGAGTCGGAAATGAGTAGCGAGTGCCCGTGGTGAATTCCAGTAATCGGCTCTGAAAAGAATACCCCCAAAATTTGATCCTGTGCTCCTACCTGTCTAGGTGCGGGAAACATGCTTGCAAACCTTACATCGCGGCCTCATGCGCAATCGGTTCCCTATGTTCTCGACCAGGGTGGTCCTGGCCCTCAGCATCATATCTTTTATGCTTTTAGGGCGCCTGATTGCAACGTGTGGTGGGGAACGAATGATATTTCTGAGTCTTTTTTTTTTTCGTTGGATCATAAAATGTTTTTTTTAGGACGTTGTTGATGTTAGCTGTGTCGTTTGAGTATGTTAAAACTAGGTTATTTTTACGATTCTCACTTCGGTCCGGCGGTGTACCAGTTAGCAGTTTACTGCAGTCTGGTGCCCTGGCCCTTTCGATTGCATTGTCAACGACGGGGGGTGGATAATTCTGTTTGATTAGGGCGCCCCAAAGGTGTGCAGCATTGGCATTGAGGTCACCCTCGTCCGTGCATATCCGTCGAAATCTGTGCTCCTGACCATTCGGAATACTAGTTTTACAGTGGCGGGGATGGCACCTGTTATAATGCAAATATTTTGAGCTATCTGTAGGCTTCCCGTAGAGTTTTGTTTTCAAACTGCCTCCTACCACCACGACCGTAACGTCAAGAACATGAACCTTGGCTCGGGAGCACGCATGTGTTAATTTTGTCATTTGGGAGCGCCAAATTGATATTCCCGATAAACTCCAAAAGTCTGGTTCTCTGTGTGTTCCCATTTTAGAAAAATGTCATCAATGTATCGCCCGTAAAAGGAAGGTTGCAGAGGTCTCTCCGAAAGAAATGTGTTCTTTAGTCTATTCATAAAGATGTTTGCATAGTTGGGAGCCATTCTAGTGCCCATCACGATACCGCTGACTTGAAAAAAAAAGTCATTGAATTCAAAGTTGTTTAGTTCCAAAACCAGGCGGGCAAGTGTTGCTCGAGTGCCACAGTGGGAGAAGTGGTGGTGCCTTACGCTCTCATACGCATCCATCAATGAGGCAAGTCCTGTTATCGGGGGGGGGGGGGGGGGGGGAAGATATTTGTGTAGAGGGAAGAGACGTCTAATGTAACCAGGAATGAGCCAATTTTAACTACAGCCGTTGAAATTTACGAGAGAAAGTGGTTAATATCTTTTACGAAGGAATCAAACGTCGGTGGAATTACGCTAATAAGGTGCTCTATAAAACCTGAGATAGGTTGAGTTAGTGTATCTGTGCCAGAAATAATGGGAGGCCAGGGTTCCCCTTTTTATGTATTTTTGGAAGCATATAGAAATGCCGTACCTTAGGATATTTTGGTTTGGAGGAATGAAAAATATCCGTTGATATTTTGCTTCTCTCCTTCCGGTCAGTAAGTACATTCGGAACAATGGCAAATAATGGGCTTTAGTAGGATCACGTTTGAGTGTGTGATAAAATGACGTGTTTCGCAATTGACTATGGGCTTCATCTAAGTGATCATCGATGTTTATTATTACAATGGCCCCTCCCTTGTCTGCTTGCTTATTAATTATGTCACGTCTACTGCTCGGAGATTTCAGGGAATCTCGCTTGGAAGAGCCTAAGTTATAAGTGTGTGGCCTTCATTGTCTGCATTTGGCTACGATGTCTTTTTAGACTGCTTTTATGTACGGATCCAAATGTTTATCGCAATTAGTGTTGGGAGTCCAGCTTTTGCCTGTCTTTACTAATGAAGCATTTGGTACATTTTTGGGTTTGTCGTGAAAATATTCCCATAGCCGAAGGTTGGGTGCATACTTGTCCAGGTCTTGTAGGAGAGAGAACTCGCTAAACTGGCCGATGGTGGGACAGAATTGTGGCCCCCTCGAAAGTAGCGTCTGCTCGTCTGGTGTAAGAGCGACATCTGATGAATTTACCACATTCTCCATAGGGCAGCCTCACGGGGTCCCACCATCCCCCACTTGTCCATCGCTCTCACAGCCTTTAGGGCGTCTGAGGGATCTCCCATCGAATTGATTGGCCCGAGTCCTATGCCGGGGGAGGGAGAAGTATGTTGCCTCTTGCTCGTTTTCTTAGTTTTACTCTCTCTAATTCGTCACATTTTTTTTAATCTCCAAATGACTCTAGCTGCTGCTTTCCTTGGGACGGTTAGTGGTTGATTAAGTTCCAATTGAATTTTTTGTGACTATAAGGTTGCTGCTGATTTTTTGCAGTGATCAAGGATGATTTTCGTTAATTCGAGTGAAGCGTTTTTCACAACCACATTCCAATCATTGAGGTCGGTTTGACATAGCCCGTGCATTGATGGCGGAAAATAGAGAGATAAGCTTTTAGGTGGTACATCCGCATCAACAAAAGTTTTAAGGTTAGTTTCATGCATCTGGTGACAAACTCGTTTGACCGTTAGTTTACGCAGTTTTAAAAAGGAGGGGGACTTAGACTGTGTACAGTTCCTCACTCGGACGCGGTCAGTCCTTACGTCGAGGTCCTTGCGCCGATGTGGAGATGCGGGCGACCTCGGAAAACGTCTTCTGCGCTTGGAGTCAGGTATAAGGGGCCATAGGTGGGCTTGGCTGTAGCGGACGTTAATTGCGCCCACTGGTCCTAGGTTGCGGCGTAGGACATGGCAAGGTGGCCCATTGCGCTGCATGCCCGGGCACCACGGACCACTTGCAGAACCTTGGCGTACACGTGCAGGGTCGCCGAGGAGGAAACCCGGAGACCAATTGTCAGTCGATCCGGGCCGGCGTTGGTATACCACCTCGCTAAGGTGCTGGGAGATGATTGTGATGCCCTCGAAGCTCGGATTGGAGTCCGTCAGCTGCCGGGACCAAAGCGGGAGGGAGAGAGAGGAACCCGTGGTCTACGGAGAATACCCTCTGGGAGCGATGACACCTTTCTCTCGCAGCGTCGTTTAACTCCTTCGCCTAACAGTTGAATCTGGTGGTGAAAGTGCGATTGTTCTTCCCTCCTCGGCGACGGTTCACGAATCGGGGCAGCACGAGGGTGATGTAGAGCCGCTAAACCAAAGGGCACTGACTGAGAGCAGCGTTGATGTGCTCTCGATCTGACTTCCTTTGTTGGTGGCCCGACAATATCGCACGATCAGGCCGAGTTCCATTCGCTCCGAGGAAGTCACACGGGGAAGCGCTCTCATTACAGAAGGGTTTAATCGATACTCATGTGTCGATGAGTCCTAAAGGGTGGGTCGAAGCTGGCCGTGGTGCAGCTCTTTTTCTGGGCTTGATATCTTCGACCTTCCGTCTTGGGTCCTGGTCTCGTACTGCCACACCGCTTCGGCCTGGCACGAGCCTTGTCTTCTTCTCTCCCTCTTCCTTCTCTTCCCACCAGCGGCGCCGTCTCTCCATGTGCCATGCGGCTCCTTGTGGCTCCACAAGTTGTAGTTGGTTTTTGATGGCAATTATATTTCTCGGCATAAGTTACCGCATTTAGTACCTTGGCGTACTAGTGAGGCAAATAGGGAATACAGAAAAAGATTTGACCAAAATCGGAGCAGGTTTTATTTTAGAAATTCAAGGCTGGTTTTTGCACTTTTTCACGCTAATGGTTGCACCTCTGCTGCTATATCAGAAATGAATGAGTCAATTCAATAAGAAATATGCCTGCTAAAAGACCATAATGTCTCAAACAAGGGGATATCTCATTTCCCTCAAAAGATTTAAATGTCTCCTTGACAGCTGGCGGTAAAACTAACGAAAAATATTGTTCCGAGTCAATTTTGGGAACTTGTTTTTAAATTTGTTTTTTTTTTAAACAAATATGCTTTTACACACATGGTCTCCCCATATAGTTTATTGTAGGGGTGTGCGAATATTCGAAACTTCGGGATACCATACTCTGGAGCAGAAACTAAAAAATATGCGGGCAGAAAAATGACTGCTGAACTCAATACAATCTCACTCATGATTGTTCTGGTCCTTCCGCATAAATAAACACCTCGTGTTGCACGGTTGCGTAAGTACGATGGGGGGTCTTGGCTTGGCTTGTGTTTACTTGGCCTGGCTTGACTTGTCTTGAATTGGCCAGTGTCTTGAATTGGCCAGAACAGCCCACGTGGCGCGCTGTTCTGGGCGTGCTTTTTGCTGTTCTGCGCGTGTTTTTCGGGGTGCGTTGTACGAACACAAAAGTGATGAAAATGCTTTTTTATGTTTTCTATTTCCCACTTCACGTGGCCCAATAGCTAATAAATTCCCTTCCACACCCCAACCTCTTTTCCCACCTGATCTCCTGCATTGAGCTTGAGAGGTGGCTTTCTCCAAACTCGCACGCCTCGTGACTGAATTCGATTCTGAATATAACATTAAACGCGTTTTGGAGCACGTAATTTCGAAAAAAAAACTCACGTTATATTTGTGCAAATACCCTTGCAGGGCGAAGTCCCATGCCGGCTAGATCTCTCAACTGTGGCTGCCCACTCCTGTCATCCTTCCACTGTCCATCTATGAGATTTCCTTCTCAGTCTTCATGATTTGTGTTGCCTGTAGGGCTGTACGCTGATCTGGAGTGTGCAGAGTCTTTCAGAAGAAAGTTGTGCAGTGTCACACACAACTTCACAACACTTTCTGTGATCTCTTCCGAAGCCTTAAACGCTCGTCTCAAAATTCGCCACCTGTTGGCCATGATCCTGAAGGAATTTTCAATGAGGCGTCTGGTACGGCCGGGGTGGTAGTTAAGGTGGCCCTCTTCAGGTATTCCTGGTACTGTGTAAGGTGACTCCTATACTTCTGTAGATCTGAAGAAAGGTTGTATGATTAATATTAAAATGAAGAGAAAAAGAAAATGAAAAAGACGGCGACAATGAAGTGAGGTAATAATTGTGTACATCCTTTGCTTTAACCGTCCCTATTGAAAAGGCATTCTTTCAACTATGTCGTCCTTTTTAAAACATTCTCTCATTTTGGCCCAGATCGAACCCTCACCACACGGGGAGGCAGGATGCCTGGTGGCTGGTGTACTGACAAGAACATGAAGCACATTCTACACTGGCCTTCGACTTGCACGTGCACCTGCCTCCCCCGATGCAGAAAAGTGTAGCATGCTGCAGAAAAGTGCTGGGCAGTGTGCTTTGAGTCGAGTTTTGTTACAGGCTGCACTCGTAAATCCAGTGCTGTGGAATACACCGGTGCAGGAGATGCAGGTAAATCGAAAGTAGCATGTATGCATTCTACAATGTGTAAATTTGTTTTTTGCACGTACCACTTGGTTCGGGTGGAGCTGCCACTTGTGCAGTGGGTGCCACTACAGGAGGTGGCGCTTCCAGTGCCGCCTCGTCCTCAACAGCTGGTGAGGGGTCCTGTATAATGCAGTGAGACTCGGTCAACACAACAGCATGTCAACAGGACCGACTTTCTGGCGATGTGTGAATGTAATGTGGCATCTCCAACACTTCACGCATAAATAGAGCATGGTCCATGAGAACAATTGCCCCGTGAACTTCAGGAGCACGATCTAAGCTTTCACGGAAACAATAGGAGAAGCGCAAATGCTTGAGTTTGCGTTATTAAGTCCTTGCTCAATAGTTCAAACGCAGCATAGCGCCTGAGCTTCCATTCTAAGTAGGGTACTTGCTGCCGCTGCAGGCACGTCCACCACAAGCGCCACTCCCACTCGTCGTCCCACGCACTCCTTCGATGAATCAGTCCCCACGAGGGCCAGGACCTTTTCCTCCTCGGCGTTTAGTGGGGGTATTGGGTTGACACCGTCACCGGTCTGTCTTTTGGCACAAGAAAGGTCACTATCGCGCCGCCTCGCCGCGCAGACGCTGCCATTCCAATGTGCTTTCCACTCCGCCCGGCTTTTTATGGCCGGGCCTTGAGCATTCAGCTCGCTTACTACTGTGTCCCACAGGGTGTCCTGCTCTTCCTTACTCAGCGGACTATCCGTGGCGGCCCTCACAGGGGCCGGGTTAGCCGCCAGATAGTCTAGCAAGAGCGCGAACTGCCCTGGGGACACGCGAGCGCCGAGCCTACGCTTCTTCGAGTAGTTATCGGCCATTACTACATCAACAACAGCCGAAGATCCGGTTCATCATGAAGTGCTGCAGCACACGATTACTGTGCCCATTACGGAAAAATATATTTTTGAGCAACCATACCTAATTGAATGCAAGTGTTTTCATTTTAATTGGACTGTATCCTACGTTTTGGGAGTTTACAAATATTGCTTTTACAAGACGCTTCACTGTGCATTCAAAATATTTCCCATAGGGACATTACTGTTCCCTATAGGAAAATTTCAGGTACAAAATCTCGATGAAGTTTCAACTCAATTGCCACTCTTCATCGACGTCATCAACGAGCCGCGATGGAGTTCCCTGCCAGTTGAGTTCGCTGCCGATTGAGATTAGGCTCCTCCCACCGGCGACGTCACGATGGAGTTTCTCAATCGCTTTTTCCAGCATAGGCAGACAGGTTGCTTAGTTAATTTATAAATAGCACTGCATGACTTACCGCGGCGGGGATTAGTTTATAAATAGCACTGCATGACTTACCTGCGGCGGGGATATGGCCTCATGAGGAATGTCTTCGGCAGAAATGCCTCATCCTCTACCATAAGATAGGGAACTGCACCTGCTGAACCCACACTTAATGGGGCTGGGATGCCGCATTGACTTTCGGTGAGAACTCTCCGAAGCGGGGACCTCAGAAAAATGCCCCCGTCACTTTCACCATTGTAGTGAAAGTGACGGGGGCATTTTCACAACTTTGTCACACATATGTGAATCTGAAGTGAAACTGCAAGTAACGAATGAACACATGATGCCGACTGTAAAATTAAGCCTTGTCTTTTTTTGTAGTGTAGTGGAATGCCGATTATCCATGCCCGGTCTATGCGACATCCGGCATTTTACGACAGATCAGCGTGGTCCTTGCAAACTATAGAAACAATGGATTAAAAGTTTGGATTACACGACACAATATTGCGCTCGTCCCTCGTCATAAGCAGTCACCAAGCCGTTTGCGTTTAGCACCATCGCTCTGGTGGCTCGCCATCTCAGGAAGGCACTCTGATTGGATCAGGGGAGGCAAGCATACTCTCCGAGTTACGCCAGGCTGAGCCTAGCCGACCCCAGTGCACCTGCTCCCTCTGCTCCTTCCATTTTTACTAGTAGTAGAGACAAAGGACAGCACTTGAACATTCTAGGACCGTCATCGAAAACAATTCTAATGAGCTGAAAGAATTGCCCCGGCAGGTTTATTGTGGGGTAATTACGTAAAGTATGCTTATTTGCCTCATTGTATTTTGGAAGGCACCCAGATGTCTTACTTTCACGCTTGGTCGAGCACCCCACCGTAAAATCACGAGCAAGCACCCACTCAATCATGTAAAACTAGTTTATCGGCACTTCTTAAGTTATCAGTGTGCAAGACATGTCCATTGCATATTTTACAAATGCAAAGAAGGGGGGGGGGGGGGCACTTAGTGTGGGATGTGTGGATGGACGGTATTTTATGATCATGTTTTTTTATTATAGAAGTCATGGAATATAGAAGGTTTCGGAGTGATCTCGTGAAAGTCATATGATAGATAGGTGTTCCACTTTACTGTATTATAGCGAATTTGTTTCACTGCACTTGCGCAGCATGGTGAAAGACACTGCGGGGGCATGAGTGCAGTGAAACGAATTTGCTATTTTAGTGTTGCATTCTTTTTTGCATTCAGCAGCAGACTGCTTTAGGTTAGCCTGCTTTACAACACACTCTTAACAAGGTATTGTTCTTTTTATGGGCACTCACGACAAACCGCTGGTTGAACTCAAGTGATATCTCTTTCCAGTACATCTGCAGAGAGAAACATTACCTGTAGTGTGCATAACATGAAGCAAAAAGAACAACACTAAATGTTTTCTTATAGTTCAGATTCCTCGAGCTAGTGTTGTCTGCGCATTCTTGGTTAATATGCTTCCCATCAATACTTCGATACAATTTGGGAAGTTCCTATGCAGCTCTATGTCTGCTGCAATCTGGAATTGTTACGTACAGTTTAATACAATTTTAGGATAACGCACAACTTGTTACCCCAACAGTGAACTTTGTGTGATGTACGAAATAAAAAATTGTGCGACGATCACACAATGTGATGCTTTTGAACAGCGGCAGCAAGGTAGTGATGTGTTTTCCCACGAAATTTACTGGGGAAACTTATTCTTGCGGTGCTTGCCGTGCGGCGAAATCTTTGGCGTTTACAATTTAAGGGTGGGGTGTGTCGGATTTGAAGTCTCCAACAAACTCCAGAAGCTGGTCCTTTGTACATTCTAAAATGAAAAATATTGTAATATCCCGAGAGATAGCCCACCTAAAATCGAGAACAAATTGGATGAAAATAAGGAGTGGGCTAACTTTCTGTGTGCAATCAAGAAACGTTGAAAACATTTTATTTTCTGACTGTGTGTCTCTGCCAAACTTGTTATTGCGGGGATGGGCAATGAAGCAAAGACGATAGTGCTTACCAGTCAGCAATGTTCGCTTAGATCCAGCCATAGCTATCTAGACGCATTTACGCCGAGGTCATCATTAATCGAAACACTATGTTTACTAGGAAGGGGCTATCTTTCAGTGTGTAAAATAAAATAGCAAATCAAGCCAAAAAAATGGGTGGGTTACCTTTTGGGGGTGGGGCATTTCTCGAGATTTTACTGTATGTTCAGAATGTTCCATCTAAAAATGAGTGTCACAGAGATTGAAACATTGGTTCCAAGCAATTTATTTTGTCTCTGTATACAGCCGCTGGATGCCGATGGTCTGTCAACTTGCTCTGCTTCTGTTCCACCTCTTCAATCCGAGTTTCACTCAATTTTCGTGCACACTCCAGCAACGTAAAAGCACAGCTGCAAGGACAGCTGGCACTGTCCCTTGTCCACCGATGTCGTATGCGTATCCTCACCTCACATACTGGCTGAAAATGCCTCCTTGTACGTAGGCTTCAGAGTTTTATCTTCCACAAGCTGCTCTGTGGAGTATGCCGTGGGAGTATCAATGCAGTTCTTATCTGCCTTACTGTTCTGCTGTTCGTCGACATGTATCTTAGTATTTTGGCCAGTGCTCAGGGGCTGTGCAGGCTGAGAACATTGCACAATGATCAGGTGTTTCATACTGTCCTGGGTCTGTGCATCAGCCGGCAGCTGTCACGTGCTGATGTGCTGGTGATGTCGCTGAAGGGTTTCCTCAGGTGTCTGCACCTCACAAAACTCATGGTCGTAGGTCTGGGCTGAGGATGCGTGCAGGACAGCTGGCATCTGCAACCCCTACACTTGCCACAGCTCTTCTATCTTTAAGAGGGAAGTCCGGCAACATGATTGAAGGCATTGCTATCCCCATCACATCGCAACGCTCGAGCGATGCAGGTGATGGGGTTGAGTGGACAGCTAGATCTCGTTTTTTGCTTGAAGTTTTATTGCATTTGCAGATCCACCAAACTTTTTTTGGCACTCCGGTCTGTGACTCTCGGCCCAGTCTTTAAAGCTACCAGATATCACAATAGATTATAGACACGGCTGGAGTCGTGTTTATAATTGCTCTGGACAAGAGTCAAAAACTAGGCCAGTCTTCTGCTTGATTGCTACTCTGACATCGAAGTTCCAAGGTTGGCCATGCTTGTGCCAAGTGTCATCATATGTTACGGAAACATCCAACAAATCATTGCCAGCTGATTCGTTCATTTAAAGTTACCGCTTCTATTCTCTGCTCATAACGTTGCTTGCCGCTCCCATTGATACGTCGTGAACTTTAGCACTGGAGCATAGGTGCCAGCGAGAATTTGCATTGTTTCTTGGAAGTTTGTGTTATATTCACGAAATGCAAGAGAAATGTGTGCTGCTAGTTTGTTTTGTCGCGAGGCAAAATGAACTGGCAGCACTCATTTGTCTCCAGGGACGAGAAAGGGTGGGTAGGTGAACTGAAAACATGGACTTCATGGCACAAAATTAGGGACTCAGACAGTTAAAATAACAAACATTTACAAATCACATCAGTGCCGGGTTCAAGGCCTTGTGCTGCCATTCCTCCTACGGGGTTTGCAGCTGCTAGTTGTAATCTCCTCCCCTGCGGCTAACAACCTTCCGTGCAGTGAAACTCGTTGAGTTTATGCTTTGGAAGAAGTCCAGCAGCCTCCATGGTCTGATGGACGTTCAGCTGGGGACAACGTCCCTCTTCGGTTCTGCCGCTTCGCGGTGAGTGCATGCCCACGCTGGGGTTTGGATTCACATGATCCTAAAGGTCTTGTAAAAGGACTGTGAAGGCGACGGCAGTGATCCGGGTCTGGGGGATCGAGCCAGATGTATGACGTGCTGGGGGATCATAGAGGTTGTTTGGCGGCCTGGCAGGAAGGCGGCAAGCCGCGAAGAGGTAGTGGGACCGCTTGACATGGCGGTTGGCTGCAGAGTTCCACCAGGTTGCCATGAGGTGCAAAATCGAGTCTATGGTCCCGGGGGGCCAAGCACTTTCAAGGGTTTGCGCCAGGCCCTGATAACGGCCGGCTATCGCGGGGTCAGCTGCAGGGCAGCTGCCTTAGTAGGAAAACGGGCATCTGGGCGTGCCGCCTTGTTGTCACCGCAGTCGCGTTTCATCTGTGAGGAAGGCGCCAAAACATGTAGGAATAAATTATGCACATCATGGAAGTTCGGAGGCACCCCTGAACAAAATGATTTCTTTGTAAAAAACAAAGGGCCGACCCGCAAGAAGGGGAACTCATCTCAAAGCGCAACCAACATGACCACTGAAAAGAAGTCTAAGCATTGATCCACACATTCGAAGGCCAATTTGCATGTTGGCCTAATGCTTACAGTTGGCTCGCAGACACCTTTAATTTTTTGGCCGACTGAATTGCAAGCTTAGAAGGAGACCGAACAGTATTGTAGAAGTCCAGTACTAAAGCAGCTAGTTGAGGAGTGAAAGAGTACACATATATGACGTGACAGCAAGCAATGTCAACTGAGCATAGGAGAATTCTTGCGAAGTTTTTGGGAATGGCTGCCATGACAGAAGCACCTATGGAAGGCAATTCATGGTCGTAGCAGGCCAGAGTGGGCCATCACAGTCACCCTTGGCATTAGGGTTGTGCTGTTATTGCCTGGATTTCCTCCTAGGTGTTTTAATTTTGCAAGAAATTTGAGAGGTCTGATTTATGAGTTGAATACCATTTACTTGTCAGGGTAAGTTTCTTGCTGGGCCATGGTGACATCGGATGACGCTAAAGAAGTCAGTAAATTGGTGGCGCACCTAAAGAAAATAGTATCTGATTTTTCTTTGTGGTCGAGAGACGAGTTAGAGCTGACAGCAACTGGTTGATTGGTGTACACCTTGTGATGTTGGCCGCAGGGCCGGCGGCGGCGGTCATGCGCTTAGTTCTCGTCTTTCTAAGCCTTTTGGAGCCTTCGCCGGTGCTTGTCGTGTAAGGTGCTGAATTTGGAAGTGGGTTTCAGTGTTGCCCACAGCATTTTTCATATGAAATATTTATTTAGTATGAAATATTTATTTAGTGTTACGCGACACAGTTGATGCAGTTCACAATGTTGGTATGGTCATATGGTTGATACAATCTGAGCACCGTGCAGCGTTCACATGATTCTTATTTGGTGCAATGCAGGCTTTTTGAAAATGTTTTTTTATTAAGTTTTACACTTTCTAATCATACTTTTTAATTAGCTCGATTAACGAGACATGTTCATGCCCAAAATGTGAGTCTTTTCTTCTTTTTGCTCAAGATTATAGATTTAGTCTGTACATATTTTCTTCCTTTTCTTCTTCTTCGTTTTCTTTTATCCTGTGTTCACTTCACGTGGGGTTCAATAGGCATTTACCAAAAGTGAGCGCCTCTGGTGCTAAACGTGCGAACTTCCCTAAATCCGCCATTAGAGCGGCGTCCAAGTTTTCGCACCGCCCGGCGCTGTACTTCCTCATTGAGATGCCGACACACTGCTGCGTCCCGCAATGCAGGCAAAGGGGACCAACTGATGAAAATCAAAACAAGGTGAGTCATTCTTGTGATGATGTATGTAAAAAATGCCGAGGTTACTACAAATCGGGACAGGCAGACCCGCGGGGAACAGGCAACCCTCATCGGCGTGCGCGATGTGCAGTTTCTCAGTAGCACCCTAATAGCACATTAAATCAAACTAAATTTCTCTATGTTGCACGATTAAGTAATATGGTGCTGACGTGCGCGCCCGGCCTGTCGCGAAGTCTGGTTCAAAAGCCAGTTGCACATGCGTCGCTCGATCTAGTATGCGTCAACAAATTTCAAAGTGATCGGACGTGTTTTCGCCGCCTCGTAGTCGGAATCATTCGCAATGAATAACTAGATAATAGTGAAATGATGACTTCTGCGCGTAAACCACGTCTGCACAAGCGCTTGCGCCAGAAATGTATGGCACAGGAAGTGCAAGTGTCCGTCCTTGTGACACCACAGCGCACAACTCGCTATACTTCGTTTCACATTATCTCCGAGCGAAGCCAAAGCTAGGAGCGCGAGACCAGCGCGTTTCGCGTTTCTCCCCAGCTCGCGCGCTCGAGCAAAGCCTGAACGCACGGAACTTTCGCGCTCGCACTTCCAACTTTGCCTTCGCTCGCACATAAGGTGAAACGAAGTAAGTCGCCAACCGATATTTCGGACTCGACGGGGATCGCGCAAACGTCCGAATAATCACGCAATCCGAAAAAGTGAAATCTGCCAAAAAAATGCCTTTATTGGCACTTTACATACCAAGTGGCTCGAGAAACCGGTCGACGGTTTGCTGGGCGGTGTTTCGCCTTCGGGCGATCAGATCGTTTTGCATTTTAGCGAGAGTCGTTCTGTCACTGAATACAGACGCAAGTACCATAAGCGCTTGGGTGAGTTCCGCGTTGGACGGCCGTACGATGGCCGGCGCGTCGTCCTCGGAGTCAGATTCGCTGTCTGGCTCGAGGACCTGGCGAGCGATCTCTTCGTCCGTCAAGTCAGCACACACGTCGAGCGCAGGAGCGCACTGTCCATGTCCGTGAACTTGTCAAATGTCACGGCAGGGGGAACTGCATGACCGCCATCGCGTAGCCATCGCGCAGATCGGCAATCAAGTTCTCTGTGCTGATAGACTGTGCATCCGGCACGGGGTCTGACGGGGTCTTCGGTTGAATTCCCTTGCGACTTCCGCGTTGGCTGCGGCCAGATTCCACTTCCTTGATGATGGCAGCTTTCTTTTCAATTGTCATTGTAGAGTATCTCCCGCGTTTCGTTGGAGTCTTCGTCGGCGCCGTTGACACAGTTGAAGACGCAGTTGGCGCCATTTGACACCGCTTAGGGGGAAACGGCAGAAGGCACGCGCACTTACAACGGCGGCGGACAACGTCGTCGCTCCCGGACGTTGACGAACACGACCCGACGACCCGACCGTGACTGCGACCGACTTCGACGCGCAGGAGAGTTCGCTCAACCTCCGTCGAGAACGGACGTGCTCTTGGAGCTCTCCGTCCTCGCCGAGTTCCCCTGCTCCGAAACGTGAGCCTCGAGACTAAACATCGAGAGGCCCACTCCCCGGCCGGCGGCCCCCGATTTCGCCTCGCCGAGCCTGGAAGCCCGAGATTCCTACCCCACAAGGGTGGGACCGACACCAAACGGCTCCCTACGATGAGCGGCGCCCATTGAGACCACGCAAGTCCACAAGTCCCGGTGAGCCCACCACTTTCAAAATTATCAGACTCCTAAACCACAAACCGAAGCCCGCCCAGCTAAGCCAAACGACGAGCACGGCGGCCGACGCCGCCCGCGCCATCAGAGCGCAGATCTCGACCCGGCAGCAGGCGGACCCTTGCCCCTAGCCATCATGGATTGCAGTCAAGCATTATCCCAGCGCCAACCGACCAACCGAGAGGAAAATGAACGCGCGGCCGATCTCAACGGGAACCCCAACCCAAACAACGACGAGTCACCCGGTAAAGATGCCTCGCATCAACAACAGGAGGAAACAAATAACTTCTCTTGGACGGACGTAGTCAGCAGGCGAGCCCGAAGACAACAACTTCAATCTGAGAGGGAAAAGGCCGCTGCTGCCGAGAAAGCACCCAACCACTCCTCAAATCCCCGTCGGAGAGCGGGTGATCCCGGCTCCCCCTACACTCAGGAGAACCGGAGCCGCCGAGCACAAACACAAAAGCTGCACCAAAAAAGGCCACCCCCCCTCCCGATTGACGACTACAAAGTGGTGATCCGGCCGAGAGACGGTCTCAACCTCGGAGCCTGGAGTACGGACAAGCTCACACGAGCCATCCTCGTGGCAGCTAAGCTCTCCTCCACCGAAACGGCCGATATCACTATAAGAATCCGCCGTGACCAGAACCTGGCGATCATCAGCACCCCAAGTTTAGAGACATCCTCCCGCATACAACCAATCTCGGCGCTAACTCTCGAAACCAGGCAATACGAAGTCACAGCATACCTGGCAGTCCCCGACAACTCATGCAGAGGCATCATCTCCGGTGTAGACACCAGACCGACAGCAGAGACACTCACTGAGGAATTACGTGCCCCCGAGACCAACATCTTGTACGCCCGAATGATGGGACAGACTAACACTGCCATCATCACATTTGAGGGACTCAAAGTACCCCACTACGTGTACCTGTCGGGCGGTGAATACCCATGCAGACCCTACCAGCCAAGAAAACAAATATGCGGCGTTTGCCTGGGCCTAGGACATCGCACCGACGTGTGCCCGCAACCGGAGAAGAGTCGATGCACCACCTGCGGAACACCTGGCGGAGCCATGGAAGATCACCAGTGCAAACCGCACTGCGTAAATTGTGGCGGTGAACACCCAGCGGTCGACCCGCGCTGCCCGGCCCGACAGAGAGGACCATACAACAAGAAACACGTCCAACAACACCAACAAATGCAAGGACGACAAAAATCGCCCCTACCACTGCCACCGCCCCCACCAAGAAACGCAGACCCTCAATGGCCGAAACTACCAAGCAAAACCTGGGAAGATCCTAATCCCTCCATCTTCCTGGCCGACTCCACACCGCAAGATTGCCACGTGCCAAGCCCACCCACAGAACGCCCGAAACACGTCGGCAGGAATAAGTCCCGTTCCAGCTCCAGGTCGCAAAGTCGTCCCCGGACATACGGAGAGTCGCAGCAAACGGACCAAAAGGGAAAACAGAAACACACCCTCCCCAGGGATGACCGCAACGAAACGAAGGTAAGCTGGGCAGCGCAGCCTTCTAACCCTCCCTACGTCCCTAAACTTGCAGACACTCCCTCCCCCCACGCACCAGAACCAGACCCTATACGAGATGCCATCACAATGCGAACAATCATGACAGCAACCGACACGCAGACGACAGCACAACCAGATTCAGACACGTTCGCAAAGACCAAGGAACATTTTGCCCTATCCCTACAGAATTTCCGAAGAGAAATTCATGAGGAGTTAAGGAACTTCCGAGAAGAAATCAGGGCCCTCACCAGACAACCCATAGAAGAGCTCAAGGAAGCACTCCGACTGACACCACGCGAGGAGAAACTCGCACCCGCCGAAAAAATACGGCAGGAAATAACACAGGACATACAGGAAATGAAACAACAGATAATACAGCAAATTGCTCTACAACTCCCCCAACTCATCCACGCCGCTCTAACCGACCCTCGAATCAAGCTCTCTCAGGCAGAGCCGAATCTCCCGTTGCACACCGACACACACGGTGAACGCGATCATCGCGAAGCGAGACGAGTACACCCTTACCACCGACCGACTACCGAAGCCTCCTGTACCCCTGCTGTAGCGGCACAGTCCGACGTCTCTCAACGCCAGCCCCAACACGAAGACAAATACTAGGGAACAAAACAAAAAGCACTCTCCCCCTACCGCCCCCGTGATCTCTACGCGAATCTGGCAATGGAACTGTAGAGGGTACCGACGCAAACGCGGAGCCCTCACACAATACCTCAGCACCCACACACAACGCCCCGACGCCATAGCAATTCAAGAAACCAACTGCGCCCCCAACCTGTCTGGATACGAAACATATGTGCAGAATACAATCCACGGAGATACACCGCGAGTAGCGACTCTGGTCGCAAAACACATCCCCGTCATAGAACATACCATGGACAGAAATGTAGACATCCCACATGTCCTTCTGGAACTCCTACCCCAGAAACGCGGAGGAACCAGCCTCTTCATACTGAATATTTATAGTCCCCCCAAGAGTGGCAAGAAAGACACCTTCGACAACATCTTCCTCGACGCGATTCGAATTGCCCGACCACGGGAAAACACATTTCTTATAGTGGGGGATTTCAACGCGGCACACCCGGCCTGGGGCTACGAACATGAGACGGTAAAGGGACGGAAGTTAGCGACGACTATATCTAGGAACCAGCTAACCCTTCTGACCGAACCTGATCAACCGACAAGGCTAGGCAACAGCGTAAACCACGACACGAGCCCGGACTTAACACTCGTGCGAGCACAAAAGCCATGTACCTGGACAAACCTCCAAGAAAACCTGGGGAGTGACCATTACATTCTTGAGACTGAGATCCAGACCCAAATCGGCCGAGGCCACGGACGCACACAACGACTCATAAACTGGGACGCCTTCCGACAGCTAAGACCACCCCCGGAGGGGGAAACAGCAGAAGCACACCCACCCCTAGCACAATGGATCCAGGAACTTAAAAATGACATTGACAAGGTGACTACGCAGGTGAAAACCACAAGCGCAGCCCCAGTTATTGACCCACACCTACTCCACCTGTGGGAAGCTCGCAGGGGACTCACCCGGAGATGGAGAACTCGCAAACACAACCGAAAACTCCGAAAACGCATAGCAGAGATCACCTTAGAGGCAGAACAGTATGCCGAGGAACTCACACAAACCAACTGGTACAAACTTTGTGATCAGCTCCAAGGAACCCTCGGAACCAAACGGACCTGGACGCTTCTCCGAAGCCTCATAGACCCAACAAAAACCAGGGCGGTAACATCCCACGCAATCACCAAACTTCTTCACCGAGAAACACGAAAGGAAAATGAGCTATGGGACGCTCTCAGAGAACGTTACATAGCAACTGGCCCTAAACCCAAATACTCTTCATACCCGCACGAAGAAGCCACACATCCCCTTGACACAGACATCACCGAATCCGAAGTCCGAAGCGCACTTACAAACCTAACCCGGAGCACAACACCAGGTAAAGACGGCATTACATACAAAATGCTTAAAAATCTCGACGACGGATCCATCACCGCCCTCACGGCTTATTATAACGAGGCCTGGAACACTGGTACACTGCCACAAGAATGGCGACATGCGGACATAACCCTCATACCCAAGCCGGGCAAGCCTCTCTCCCTCGAGAATCTTCGCCCTATATCTCTCACGTCATGCATAGGAAAACTCTTGGAGCACATAGTTCTTAAACGACTCCAACCACACCTGGAAGCCATCAACTTCTTCGCAGACACCATGTTCGGCTTCAGGAAAAACCTATCAACCCAAGATATACTTCTCCAACTTAAAGAAGACATCCTCGACCACCCAGGACGGGCACAGACAAGGGCTGTTTTGGCTCTTGACCTCAAAGGAGCCTTTGACAACGTTTCACATGACACCATTCTGGAAGGCCTCGCCCGATCCCACTGCGGAAAGAAGACCTACGAATACATACGGGCTTTCTTATCTAACCGAACCGCCACCTTGGGGATCGGCGATCATCGATCCGACCCAATCCTGCTCACGGGAAAAGGCACTCCCCAAGGTTCAGTCCTCTCGCCAACACTTTTTAACATTGCCATGGCAGCGCTTCCTAATCTCCTCGCCAAAACACCCAACATCCAATACGCACTCTATGCCGACGACATCACCATATGGACCAGCAAGGGCTCGGACGGCCAGATACAAGACAACCTCCAGGAAGCAGTAGACACCACCCAGAAATTTGCTATAGCAGCAGGACTTAGCTGCGCAGCTGAAAAGTCGGAACTCCTGCTCATCCGAGGAGCACGCAAAACTAATGAACGGAACAAGACCAAAGACGAAATCACCATACACCTTGAAGGCACCCCCATACCAAAAACCGACCGTCTAAGGATACTTGGCCTGCACCTCCAAGCCAATGCAAAAGCCACCCATACCGTGCAGCTGCTAAAGAAGCAATGCATCCAAATAGCCCACCTCATACGCAGAGTCGCCAACAAAAGAGGCGGCCTCAAAGAAACCGATACCATTAGGGTTGTGCAAGCACTTCTCATCAGCCGAATAGTATATCACGCCCCATACCAAAAGCTAAACCGCACGGAGCTAAATAGACTCAACATCATTCTCCGCACAGCGATTAAAACGGCCCTTGGACTCCCCCCGTACACCTCAACCCAACGATTACTCCAACTCGGCCTGCACAATACTATTGAGGAACTGATCGAAGCCCACACAACCGGACAACGCACCCGTATGAGCTACACAAAGACAGGACAACATGTCCTTCGCAGACTCGGCTGTCAGAGCTCCGAAATCCCAGAGCACACCATCAAAGTAGGGCCAGCCCCACCCGCAATCACTGCCAGGATACGAGTCATGCCACTCCCACGAAACATGCACCCAGAGCTCAATGCCGGAAGGAGAGCAGCCAGAGTACGTGCTCTCCAACGACTACACGGACACGACCCATGTACCTTTTACACCGACGCGGCAGAATATCCCGCACCACTCAAATATATGAGCATAGCCGTCTGCGATTCAAACGGTCAGAACAGGACAACGGCCTCCCTTCGAGGCAAGCTCCCCACCACCACCTCGGAAGAGGTAGCTATTGCATTGGCCTTAACACACTTATATCACACAATCAAGGATCATGATGCCCCATGCACTATCATCACCGACTCACAAGCGGCATGTAGAGCATACGCCAGAAACTCCCTCTCCCATTTAACATTACGAATTCTATCACCCCTTGACCCCTCCTTGCTACCACCGGTCCGCATTATATGGACACCTGGCCATGCTTCTCTTCCTGGTAATGAGAGCGCACACGCGCTCGCCCGAGAAATAACCCACCGGGCATTACACGAGGAGAGAGAGGAATCTAGCACCAGACACTACAGCACCGACCTTCCCCCAGCCCCCCTACTCACTTACAATGATGTCACAGAATACTACCGCTCCCACCGCAGAGCTCTTCCTCCCCCACACAAGACACTAACCCGGCAGGAGGAAATCGCATGGCGCCTACTACAGACCCACACCTACCCAAACCTATTCCATAAACAACGATTCTTCCCCACCAGGTACCCAGACATATGTCCGGGTTGCCAATCCCCACAACCCACCCTGTACCACTCCACATGGACCTGCCCAACCCCATTGGGAAACGGCATCAAACCTATGCCCCATCCTACATTCTCTTCTTGGGAGGCTGCGCTGTCCAGCACAGTGCCTGACGATCAGCGACGGCTGATTGAACGGGCCAAGCGTATAGCAGAAGCCAACGGAGCCCTGGACTAAGGGCACCGCCCAAGAACGAAGCAACGACCTCACTTCTTAAATAAAGTTTTTTCTCTCTCTCTCTCTCTCTCTCTCGACGCGCAGCATGAAACGAAAGTGCGAAACGAAAGTGCGCGGGCGGCGCCTCGGCTGCCTCGGCAGCGCCCGCGCACTTTCCCTCGGTTCACGGTGAGAGAGAGTTTCCCGCGCACTTTCCCACTTCCCTCGGCGCCTCGGCCAGCCTCGGCAGCCTCGGTTCACGGTGAGAGTGGCTACAAACCAAAGCCACCTAGAGTAGAAGGCCGGGGGGCTCTGCGCGTGACGTCACGCTAGTCGGCTTTGGCGAAGCCAAACGCGCGCCGCGGAGCAGCGCTGAAGAGTAGCAATTACTCCAGTTTTTCGGCACAAACGCGTGTTTATTGACTCGCGCGTTAGATATCTCGAACAAAACGGTAGTCATTGTGCATACTAGGATATCCACATCATTTTTTTGTTAACGTGGCCAGTTTTCGTTTCTTAGATTTGTTGTTTGTTTCTACAACTTTGTCATTAAGCTTACGGCAAAAGTTTTTTAGTAGAATGTTTGTAGAGCACCACAACACATGCTTCAGCACGTGTTGTGGTGGCAAAAGGCGAGTCTACAACTCGCCTTTTGCTGTTTGCGATGCTTGGTATGAGCAAGTTGGAGCCCAACCTTGTGACCGGAGTCTTCGCAAAATGTAGAGTTAGTGTAAGGTCAGGCTTCACGACGATCGAGTATTTTATCCAAGGGGCCTCAGTTTCAACAATGTGCACTAGAGTGAGGTGTCCATTGCCCTCAATAGCATGCCAGAATGCCGATTTCACGTTTTTCAAGTGGTCGGACAAGTCTTTTATGCTCAGTATTCGGTCCGCTTCTTCCTCATTGCGAAATGAATCGATTGACTCTGCGAGCGCTCTTTCCATTGCAGAAGCCTCTTGACGCAATCGCTTGCTGTCCGGGTCTTCTCTTCTCGCATGGTGTTTTGATAAATAATCTGGACAGCCAGGGAACTTTGATGGAACTGCGCCTGGGCGAAGGCGCACCCTAGACAGCGGCGCAGTCACCGTCCTCCCGGTAACTTCGTCGACGTGAGACACCTCCCGAAGAATGTCGTCGTCGGAGAAGTGACGCTCGCACACCTATAAAAATATATACCCTTCGTATAAATATTAGCGGCTTACCATTAAACGCTACACGTCGCCGTTATCGCCTATTCCCACAACCCTTGTATTGCTATCCCGTCCAAATGGAGCTATGGCACTACGAATGCGAGATAAACAATTGAAAATGGGAATTCCTCACCTTCGTTCTCTGGGAAACGATGAGGTTCTCTCGGGGAATGGCGTTTATCCAGGCATTCCGCAGCGCTTCATCTTTAGGAAGGCCGAACACGTGCACTTTGGGCCCCGTTTTGTAATTACCGTTACACCGAGGCACACAGCATTTGTCAGGCATGACGGACACAGCACTTGATCATCGAGCACAATACGCGAAACACTCGCAAGATGTGCGACGTTCGAAACAAGACGAACTAAGAAAACAACCGAGACAAAACTAAGCGTCTCTGAACACGCCGAAACAAGCTGCTTCCATCCGTTCTTCACCTTGGAACGTTCTGGAAACACGCCGAAGCAAGCTGGCTCCATCTGCCGAGCGGGAACGGAACTACACCGCAGCCGCGCCGTTGGCCGAGTAGCTGTGACGTAGACACACGTGATCGCGGGAGCCCCCAGGCTTTCCTCTCTAGGTGGCTTTGTACAAACGAAAGTGTAAAGTGCAAGTGGTGGCGGTTTGTCGGCCGCAAATCAGTCCGGAAAATCGAAGGACGAGTTGTAGGTTGTCCGGAATTTCAGTCACTTTTATACATTAACTCTATGGGGCGAGTGGCGGTTCCGCGAAAATGGTCAGAATAATCGGGCATGTCCGAAATTTCGGCGTCCGAAAAATAGGTCGGCGACTGTATAGAACATTGCACTTATGGTATCGGTATCTGATGGCTGTTTACGCCAGCGTTGTGAAGCATGCTTTTGGATACTCACCTTAAGCACTTTACAAACAATCTGTTATACCCGAGGATAACTTTGTGTGGCAAGGTGCACATTCATAGCTTTAAAGAGTGTTTGAAGTGCGGAAGCGCCCATAGCTCAGGCTCCATTGCCTCAGAAGGCTGCACTTTGCATAGTTTCCTCAACCGCCACCGTTTTACACTGTGTCATAAAGTTGCACACAAGTAATGTGTGTCTTCATATAGAGCAGGGAATGATTGCACAGTGAGCCATTCACAGAAACACTGTAGAGTAAAACATACGCATGGGCTGAATAGGAAATTACTTTATTAGAGTGGTTTCCACAGCTTCCTTTTTGTGGCAAAATGAATAGGACAGGGATACCGCTAAGTGATTTGTTAAAGCCTATAGTGTCAGATATATCTATAGCTTGTTAGACTCATCGGTTTGGAGAAGTCTAGCAGAGAAATGTTTTGTACCGTGGCACCTGCAGCATTGTAGTTGCATATCACTTTATTTTCTAGTACTATAATTCCACTTCCAGGTTTCCTACTTACGTTTCCCAAAAGACAAGGAAGAGTTCAAGAAGTGGATTATCGCAATCAGAAGAGACGAGGGGAAAAACTTCAAAGTGACACAGTCAACAAAGGTGTGTTCACTACACTTCAAGGAAGACGACTTCCTGCCTGGATATGTGAATGGAAGGAAATTTTTTAAGGAACGGATTGTCCCCAGCAGATTTAAGTTCTCAGCCTGTAAAGTGCCGAGAAGAAAAGTTCACAGGCATAGTCCTGTACTCATGGCCAACCCCGTCGACACGCCAGCCGTGACCGCAGACGATGAAGCCGACAGCGCAGCACCTTCCGAAAACCAGTCCCCACCACTCCCCGAAGTATCCGCCCTGGTTGTAGAACTTCAAGCAAGAGTCGCTGAGCAAGCTGCACAAGTAAGTCAGCTGACGTGCAATCTTCAAAGGGCTCGAGAAGAGCTAACAGAAGCCAAAAATGAAGTTTTGAAATTGACGAGACACATGGAACTTCTGGAAGACTCCAACCAGAAACTACAACAGAAATTAAGCCAGAGGTTCTCAATAAACTGCTTCAAGGACAGACCCGATGACGTGCAGTTCTACACAGGACTGCCAAACTATGACGCATATCTTTGTCTGCTACAGCATCTAAATCCTGGCAGCAGTGGAGAGAACATCAAGATGTGGTCGACTTCCTACTCGCAAGGCAGCAAACAAGGGAGACCACGAAGCTTGCCCCCTCACGACGAGCTGTTCCTAGTACTGGTTCGCCTTCGTCTCGGCCTTCTCGAGAGGGACTTGGCCTTCCGGTTTGGGATTTCTACCACCACAGTCTCACGGCTGTGCATAACATGGATCAGCTACCTTTATCAGTACCTGGGACATTTTCCCTTGTGGCTCACACGGCAGGAGGTGGACGAGGACATGCCACCTGCTTTCAGAGAGAAATACCCCACAACAAGGGTGATCCTTGATGCGACAGAGATAAAGTGTCAAGTTCCTAGCTCCCTCACACTTCAGTCGGCAAGCTTTTCGTCATACAAGTCGACAAACACCTTCAAGGGACTAATAGGAATATCCCCAGATGGAACCGTGACATTTGCGTCGCAGCTCTTTCTGGGGTCTATGTCGGACAGGGAGTGCGTACGGCAGAGTGGATTCTTAAAACTCCCCTTTGACGATAAGGACTCTGTCATGGCCGATAAGGGGTTTCTAATTTCGGACCTCCTGGAGGAGATCAATGTCAAGCTCAATATCCCTCCATTCCTTGGGCAAGGCACATTCACAGAAGCCCAAGTCAAGGAAACGGAGAACATCGTGTCACTGCGCATTCATGTGGAGCGGCGAATCCAGCGGGTTAAGAGCTTCCATATTTTTGATCGGGTTATCCCTCTGTCACTTGGGCCAGTAGTGAATGAGATGTGGGCTATCTGCACAGTTTTGTCAAATTTCCAAAACCCCTTGCTACGGCAGCACGATGCCGGCGATGGGGACTAGCTTTCTGTATGTTTATTTGGCTCTGTGCAAGTTGTGCCTATGTGTTTGAAGACATAAAGCCTTTCTTCAACTTTGTACCACCATGTTTTACATAAGGCCTGTGTCAACCCTGGTACACAGCAGAATAGAGCAAGTGAGAGTATAAAAGTGGAGCTTTTCACGATTGACTCATTAAGCCAAGCATCCTCTAAATGTTGCAGCCCGGGCTAGTGCCCTGTGTACATGCATTTAACCACACTTGCGGTTTATATCATATTTTAAATCTGTGATAGGGAAAGAAAACTGGTGATCACTTGTGCTCTGGGGCTAACGCTAGCCATAATTCGGTTAGCCTCAGTGGCACATCCGCTCACGCTTTCAACCATTCGCGACATACCTCGGAAAACCCATATAGTGTTATGGCAAAACAAACAAAACGGATGACTGTATGTGGCACTGCTGTCAGCTACAAGAGGAAAAAGCAGATGTAGATGGTGGCCTACTATGTGCTACCTCTTTTCCCTAAAGAAAGCAAAACACTGTGAGTAACCAGCCCCCAGTCTTGTCACACCTCTTCTCGAGGTGTCTACACAAGCACCATAAAAAGCCTGACAGAAAGTGTCACATTTGCCACTATGACAATTTTATTCGGCTCGTCGAGAAATGGCACTGGCTATCAAAAGCTGCTGCTACTCCTTTTTCGAAAAATAGCACTTTGCGATTGGTGTTGATGCTCCCCTGCAACACAAATGCCCTCAATTCATAATTGGGTACTTCTTTTCACTACTCCTCAAGGAAATTGCTATTGTATTATTGCAGAGTGGACTATAGTGAAACCCGAATGTCCGCGACACTCAAACGGAGGTATCCGCACACCAGAAGAACCTTGGCGATAAGTGCGGTAGCTGAAGTTATGCACTCGCACTGTGAGATGCCAAAGAGCGAGCATTTTACAAGTGCATACACAAGGCAGATAGAAACATGCTCGATATGTTATCACTCTACGCCAAGGTGCCTTTATGTGTGTTTTGTCACTCTTTGTAGTTACCTGACGCTGACAGCACGCACTTGAAAGAAAAAATACAAAGAAATTGCGATGAACAAAATGCTGCCATACTAGCACCAAAGTGAGAAGCTCGAGGAGGGAAATTTTCGAGCACATGTTCACGGAAAAGATAAACAGCAAATGCATTCTGACGCAAAATGGGCTAGTGACACCACCTGAAGACATAAGCCTGCACGTGAGAGCACTCTGCTCTGGACTAGCACGGAAACACTATATATTAATACAAATGGAAGTTTTCCACAGAACAGTGTGATGTCAGTCATGGTCCCAATGAATTCAGGAAGGGAACTCGTTCTACACGAAAGCCAAGTGGTAGAGCTGAAGGAATGAACACGTTCGTTGAGCAAGAGGTATAAAAGAAAATTTTACTCTGTGGCATAATGGGATAATCTATTAAGAAGTTCACTTGATTACTGACTGCTGCAGTAGAACTAATAAACATGAGTATGGTTCTGTTTGCACTCATACATATTCACTATTCGTGACCGACAGTTGGGATTTAAATACTAAAGCACACATATCTAAGTGCAGAAAAATGGTTCATGAAAGGATTGGGAAAAAAAAATTGCTAATACCTCAGACAAATCTGTAGTCAACATACGTAAACATTTCTGACTGGATCTATCTTGTGTTTAAGATATAAAGAAAAGAATGCTTGTTACCGTGACAAGATGGCGAGGTGGCTTTCAGGTGAAGCACTGGCTTTACATGGTTATGCACTGCTTTTGCACAGGTGTGGAAGCAAGACAGAAAAGTAGAAGTTGTCTAGCGCTGCCTTGCATTTCGACCACTTTCTGTCAGAAAAGTGAATTCTCTCCACGATCAAAAACTGATGGGAATAGACGACAAAGTCTCCCCACAGCAGCCCAGAGAGAGCCATTCGTTCAAGGATTTGGTAATAATTCTTGTGTGTCCTGTTCAGCCGGTATACGCCCGCTGTGTTCTTTTCTATGTAGAAGTCGACTTCAGTGTCGAGGCCTCCATCCCTCCAGGTATATGGGCGCTTCACCTCAACGACTCCATGAGGAGTCGCTTCGGTTGGATCCCACACAACCCTGTCTGGAGACGCCCCAAGCCATGGGCAGTCCGGGCGAACAAGGATGCCACAAGGAAAGGTCTGGATGTCGTGTCCAAGTGCCCGCAAAGAAGTCTCATAGCGCTGCACAGCAACAGGCTCATACTTGATGCCATGCCTATTAGAATACAAAAAATGAACAAGGGTCAAGAAATGGCTGCCACGAAACAATTTGAAAAAAAGGCTTTGATATTAGACACAAACACGGCAATGGCTACCCCACATTCAGACTGAATTTAGTTGTGCCCATTGCTCAGTCACCGCTGCATGATCTCTGCTACTTTATTGGGAGATGCACAGTAAATGTGTTTCAGCTGGCCTTAGTGCGTTGTCGCTCGTCACAGATGAGACGTACAACACTAAAGGTGCATTCGCACGATGGAGTTTTTTCCGCGAAGAGAGCTAAACGTTGTCAAGATTGGAGGTCACGTGCGGTGTGTCACAAGTGTTTATTAAAGGAACAATGAAGACGATTTTATTTAATTTTTTTGAATGGTGTTTTTATGCTTCTTGGGAACATAGCATGGTGCCCAATTTTTTGTAGACATTTGTGACGCGTATTTCTGTGCCTACGAAAGAAGTAAAGAAACCGAAACTGAACAATCTCCATTCTCGTTTCTGGGCCTCCGAAAACGGAGGTGACGTAGGGAGTGACGTCAAGTGTGAATAGTCGGTATCGGTAGTATTTAGGAGATCGAGACTCTGGTAACCGCGGTGGATTATAGCAGCGCAGTGGCGCGGTCGTTTCGCCGAATCTGTCAACATGGACGGCAATGCCGCTCTCGTGAGCGAGTTCGAGCTTCCGTTCACTGACCGAACACCAACGGAACGGGAAAACGTGTGTGGCGGACCCGACGGAGACCGCCCAGCCGGCAATGGGCGGCCCGCACGCCGAAGGACGAACGCGAGGGAGATGCCGAGGGGAAAGCGGCAGCGATCCGACCGTTCCGGGATCCGGTTCCTCCGCGGACGTCCTCTTTTCGTCGTCAAAGAACACGAACAGCAACCCACACGTGAAAACTAGCGTCGCCCGAACGAATACTGGTCTTCAGTCGACCGTTAGAACAGCCATCTACAGCTTCTTCTTCGAGTACCGTGTTCTTTTTTTATTTTATTTTGTTTGCCCATAGTTGCTCGTTGCCCGTTTCGCGTCCAGCGTAGCAAAGAAAAAAACAATTATGCTGCTTTATTTATGGTTTAGTAATCATTTCCGGTCCGATTTATACTTTTCGTGGTTATTCAAGCGGAAATTAGAACATTATTCCTAAAAATCGCGAACCAAAACGTGAACGAGGGCACGTTTCTCGTTTCGACCAATCGCTGACGCGTCTTTTGTGACGTCGCGCTTCTTGGCCCCGCATCAGTCACGTGAGCTCCGCTTCTCCTGGCTTCTCCCGCAACTCTCGGGGCGTCGCCCCAGTCGATCCCGGTGTGATTATTACCGCGTCTGTTTAATTGATTTGCGCTGCACACAAGCGCCGGTTTCGGCTGAAATTTGGGCAACGTGTCCTGAGACGTGCCTGGAAGCCAGTTCAATCGCCAAAAAGATGTCCGAAATTGCCTTCATTTTCCCTTTAACCCTGTATCCCCACGGGAACCCACGAAAGTTCTGTGGGTGGCTTACAGACTCCCCGAGGGATTCTTGAAAAATGGAGGACCCCATTCTTTTGGGGAGGGCAGTTGAAATTAGCCGCGGGTTTCTTTTATTTAGTTCTGTTCCTTTTGTGCCCTGAGAATGTGAGACTGTCCAAAACAAGCTCACAAGAACACAAGAACTCCAGAAGTTGCGTAGTGCGAGCACTCGCTCAGGTTTTCTTCGCTACCCCTTCCTCTTTGTGGCTTTTTCCCCTCGCAGGTCAATGAAATACTTGGTTTTCTCCACAGAGAAATCTCCCTCGTGCGAGTACATCATAAATAGTGTCGACAAATGTGTCGCGGGTGGTGTGGGCTCCTATTCGAAGCAGCCCTGTGCTCAAACCTATCACATCTACAGGCCTACTGACATTTAGCAAAGCTTGGGCAAGCGTGAATGTCCAGAGGCGGCATGGAAATCAAGCCTCCATGTCATCACATCCTCCAAGCACAAGTTATCATGGCCTGATTGAACAGCTGCATGCTTTATCTGCTACGCAAGGAAACTCCCCGTCTGAGGAGGATGAATTAGCAGACTCGCTCAACAGTGTTGGATTCCAAACATCCAATACTGTTTGCTTAGCATTAAGTACTTGCTTTAACAGAAGTAGAGCTACCATGACTGTATGCAAATATTTGGGGAAAATAAACTGCACGTGACCATTGGCCATGCACGTGCGGTGAATACACCCCATGTGGCACTACAAATGTCATCCGGTTGGTGCTCGAGCAGAACGTCCGAACAGTGCTCATTGCTCCGAAACGCTTCTATCATGGTGATCTCAATGCTGCCGATGGAGGCACTTTGCACTGCTTGCTCTTCTCCTGCTGGCCGCAAACACATCGACATGTTTGTGGCTGGCGGGAAATCGTAAGTGCCACCAGGCTCAATACTGCTCACTACAGCTGCTCCGAGAACTTTTACGTCTACCAGCAAGAAGAGCCACTTGGCAGGACACTTTTTGTTCGTTTCAGAACATACTTTTGCCGCCCACAGCGCTCTAAGTCTGAAAAAGAAAAGTTAATTTTGCGAGTTGACATGCTAAGCCACAGGGCACCTGCCATATCGCAGTGAAGGTGATTAATTTCAACTTAATGGGGATCTTCTGACACACAACCACCATCTCGGTAACGTAAGCTGGTGCTCTTTTTGGGTGTAAATCATGAGATGAAGCAGATGCCCAGAACAAGTTGACTACTCCTTCAGATGGAGGGAAGTTCGCTCTGCCATAAAGTCTTCCCACCAATAGGCTTCCCTCAAACTGTGGGCATCCCAGGGTCCGAACACGCCAAGCGATGCTCTAATGTAAGCTTTAATTCAACAGCTGTTTCCTCCAAGAAAGTTTTATAATCACCTGATTGCACGGACGTGAGAGATATCCTTGGGTGCGGTCAGGTTGATGAGGCCTTTTAAAGTCCAGCTCTCTCGTGTAGCAGCATCACCAAAGGATGAGGCTGTGAGTCGGGACTGCCGGGCCGCCTTCCACAGTGGACTTTTGGACTGCTGCCGGGTGTTCCTCTCCAAACATGTAGCGTCCGTAGAAGTCACCAGCAAGGACTGAGAAAATAGTAGCCTTTGTTATTTGGTTACAACCAATGACACCCAACGTATGGAAGTGGCAAAATTTGAACGCATAGGTCGAGAAGAACATGCAATCAATTATTTCTTTGCTGGTACGCAAATCAGGACCAAAGGTCTTAGAAACCATTGGTGACTATGGCGGCTTGGAGCTCATGGCCATGAACAACTATCTGAATAACTGATGCAATATCACAAACTTGCCTTCTGAAACGGGTTGATGGTTGTAGACCAGGGATAAATGCAGTTAAAAATACTCGAAGAAATAACTTTGTGCCAGTGTACATTGCTTCTAGTGCTGGCACAGCTACAAATATGGCAGTTTTTGTGGAGGCTCTTGTCCTACAAGGTTCTATGTTTGCGAGAAACCGTATACAGTCGCCGACCGATTTTTCGGACTCCGATAATTCGGACTTGTTCGATATTTCGGACCTAAACGCGGAACCGTGACTTACCCCATAGAAATAGTGTATATTCACGACCAATGTTTCGGATAGCTTTAAGTCCGAAAGTTCGATTATTCGGACAAAATCGTCGCGAGCGATCGGTGGAAAACACCATCGAGAAGCGGCCATTTTGAATTCAATGTTGGCTACAAATGGATTGGCTTGGCTTGGCAGCGCTACTTGAGTACTCTTGAGTTTTACCGCTAGGTGACGCTATGCTAGCCCTTTTTTTTCATTTAGCTGCACGTCATCATTATCGTTTTGCTTTGTTTTTCTGTTCCTTCGCGTCGCCAGTTGCCATTTTGCGCTCGTGGATTTGCGCCTCTCATCTTGTTCGGACAACGCTGGCTTGGACGTCATGGCCCCATCTGTTGTACTGCCACCGCGATGTGTCGTTAAGAAGCGCAGAAAGTACTCGACCATAACGCTAGAAACGAAAGCAGCGATTCTCTAGCTAACAGAAAGTTGCCGAACGGAAACGGAGGTGTAACCTGAAACGAGGCACCACTTACGGCTTCTTTAAGCCCACTTGGAAGTAATAAAGGCAAGTTTTTCAATCTCCCGATTTTTCGGACTGCTCTATTATTCGGACGTTTTTTCGGTCCCCGCGAAGTCCGAATAATCGGTCGGCGACTGTACTGCTTTTGCCAGACTCCTCAATCTTTTGAGTTGTGGTCAATGGTGCCAGCCAGAATAGTGGATGACATAAAGAAATATCGCCTATACTCCATTTCAGAAGTTCCGTGTAGCAGTGTGGAAGCTACAGATCTCTTCAACCAATTAAAAAGCCGAACACCTTCTAAAAGATGTTCCTCCGCGCGCTCTCTCTCTCTCGTCGTCTGCTTCTGGTGCTCTTTCTTATCGCGCAAGAGGTTGCCTACTTACATCCTCTAGCCTCCGCTTTCCTGCACGGAACTTTTGAAGTGAAGTATAGTACTCTATTTTCATGCATAACAACACAATAAGCAAAAGTTTAGTGACCCAAACATGTCCGCAAAGATGCGTATTCATTCTCTTGTTGGTAGAGCCACTTGTCATGCTTCTGAAATTTAGAAACACCAAAGGTGACACTACCGAAGGGTCACTTATATGTAAACGAATAGTGTAAATGGCGGAAAATGTTTGCCAGTGTGGTTGCAAACTATGAACCAAGAGTGGAATGGTGTTAGGTGATACTACCGTATATAAAGATCTGTTGCAAAGATGCAAGCGAGCACCAAAATATTATTTAGTGGTGTTTGCTTTGCTGGTACTACCTGCAACAAACATTTGAAAATGATGATGTGGAGATTACTCTCTTTAGCTGTCTTGTTCTGCCTTTGTTTTTCTTGTTCCTTCATTTGAATTTGCCACATGAACGGTGTTGTTGTAAGCATCAAAACTCAACTATGTAAAAATAAATGGTACCTTAAGAAGCAGGTCTTGTTCCACGGGAAGGTTCAGCCCAGACATGTTCCAGCTTACGCAGGAATCGAAGAAGGCCGGCTCGCAGGGCAGCACCCGGTTTCTTTCCTGGACATGGCTCACCTCCGGGCTGATAAAAGTGTCGTACCCGAAAGGCACCAATGACTGCTGGTAGGACAGCAGACTTCCAACCGCAGCCAGGCCGAACTTCGTCTCGACCGGATCGGCGGTGGTTGCCCTTCGGAGGCGCTTCGCAAAAGGCGAGGCTTGACATGAGAAGAGGTTCTCTCCAAGTACTTGGATGGAGGCCATTCTGTCATTGAAGGAGACCGCATTTCTTTGAGCGTCATATAACTTTGACGTGATAGGTGTTTCCAGGCCCTCCTTTCAAACACTTCTCCAGTCGACGGACTGCAGGCTTGTGGAGGCGACTGCTTCCCCTCGTGGACGGCGCCACTGCTGAGGCAACTCAGTACAGGATACTGCAGGGGGAGCTTCTTGATAGTCTTTCGCTCTTAACAAAGCCAGAAGCTTGAGGAGGGCCAGACTGTGGTTGCACGCCCCACTTTTGCCAGCCGCACACTCACAGTCGGCACCCTCCACGTCTCCACTCTGAAGGAGGTTAACAGAAACCTTGTACGGCTTTGCAGTTTTTTTTTGGCTCCTAAAGCAACTTGCTTTGATGTGAACACCAGTAACGGAGCTGAAATGAATAAAAAAAATCGGTCATTAGCATTTTTTTTTTTAGATGCATGTGCTGCATGATTGTTTACTGAGCAAATATGTTATGTTCATAAAAGTCGACAACATGGTCTTAAAGCGCTGGAAATATATTGTATACACTCGCTTGTCCTATCTTTTGCGCTAGCGTGATTGTGCATACACACCGAATCGTCAACGTGAAGGCACCAGCTCTGAAAACACGACCAAAGAAGACGTCCTAGGCTAGCGACACAACGAGCGATTTCGTTTTGACTCGGCCCCCACTCCTCACTTCGCACGCCACTGAGACTCGCAACATCATGTCAAACTGTGAAAAAGCAACGACAATGTTTCATTTCACCATGTTTTCCCATTGCGAACGATGCCGAAGATGAAAATGCATGCATGGTGCCGCCTTTCGAAGCGTTCGACGGCACACGAGCGTGCGCACGTAGCTGGCACGCTCACGGCCCGATGCTTAGGGCTGTTTGTTTATACTCCAACGTAACAACGGCGAGCGTCTGCGCACACCTCTTTCTCAAGCTCGAAACGATGCTGACGTTGACTAACGTAGCTCAAAGCAGCTCGGTGTTCGTCAGCGACCGAGTCGCTGACCGACGCCAGCCAACATCAACCTTCTCTCGCACGTGAGATTAGAAGACAGCAAAGCTTAGAACAGAATGCGAACGCTCGCTGACGTTACGACGGAGTATAAACACACCTTTGTCTCTCGCATTTAGGTTGAAACGGGCGACAAAGAATAGTCGTGCTTTCATGCTTACCTGTTGGACACTCGAACCGACGAAGGCTCTACATAGGCCTCGGTGAGGAATTTGTGGCTTCGGGCGTCTTGACGGCTCGACGTCAATCTCGACGCGCGGTAGGCCTCAATCTTGTGTTCACTGAAGCTCCGCGGAATCGTGGTCAGGCTAATGCTCCAAGGCGGGGCTGATGAGCCAGGGTCAGCGGTACCGGCGATACCAACAGAAGCAGATGCCATAGCAGCCATGCAAGCTTCGACGACGCCGCCGCTCTAATGGCGACGGTTTCGGTTTCTCAGTGTTGCTTGACCGACTTTCGGGAAGTGCCTATTTTCGTGACATCTTTTTCCTTCTTTTTAAATAAATCAGTTGGGAGTCAGCGCTCTTTCGTTCTACTGTCCTTTTCTCTTCCGCCAACGTTTTGTGTGCTGTTTATTTTTAGTGATGTACCAACTAGCTCAAATTACCACTTTACTACAGTTATAATGATGCCTTAATTTGGTTAGCCTTAGCAGGAATGCCATGTCCTTCCTAGTGCATGCCAGCAAGCTGCTACTACTTTCAGAAAGAATGAACATGCATTCCATGAATACTAGTGCCCTAGTGGATTCACTCTTTATTTTTTGTTTTGGACTCACGCCTTGTACATGCATCTCTTCTATGTAATTTGGCATTGGCTCGACTTGCTCCTGTTCTCCATTGCCCATTGGTTGTATGTTGGTAAACCTCTTTTTTGCATATGAAATTAGTGTTAGCAAGGCAGCTAGTCATACTTCTTCACATACAATCCATGACATTTAAAAACTACCTTTACAAAACATTTCTGAAAAATATTCTGTCTACAATGAAACCCGTCTAGAACGAACCCACGTATAGCGAATTATTGTCGATATTGAACTCACGGAAATTTTAAATAAAAAGGCATGCAGAAAGTATTTCTTATAACGAACAACATATTGGCTATATCAAACTTTTTCCCCATGGGAAAGTTTCAAAAAACGCGGAAACAGTCGTCTTCTGGCCTGTCCTCCCCCCCCCCCCTCCCCCAAAAAAAGTAGTGAAAGAAAGAAAATTCCAAAAGCTCAAGTTCCGAACAAAATGGAGCGAAGAGAAGCGATTCAGCAGGGGAGAAAGCTCTAAAATAAACCCTGCATGGACGCACAAAAAAAAACTTTTCATCAAAAAAAGGTTGCCCACGAAGAGAAGCGATTCAGAAAAAAAGATAAGCTTAAAAAAAAGAACTCTGCACGTATGCAAAAAAAGAAAAATATATATCTTTCCAGCGCGTTGTTACAAGGCAGAAGCGAACAGATGAGAAAGAAAGAGAAGCTCTCGCCTTTCAACGAACGCATCGTGGAAGTTCGTTGTAAATGTTTTTTGCTATATCGAATTACTTGCTATATCGAACTGATCGTAGCGTTTCTTGCTGTTCGTTATAAATGGGTTTGACTGTATAGTCGGTTACAAGTTAAGAAGGTAGTAGAAGCTCCTCCCCATAAGCGTGATGCGCCCGCTTCAGACGCCTCCGCAGTTGAGAAAATAGTTCGCTGAAAACGCCCCTTCTGCTTCAATGAATAGACATTGACCACAGACAGACCTTGTAGCGGGCGGCAGCTTGCGCCACCTAGCCGAGGCAAATTACTCGCTCCGGAAGGTTGAAGTAAAAAGAAGGCTTCAGTGCAACGAAAATTGTAACTTTTATAAGTAATGCATATATGGTTGTTGGTTTTAGCTTGATAACCTTCCTACACGAATTAGGTACATTCTGTGCATTTGCTGCGTTCGTTAAAAAAAACCTGCGTTTCGGGTTTTGAAAGTTTCTGCGATTCGTGTTTTGACAAATCCGAAGTCGTCTTTCCTCTTCCGTTATGAATCCCAACGTGGAGACAGCGGAATGCAATTCCTCCGATTCTTCTTCGTCAAGAGAATCTGGTGCAGCCTCGCCGTCTACGCCAAGGCGCCTCTACAAGAAGCATAAGAGCGGCGATGCTCTCAACCGAGTTGCACGGCAGCTGATAATTTATTTATTTATTTATTTCAATACCCTCAGGGCCTAGGGGCATTACAGAGGGGGTGGGCATAAAATATTTGCTCTGCATAAAATTCAAACAACAAGGCAACTTGATTATAAATGTTAGTTCGGCATAATCCTAGCAAAAGTGAGTAGTTAGAGCTTTTCTAAATAAATCTATTGATGGAATAGTTACTAATGATGCGGGAAGGTGGTTCCATTCAGATGACGTTCTAGGGATGAAAGAGTTGATGTAAGCTGAAGTTTCGCAATGAGGTATGCCAACTTTAAGTTTGTGATCAATGCGGGGAGAAATGAAGGAGGGGCTAATGAATAGTTTGTTTTTCAGTGAAGCCTTGGAATGATAGATTTTATGGAAGAGGCAGAGGCGAGATATTTTCCGACATGAGGAAAGAAGAGGCAGGGCTAGGGTGGTTTTCATAGATGAGACACTTGCGGTGCGATGATAGTTGCAGACTATGATCGTGCACCGCGATTTTGCAGGGCTTCGATGTTTGTTATAAGCGTTGAGTGACCTGGATCCCAGATTGCTGCGGCATATTCCAACTTTGAACGTATTAAAGTCTTATACGAGAGAAGTTTTAGAGACATAGGGGTTAAGGAAAAGTTTCTTTTTAAATATCTGAGCATTGAATTAGTGTTAGCGATTATATGATCAGAATGAGTTTTCCATGATAGGTTAGAAGTGACGTGAACACCGAGATACTTGAAAGAGGTTACAGATGCCAGCTGAATATTACATATTGAGTATGGTGATGGTGATGTGTTACGACGAGACACCCTCATAGTTTTACATTTGTTAGTATTCAGAGTCATTTGCCATAAGTCGCACCATTCCGATACCGCACATAAATCAGCTTGAAGAAGTGCCGCGTCGGATTCGTTAGTAATTTCACGATATATTACACAATCATCTGCGAATAAGCTAATAGGGGATGATACACACATTGGTAAGTCATTAATATAAATAAGAAACAGAAGGGGTCCCAAAACGGACCCCTGGGGAACACCGGAGGTGACGGCACTGAGGCAAGAATTTGCCTCATTGGTAGTAACAAACTGTGATTGATTAGTTAGGAAACTTTTAATCCAGGACAAGACTTTAGGATCAATATTCAGTTTGTCAAGCTTAAGAAACAGTAGTTGGTGAGATACTTTATCAAAGGCTTTGCAAAAGTCGAGAAAGACGCAGTCAACCTGAGATCCATGGTCAAGGATGGAAAAGAGATCATTAGTGAAAGTTAGAAGCTGTGTTTCACATGACAGGGATTTCCGGAAACCATGTTGCGAGGGTGAAAAAAAAGAATTAGAATCTAAGAAACTAACTAGATTAGAGTAAATGATGTGCTCTAAAATTTTACAGGACGTGCTGGTTAAGGAAATGGGTCGATAATTAAGAAGACTATGTTTGTTACCTGATTTATGAAGCGGAACCACCTTTCCTATTTTCCAATCGTCCGGCAAAATGCCAAGGTCAAGTGATTGTTCGAAAATTTTTAGAAGGAAAACTGAAATCTAATTTTTTGTAGATTTAAGAAATTTAGAGCTCATGTTATCAACACCACTCGACGAGGATACTTTAAGATCATCGATTTGTTTAACAATCCCATCCCGTCATAATCAAAAACAATCGGGTCCATTGGAAAGAAGTTATAAACAGGATAAGTGGGGAAATCAGAGTCAACATCACTAGAAAACGCTTTCACAAAAATATCATTTAGTACAGATGAACGCATACGTTCAGGTGCGACACAAACCGCCCGCCAAGCCCGGCCAGCCCGGCCTCACTGTGGAGGAGTCCTGCATCAAAGTCAGCAAACTGCTTGGCATTGGTGTACGCACCATCCTCGAGATTAGGAAGCAGGCGAAAGAAACTGAGGGAAAAGTTGTGACACCTTCTCGGAAGCGCCCAGCAAGTGAAGGCAAGAGGCGGCGCAAAGTCAGGTACGGCGACTTCACGTTGTGCGCGCTGAGATTGTGCGTCCACCGTTTCTTTCGACGGAACGAGGTCTCCACGGTGAAGAAGATAACGGCCGAATTCTGCGCGAGCACTGAACTTCCCTCGTTGAAGGCTTGGACTGCGCGTCGCCTTCTCCACGACATCGGATTCGAGCATGACAAGAGGGAACGAAACTCGCGGCTGATTGAACGAGAGGACATCGTCGCCTGGCAGCAGAAGTACCTGCATGAGATCGCACGTCACCGACAAGATGGTCGGAAGATCTTCTACTTGAACGAGACGTCGGTGACGGCAGGGCACACTGTCTCAGGGGTATGGGTAGACACGACCGTGGCCTCGTCTCACGACGCCTTCATGCGTGGTCTCTCGACTGGCTTCAAGCAGCCGTCGGGGAAGGGCCAGCGTCTTATTGTCACCCACATCGGCAGCGATGAAGGCTTCGTCGACGGCTGCCTGGACGTGTTCTGTGGACAAAAGACCGGCGATTACCACGAGGAAATGGATGGCGCCCGCTTCGAGAATTGGTTCGACGGTGTCCTCGACAAACTGCCGACAGAATTATCGTCATGGACAACGCTTCTTACCACTCACGGCGGTTGGAAGCAGTGCCGACGACGAGTTCCCGCAAAGACGACATCCGACAGTGGCTGACGTCTAAAAAAATTTCATGGGACCCCAAGATGCTGAAGAAGCAGCTGCTCGACATTGTGGCCTTGGTGAAGCCACGGCACCTAAAGTATCGTGGGGACACTGCTGCCGAGACGGCTGGCTGCACTGTGGTCAGGCTCCCACCGTATCACTGCGAGTTCAACCCCATTGAACTGATATGGGCGCAGATCAAAAACGGCGTTGCTGCCCGAAACACGACGTTCAAGATTGTCGACGTGGGGACACTCCTCAACGAAGAAGTTGACAAGGTCACCACTGACAACTGGATTAATGCTGTCAGGCACGTTATTGACATTGAAGCAACGTTCCGACGAGGCGGTGCCACAAGTGCCCACATCCAGCCCATCGTCATTCAGCTGGATGGAGAGGACACCCCATCCGAGAGTGACCTGTCTGGTGTCAAGCCCCTTGACGAAGCTTAATGCCACCATTATAAAGAAAGCGTGGAACATCTCGGAACACAAAACGGTCCTTTTAAGGACCACTCATATGCTTTAAAATCGGATCGTTGTTCTTGTCCACCACTGACCTCCCGTGTCTCATGTTGTCATGCTTCTCTGCTCGTTGGCGTATAGCATTTCGATATGCAGCCACCAGACAAACTTTATTTTTGTTGCGATAATGTCTAAGCTGGTCTATAGATTGCACTGTGCCATGAATCAACAGTATAGATTTCAACTTCGCGGAAACAAAAGTTTGCAGCCCATCTATGGCAAAGACATCAGATGCCATATTGGCCCTTCCCGCTGTCTAAACATCTTTGCTACGCAACAAATAGAATTTTAATTGCAAATAAGCTCTTTTTTGTTTAAGAAAAACGACACAACAGATCACTGCCAGTGCTCTGCTTTAAAGCATAAATTGGACGTCTGTGGCCATTCACATGACTGAGGCCTCTGGGAATAACAAAGCCGTGTGTTAGCACAGCGGAGAGCGAAATCGCAGTACCAGTGCTCTGTTTCGAAGTCTAAAGGGAACGCCTATGGTCATTCACATGACCGAGGCCCCTCTGAAAACAACAATAACGTGTGTCAGCACTGTGGGCAGCTAACTCTAACTTCCATGACCTGTTTCGAAGCATAAAACTGACGTCGGTGGCCATTCACACGACCAGGCCACGCTGAGAATAACATAATGTGCGTCCCACTGCGGGCATCCATCTATAAGCAATACCTGTTTCGAAGGATAAACTGGCGTCGGTGGCCATTCACACGATCGAGCCACTCCTGATATAACAATACCGTGCGTCAGCACTGCGGGCACTGATCTAACTGCCAATGATCTGTTTCGAAGCCTAACTGACTTCGGTGGCCATTCACACGACCGAGGCCCCTCTGAAAATAACCATAAAGTGCGTGAGCACTGCCGGCAGCTAACTCTAACTGCCAATGACCTCGTTTCGAAGGATAAACTGTACGCGGTGGACATTCCACATCGAGGCCACTCTGAGAAATAACAATAACGTGGCGTCAGCCTGCGGGCATCTGACTCTTAACTGCCAATTATCTGTTTCGATGCATAAACTGGACGTCGGTGGCCATTCACACGACGAGGTCACTCTGAGAATAACAATACGTGTGTCAGCACTGTGGGCAGCTAACTCTAACTGCTAATGATCTGTTTCGAAACATAAACGGGACGTCTGTGGCCATTCACACGACTGAGGCCACCCTGGGAATAACAATACCTTGTGTTAGCACAGTGGAGAGCAAAATCCCAGTGCTAGTGCTCTGTTTAGAAGCGTAATAGGGACGTCGAAAGTTCCCTTGAAGTCGACGGCCATTATGACTCTTGGGTCGCACTTCGGCGAGTTGGCTAACACCTCGTGGTGGATGAGGAGCAGGCTGCCCTGTGCGCCGAAGTGCGGTCTGAAGGGGTGTGGCATAGATTTTCTGAATTGTACTCGCTTGAAATATATCGTAAAAACAGCACTGATTGCTTGACGTGAGGAAAAGTCGGCTACAACATTGATGAAGGATTGGTGAGAGGACGGAGATCTGGGGAATGCCAATGCCAGTAACTGGGCCTAGTTCAGTTCGACTCAAGCTTGATATTGTCCGTCTTGCAGAAAGGCTGTGATGAAGTGAAGCGGTCTTCCATAGAGGCCTCAGTTATGAACCTCCCGGACTAGTGCAATATAGAGGATTAAATCAAACGTTTTTAAAGCCGACAAGAACCACAATGCACAGATTGCAGCCAGACTTGTTGCCGAGGGCAGAGTTGTGAAGTACTGAAAGGTGTTTTCGAGTGCTTGGGTGGCTTCTAAAGCTGGTTTAGAATGAATGGAGGTATTTCTGGGTTTTGTGATGGTATAGTCTGTAACAAGCATAACCCCCTTTTCCGTTGGTGCTGCTGTAGTGCCCCCATCAGCTGGCCCAGAGGTCAAATATATAGTGCAGGTCACGATTTGAGTTCCCTTCTCGCACCCGGATCAAGTGGGTCGCCTCCTGGAAGGCCTGGGGATGTACTGTTGGAGCGGAATCGTAGGATCAGTCTAATGGGCTGCTAAGAAGTTATCCCATACGACGAATCATGCAGAGCCCTTTGAAGGCTGAGGTCTAAGGCTTGCAACGAGATCAGATAGGTACGTGGTCGCTTCCCACTGTCGGTATGCACTCGCCATACCCCTCGGCTTGGGGAGCCCCACGTTAATCTTTAGCTCCCAGGCCCGAGCCCGCTGTACTCGTCATAATTTCGCACCAATAACGCCGATAACGAGTCCATCTTGTCCAGTCCAGAACCATTTCAAATTTGCCCGATGGCTCCTTATCCAATTCCAGGTCGTGAACTTTAACAGCAGCGGGGTGTGAAATTCATTTTCTTTTTTTGTTTAGAGTGCATTTTGTCTGGCAATATGGGTATCTAAAAATGATTCCTGCGATAGTGTTTAAGTAACGCGGCTCGGAAACAGGCTTTTTGTGCGGTGCCACTCATTTCATCAAATGACATTTCCCCCACAGTTCGTTTCATCAACGCTGCGACGTTTTATCAACAGATTGTTTCATCGACACTCGCTCATCGACATGTCTTGCTATGTTTCGTCGACAACATTTTGTTTGGTTAGGGGTGGGCTGGTTTGTTGGTGAGCAAGGGTACGCGTACATGCACGGGGGCAGGACCACCCTTACACGCTGCTGCGAAGCGGCATGTATGGGTGGGCTGGGTGGGTCCACATTTTTGTGATGAACTGCTGGAGACTGTCGCCGCAAAGCGTCGTGAACTGGGTGGGTCGGATAATTTAACATGTGCCCCAGTGATAAACGCACAACAAAATGTTCCTACAGTCTGCAATTTGTGTGTCGATGAAACTTCACAGCATGGTGTGGCAGTGTCGATGAAACAATCAGTGTCGATGAAACGAGTCGTAAAAAGTTGATGAAACGACAGGGACCCTTCTTTCCGATGGTTCCATGGAGGCTCTGACAATGAGGACTGCAAAGTTGCCTCCGAGAAGCTCAATATGTTTTTCACACGAGTCCATCTTTGCCAATTGGTAGACCAGAAAGATGATAGCAGACTCTGAAGAGCTCGTTCGCAGCTACGGCCTGGTATAATGCAGAGATAAACATACATCAGAAATGTAATTAGGCGGTTTGAGCTGTTGCTTGATTCAAACATTGTTGATTTTATTGTTATAAAGACAAATCATTCTGCCACTTTCATTCGGACCAAGATCAGGACATCTGAGTAATCGGTATGTTTTCAATTTTTGATTTAAACAAATATTTCGCATATAAGAAAGCCACAATTCATGATGCGGGAAGCTGCCCTTGCAATCAATTTTTATTGACATACTTTTCATCTTTTACAAATTATTAAACCAATGCTGCGATCCAATATTGTGAACACATTTTCCTTCTAAAGTAAATTGGAAAAGTTGGTGCGTGTTTACCGGTAATACCCCAGGCCGCGACGCGACGCGAGTGGAGGTACACGCGTCACATACTCGGGTTTCGAAGCATAAACATACGACTGACAGGGCCTCTGAGAGCAAGCAGAATGTTCGGAAGCATTTGAGAGAACCAAATCTGCTTCCCTTAAATTATCTGGTATTTTTTCCAAAAGAACACATCAGCTTCTTAACGTCCAAAACAATATCCATTAAATGTTTGTAACATACGCATCACTTGCTTTATCAATTGTATGCCACATGTATGTAACAGCTCATTTATTGTGAACGAGGGTGCACCCGCGGGTACTATCGCAGTCGTAGATTACCGTGCAGCTGATTGCGACGCGGAAACTTGACAAGGACGGCGCGTTTCACACATGAATACATACTGCTTCGAAGGTGTCATTTCAGTAGACAGACTATTTATTAACGCCAGCAAAGATACGGTCGAAATTGGGTGAATACACTTACTGTGTTTGCGGTTCACTTATGCCCCTCCCGCACAGCCCACTAACCTTAAAAAGAAGAGTTTGGTGACCGCTGCATTTTAACGTCGCTCCACGGAAACCACTGCAAAGATAAGCCGATGCCGTCACGATGTTGAGGCGCAACCTGAGGTAGAGAAGCAGACGGCGTTCGACGTACATACAATGCTAGGCCTTACTCCCACATCGAAATTTTCGATGGCAATGCTATCGCTGGATTCTCACGCTGTCGCGCAGAACCTATTGTGAATAAAAGTGGACGCGGTTACGACTTAGCGACGTATGCTCGGGTAAGTGAAAAACCGCATTAAAAAACATAATAATTGCTTCAAGATACTGGAGCCGTAGAAAATCTGCCCGGCAGCCATGTTGAAAATATTCATTTGCTAGAACAAGATTGGTTCGGGCAGGTCGTGACGTCACGGAAACAACGGGACGCGATTGGTGGCGGAGGAATACAAGATTCCCTTTGAGGGGCATTTGCCGCTACCTTCTTGACTTGTATCCGACTATAGTACATATAACTACCGTCAAAATCTTGTGGGGTTTCCCTCGCCCGAGAGATCGCCCATCCCATTTTTTTTGGCCAAATATCCATAGGCTAAAAATCCTGATACATTGCCCACCCCTGATTCCCGTCTGTTATTACGTGGTGTGCAACTGTAATTGCATCAACCACGCATGCAACATTGGTTACCGTGACATGCAAGTTCGAAGCGGGTTCCTGCATGCTTGTCGCACCATGAAGCACAAATCTGCTGCATGCATGGTCTGTGGTATCAGTTTTCATGACACGGGAGTTTGCGAGTTCCTTCGTGTTTTGCACCATGCGATGCTAATCTGAGTGTCCTGGATTTGCGGTATCAATGCATATGTCTTGTGATTGCTAGTGGGTGCCTGGTGTTTGTTGGTCATTTTTGATCAGGGGTGTCTAGCGACCGGGAAAACCGGTAATTGTCAGGGAAATTTTAATTACCGGGAAAAATCACGGAATCGTCGGGGATATTGTCAAAAAGCGAGCCTAGTCAGGGAAAATGAGCCGGAAACACCATCAAGTGCCCTGAGCAAAGACTTTAGGACTTGGGGGCAGAAAAATAGGCTATAAATACAGGACGAATTGAATATTTTTCTTTATTCGAAACGTATTCGATTAAAAATGGCATATTCGGAAGTTCCCGAATATTCGGGAAAAGCGTCGAATATTCGCTCAAACTGCGAATATTCGATCAAGTAACGAATAATCTGCCTGCCACGCATTCCCCTATGAATGTTTATTCACTGAGAAAGGCGTATGATGCGTGCGTTATCGGTCTGCTCCGTTTCTATCTGTCCGATTGCAGCAAGAGAGAATCAGTTTCGATTTCTTTTTCACCAAGCCCACTGTTGTGTGGCATTTTTATATCAATATGTGATGTAATGTCGCGTTCTATAAACTGATACAATAAAATAAACCTCGAGAGTGAAATATAATATAAAATAAATCTCTAGAGTGTTATCTAATATAAATGTTTGAAAATTAAAAAAAGAAAAAGCTAGTGGCGAACAGAACTTTGCATCGCCATTGACAACTACTCCTGCCACTCCTGCGCACTCAAAACTAGGGATGTCGCGAACCTGTCCAAGCTGCAGGTTCGAGTGTGACCAAGTTCGACTTTTTCGAACTTTCAACATTGTGTTTGACAAAGATTCGACTCAAACTCGACTTTTGTGCGCATGCGCAAAAAAAAAAAAAAAAAATTAGTTGACTTCATTTGGCGGAGGAAAAATGCATTATTTGTTGGGTTTACAGGCATCACTCGTTCATATTAATAACTAATGAAAGCGTTAAAAGTGAATATTTCCGCTTTTATATGGTGTAAACATTGGTAATCATTCTATAAAATATAAAATAAACTACTTTCTAATTATTTGTTTCCCGAAATTCGAAATATTCGTGTAGCAGCCGGGCAACACTGTCCACAAGTCGAACGTCTTCGAACTTTAGTGAAATTTCGCAGGTTTCCCGAGTGAAAGGATCTTTCTACTGGCGGAAATGTTGTCACTGCGCGTAGGGAGTGCTTACTTTCTGAACACGTTGAGCAGTTAATTTTCCTACACGATAATTTGTAATGAGTGCATTACTAGAAGTATCTTTAGCCTCCCCATGCCCAGTGATTTGCAGTTGCATCGATTTATTTTAAAAAAGGCAATAAAACCTGCTGTTACCTCTTGTTTTGCCATTTTTTATCACTAGACACATATTCGATATTCGATTCAATATTCGAAGCCCGTTTTTTGTCTTATTCGTATTCGATTCGTATTCGGAAAATTCAATATTCGCACACCCCTACTATAAATACATCTTAGAGCGAAGCGCGGGCTCTGCTTTCCCGATGTAGTGTGTGCTACCGGATGTAAAGGGAACAGCCGACAAATCTAGTCCAAGCCTTGGTTTGGAATGGATTGGATTGAGGGGACAACACTGCGCTTGATCCAGTTAGAGCTCCTAGATTTAGTAACAAATGGGAAAGCCGCAGACCCCAATCCAATCCAAGCATTAAGCCGAAAGTATCCGAAAGTGTGCATCTGGCGGCCATGGCCATGCGCCATGCTGCCATTCGGTTATTGAAGTGTGGTCGAGCGTCGTGTTTTCATTGTGTTTCCGGGAGTGGCCTCTTCACTGACGATGTCGGCGGCAAGAAAGTGCTTGTTTAAACCAGATTGGACGAACCCGAATATTTCAGAAAATGCAAGTAGGGTTAAGCCCATCCAAAATTATACTCATAGTGCTCAATGCCTTGTGTTGTAATGGTTTTATATATTTCACTGCCTCTACAGTGGTCAGGGAATTTCACTTGAAATTGTGGGGGAAAACCTGGAAAAGTCAGGGAATTTCAAAATAATAATTTCCTAGACACCCTGTTGATAAAATTTTGCCATTTATCCAATATTTTTTCAATATTTTGCCAATAGTTTTTTTCCATTTATCTGCAACATTGCAGACTATTATTGGTTGTTTATTGGCAAAAATAAAGGCTTGATGATGATGATGATTTCCAAAATGGGTGGGCGTCCTTGGGGGATTTTACGGTACTATAAATCAATAAAAAATGTGAACTTCAATTTTAACCTCGGAACTGAAGAAACGAGTGTTCCTGTCATATCTGGGACTTCATAAATTTTTGGCAACTTTCGGTCGTGTAATAAAAGTGATTCTTGCTTTTGTTTATGCAAAGGCGTAAGGTAAGCCTTTGCATAAACTCCGCACTTCATAGGGGTGACTGCTGAGCATTGGTGTAGCTTGTAATGCAGTTTCCAGTGCATCTACCGAGGACAAAGATCGATCTGGTCATGCCAAACCCAGAGAGCCAGCAAATAGCTGAGGAACATACAGTGGTCATCTCATAACGGATCTTGGGATGTCCATAGCCTAGGACATCCTCAGAAATCCCGGAGACATCCAAGGGATGTCCGTAGGATGGTCTCATGCAAAGAAATTGGCCGTCGAAGAAACATCCCTCGTATGCCAAAATCAAATTTTTAAACATCCCTTGGATGTATGAACATTGACATTCCCCCAGGTTAATGTCCAGTGGATGACCAAAGAATAACATTTTATAGATATAGGATGCTTGTTTTTCATTCATTCATTCATTCATTCATTCATTTGTTTATTTTTTGTGCTCATGAACAGCTTTTGCCTTAGTGATGATGCACAATTAACATACAGCAAAAGAATAATAATTTTACAAATTGACAAGGGAAAACTTGAACGCCTGGACCATATACGAGGGACACCCAAAGGAAACCGGAATTTATTTCTACAAAATTGTGTATTTATTTTTACACATTCAAATTTTATTCACCTTCAAAGTACTTTCCGCCTAAGGCAATGTATTTGTCGAGACCTTTCTTTGAATGCTCAAGACGGCAAATTATAAGCATGGGATAATAAAAAAGTATATTGAAAAATATTACAAGAATTAGTAGAAAAGCCACCTGTGTACGAAGAATATGCAAGAACTTAAGAAATAAATGAAAAAATAATGTCGAAGAACTTGTAGTTGGGCTAGTTGGTGAACGTTAGAAATCATGGTGTAAGACGCAAATAGCAATGGACACAAGAGAGAAAAAACAGACATACAGGCACCACTCACAACTATATTTGAAAAGTGCAGAAGGAACAAATAATCTAATCTCGGCATTATAGAGCGCAATCAAAGTGTCACTTAGGCATTGTGTACCCCTTTTTCTGTGTACCCCTTTTTCTGATAAAATACCCTTCCAATAACTCGCACGCTTTTTTGGCACTTGCCTGTGCCAAGAAATTGCTGTCTCAGAAAGATGTGGCTCGCACCCACATTTTCTGCAGTGTTCACGCAAATAAGCCCCATCATTCCTCTTCAAATTTTGGGCGTGCTCCCTTAGTCGATTGTTCGCGCAATCTGCCCGTCTGTCCTACGTAGGGCTCAACACACGTAAGGAGGATTTCATAAACCATTTCCGTGACACAATCAACATATGGCCTGGCATGTTTGTGGTGCAGCCTAGTCTCTTGCCGCTGCCACCGGTAATGCAAGAGCAGAGTTGGCCGAGTTTGCTCGGTGCTGAGAACCTGAGCGGTACTCCACAGCGGTTCGCCACCTTCTTGAGGTCGTGCGACATTCTATGCACATACGGTACCACCTCAGGTCTCATTTTGCACTGCGCCGTTTGCACCCTTGCCGTAGTGGTATGGCCTTTTACTTTTTGAAGAATGCCTTCTACCACTTTCATCACAACCTTTTCAGGGTAGCCCGCTGACAATAGTCTGGTCACCTGGTTCTTAAAGCTTATCTGCGTCCGGTGTGAGCACGTCCTTCTAAGAGCCGACTCTAGGCATAACATAGCGATAGAGTCATCTTTGTACTGGCCCACCAAGGGCTCGATGATTTCAGAAGCCAATGGTACAGCCACGCGCCTGTTCTCCAACACTCCTGTGAAGACTTTAACACCAGCGTCAAATAAAACCAGTTGTGTGCTCGGCATTGTCCGCTTCGTTTTACTGAGCTAGTATGTAAGACAGCTGGGACTGATTCAAGAATGTCATCTTGGTCAAGATCAGCGATCGCCGGTTTTTCCAGTTTTTCTCTGTGAAACCAAGGGATTGCATCCAAGTTATTATTGGTACGGAAAGAGCTCAATTAGCTTTATAATGTAAGCGATAAAGTTTCGTGCTCGCTAATGCTATTTAGAATTAAAATGCAAAAATGCGCCGATGTCGTGTTCGCGCTAACAGTGTCGCGATGTGTACATACCAGAATCATCCTCTCATTCGTTTAGGGGGTGACTTTTTTGCTTTTGGAGTGGCCGATGGGAGAAGACGCTGAGGTGTAGCACGTGGTTTCAACTTTTTTTCACTTGTGTTCTAGAGAATGAGTGGTTAAAATTCGTCAACACTAAAGTGATCCTATATTGAAAATTAAGAAAAAGCATTCATGAAAGATATTTCTGCTTGAGATCGGTACACTTAATTTCTTAGTGGCCAACAATTATAAAGAAATCACACAATGTGCACAAAAATAATGACACTTTGGATGAAAAAAAGAAAAAAATGCATTGTCGTAAGGGACCGGCTTACAATCCTTAGGAAATTACGTTCTGCATACAGCGTCGGATGTCGGATATGCGACCCCTCGCTGCGCTAGAGAAGAAATGTGCCGGGTGTTATCGTGCCGTGCGTGGGGCAGTTTTTTTGTGGCATCTCTATATAAACATTTAAAAAAGGAACGCCAAGTGGTCCGCATTGCTCAAGCAGATTTGCATTTGCTGACCGATCTGCTCGAATGGACATGCTTTGGTGCAATGTGTGATCGGCATAATACCCAGGCTGCGGGCAAAATATTCATTCCCTTTTTAAGGGCTGCGTTCTCGACAGTTACTGTGTTAGGAAGTGTGTATGTACAACATGGTACTTTGCAAAAATGTGAACTTTCATGATCAAGTAACTAAAAGAATCCCTCAATTCTGCTAAGCCTGTTACTGTGTTAAGTCTTTCCTAACCATTTTTTAAAAGCTCACGTTACTCTCCTCACACACTCTTGTCTTTGTCGTAGGTGTAAAATGTTTCTTCCGATTCTGTGCAACAACAGTTTTCTTATGCCGTTCTCTTTGCCCGGAGGAATGCAGAATATCTTCCTGCCACGACCTGTTTTTGTGCTGTAGTTCACGGTACAGCAACCAGGCATATTGGGCGTTCAACAACGCAATTCGTGGCGAAACGCGAAACGTGCACCCAGCTACGAGAAGAAACGAAAGGAAAAGCTACCCGACCAACGACAACAGCAAAGCTGGCACAGACATCTAAACAAGTCCAGATCTGCCCGACATAAAGCGAGGCAGGCGCAGCTTAGGTGCAGCTAGCGATGAGACACGGAAAAATTTGCTGGATCTTTCATGGCTGCCATAGGGGCAGAGCGCTAGGAGAAGGTCACGTGTCATACACCGGCCCACCGCTGAGCTCGGCTGTATGATCAAAACTTGTCGCTACTTTCCATATTAGAGGGACTTTATAAAAATTGAACTACAGCGCCATCTGTGAAAGGATAGGCAAATAGTTGACGAGTCAAAAGAAATTTTGTGAAAATTTTCGCCGCGACCGAGACTGGCGTTTCCCCTAGATATTCGGACCGATAAATACGAAAAAGTGTTTTTCTCTTGCCACTAATAGTTTGCTGTAGGCGACTGTTTTACCTGAGGAAATCGTATGCGCAGATTAATATTTACATTTCATAGTATTCTGCCCCGTCATTTGTTTTCCCAAAATTTAAATAGTTTTCTGCAATCGTCATTCAAATTAAAGTTAAACATTGATCTAACAAGGTTGCATATAGCTGTGAATTATTTCGTTAAATCACAAAATTCGTAAAATTGAGAATAGCGTTTTTCCAGACATCCGAGTCCATAAATTTAAAGTTTATGTAGTGCTCCAAGGAACAGCCACGGTAACAAAGGAGCAGTGCACGCGCCAGAAATGTGAGGCCAGCACGAATAAAAGTCACCCCTCAGAGGTGACTGGCACCGCCTGGGGTGAAAGTTTGCCAATGTAGAAGTTTGAGAAGCGTGTCTTCGGCGATATGGTCTTCGGAGGTTGGAGGCATTTGCTTTGGGAGGACGCACCTAAAGGAAGCTAGAACGGTCATGTTTGTAAACCTTGCCGTCAGCTGGTTGCCTGCGTAATTGAGGAAAGGCACAAAGTGTAATGCTGTAGGAATGTCTCTGGGGAGGGTTAAGCCACTCATGTTACCTCGAATGTCCTGGTTGCTGTATTTCGGTGTCAAGGATCTCCACGGCTTTCGTGGCTTCGTCAATTATGCTTCAGAACTCTTTGTGCACACTCCTATTCGGGACTCCAATTCACTATAGGTGGCACCACTTGTTTCCAAAATGGCAGGTATAGTGAGGGTCGAGAGGCGTGCCGCTGCTGAGCCTGTCAAGTGTGGCTGGCTTCACTGAGCGATTATTTCTGGTAATACGAGGAAGCTAGGGTGTTTGAGCGCATGTCACCTGTTTATCCTGAAAACAAAAACGGCGTTTAGCATAATAGTTACGCCACGAGGCACATTTTGATTGGGGAACGAAACTGAAAACTAACCTCTATTTTGGATTTCATTTCTCAGCATAGGTCTAATTTCAGATTCTTTCATAACTCAGATGTGTCTCATAGCGTAATTATTGAGTTGAAGAAGTTGTTTGGTGGAAACTTTATTTTGTGACATACGTGTTCGATTCAGGCACTTCATATATATATATATATACCTTTGAGGGTGACATAGAATATTGTATTAGATGAAAAAATCACTGCTGATATTTGTGCGTTCTCACTGATTTTTCTCGCTCAGATAATTGTGATGTGAAATAATGAACTGCGGGCCGTTAATGATGATTTTGGGTATTTGGATGATTAATTGTTTAACATTATTTCCAGCACAAGAATAACAGAATAAATCAAATTTTTACAATATGTTCACAAAACATATAAATTAAGAAACGCTGTTCACACTACAAAACCAAAAGACGGAATCTGAGTCAGACAGTAGAAGTGTGTGTTTTTTTTAAGCAACGCGTGACGCATAGGACTTAGATTGCATCCAGCGTTTGACTGTTTGTCTATCTTTCGCCCAGAGGGTACCGAACTAAACAACATATTTGGAGAGGTAGAGGAGCTGATAGACGTATGTCAGTGCATCGTTTTTGTACAGGAACTGCATTTCAACAACAAAGCAAACAATGAGTTCAGTTGCCATCTTGATGTGCGTGGTGTGACTTCATCTGTAAGCAGATGGAATATTCCTGTTACAAGCAGTCCCCAGTGTCCCTAGAAACGTAGCAGGGAGTATACCGTGCCGACAAAGAATGCTATAACAGAGCAGCCAGTGCTGTCATTTTGCAGCCTTTCAAAACTTGCAAAACATTAGTGACATTGGGAGGCAGTTGGAGATTTCTGAAGGCCGAATACTACAAAGTCTGCCATCAGTAAAAGCGAGCTTGCTCGGATCTCCATCATAGTAAGGCTCGCAAGATTGGGATAGCCATGGCTCAGTCAGCTGTCTTCAGACTCCCAGGAGTACACAATGCATATAATCCGGTGAGGATCAAACAATATCAAATCCATTGAGATTAATCATTGGGGATAGGCCCTTCACTCCCCAAATGATTAATCTTTTCTGTGGCTTCCTGCATGTCAGCAAGCATCTTTTCCTCTGTTCTGTGTGGAAATGGTCCATTATTCACAGGGTACTTAACAGTCCCTGCAATGCAATTGAATTTAAATTGATCACTCAATTCAACCAACGAACGATTTTTGCTTTAAAACCTTTGAATCATAATTATGTACTAGAATCCTATCAAGTGGCCGACACCACATGATGGCAAATGAGCAGTGGCATTAAAAGAAGGTGGGCAGAGTAACAGCCCCTAAACATTGCAAGTAAACATTAGATAGCTTGCACCGACTTAATTTGGTCCTCCTTTCTGGTGGTCAAACTTCCTCTAGTGTAGCCTTTACTGTACTAATCCTGCAAACAGGCAATGCAAACATTTTCGCTCACCTGCAAACAGGTGCGCGAAAATGTGCAAGTGCAGCTTCCACTGCATTAACGGCAAGCTTCTTATACCAGAAAGGAGGACGGATATAACGTCATGTGCAAGCCATGTAAACAGGGTAAGGGGAGCGGAGTTTTTGTCAGACTTTTTAATATGGTACTACAACGAAATTTCGAGAGCACTATCACATCGGGCACACCAATTTTTTGTTGAAAACGACACGAAAAGGAATTCTAAAAGGAATTAAACGATTAGCAAAGGGCATTTGGTGGATGTCGCTAAAGCCTCATTTGTAATGCTCGTCTAGGAACCTTGATAGGTAGTGACGATGCCTGTCTCGCCTAGAACTATTCAAATCTTGAACCTGACGTCGTCCCGCCAGCTCTCTGGCCACCTCGAGAGAAAAGGGAAAGGAGGAACTCCCCTCTCACTGGGACTCTCTTTGTGTGTCCCAGCCATCGCTATAGACCTATTTAGATCTGTGCACTACCTGTCGCATGCTGCATTAACCTCTTCCTGTTGTCATCTTTGAGGCTACCATTGCGCCATTGCAGTGGCTGAAGCCTGAAAGAGACACCGCGCTGCTGCTTTGTCGAGCTGTGTGTCCAACGGGGAAATAAGGGACCAACCAGAGAAAAGGTACGGACCATAGCAAAATTGTTTTTGCTCTAGACTTTGGTCCTTGCAACCAACTTTAGAAGAACCATAGCATTTTACTAGCAGTGTCCGATTTACTCGAGAGCACTTACGCGAGGCTCAACGCATCTCCTTGGTGGAGGGGGCCTCTGTACCGCATATACAGCATTGTATCGTAGCGACATTAACGGGACTAGTGGGCATCTGGCAAGATCGATATATAACATTGCTCTCGTCACTTTTCACTGGGTGTACCTGTGAAAAAGAATTAGTAAAGAAAAGTGGCTTTTTAGCTGTGCTCCTTGATGCCAACGATTCTGTTATGGCCGATAAGGGCTTTCGAATTGGTGACTTGCTACAGCCTCTGGTGTGCGACTGAACCTCCCACCATTTGTGAGTGGTGGACACGTCTCTAAGGAAGATGTCGCACTCGCAGAGAAGATTGCATCTCTTCAAATCCACGCCGAACGCTGAATACAGTGCATAAAATGTTTTTATATATTTGACACCGCTTTTCCGATCACGCTTGGCCCTCTTGCAAACCAAGTGTGGACCATTTGTTGCATACTTTAAAATATTCAGTCTACACTGGTACAACACAAGATTAGTTTCAGTCAGTTTTGAGAGTTCAGGTCGTTAATCTCTCTACAACATTGTTACAAAACCTTGATAAGTGCACAGATAAAAACAAAAAAATCATACTCTCTTGCATAAAACATTGCTACTTTTATAGTAGCCTTGCTGTGTCGATTACTCTGTCATAAAAAAAAATGGAATTGCAACATCAGAATAGAATCTGTTCAGTTTCAACTTTCTCTCATCCCAGAAGGCTTGGTCAGACTTAACCTTAGTAACAATCAGCCAAGAGCTGCTGAACACAACGAAGTGAGCCCATGAAAGCCGTGCATAGTACATCTGCCCCATTACTTGATACTATGCACTTGAACTTTTCTTCAATTATGGCTTTCCGTCCACCATCGCGATTTAGAAGCAGGGGCCAGTGAGGTTAGTGCTTAGGGTAGTTGAGCGCTTTGTCCAAGGGCACTTCACCTCCAACACTCCAAACGGAATGTCTTCAAGTGCACAAAACACATATCTGTCTGGTGTGGCACTAAACCAGGGGGACTGAGGCGACACCAACAGTCTTGAAGCATGTGTCTGGGGTTTGTATCTAAGAAGATCCATCACCTCTTCGTAGCGCTTACTGCTCGTGACTCATTAAGAACCAGTACTTGATGGGTGCGGCAAGGATGATGTCCTTAGGCCGTCACAAGTTGTCAGCGATACATCACTCCAGGGCATTTTCCTGACACATATTTGCTGGAACACCGAGGCAGTAATCCGGAAACGACATTTCTTCCAGAGACTGCAGGTGTGTGCCTCGGGATATATATTTTAATTTTAACACAAGCAGGAATAGGAACCGAAACTTCGGCTTCGTCCGGCAACATCGGCCTCGGGCCGCCAAGAACATGGCTATCACATGGTATGAGATGTCACGTGATTCTCTACGCAACAACGGAGCATTGGTGTAGGCGTGTGACAGGCTCAAGTGTCGTCTGCAAAACGCTAAGGTTCACACGAGCACCGAGTCTTTTTAAATTATTGACTGACTGAGTGATTTTCATAATGGCAGTAAGTTATAACAGGAACTATGCATATTTTAATATTAAAAAGTTAGTACTCCAAAAATAGCTAAAACGGGTTGCATGTCTGCTCATTTGGCCAGACACATTTAACCCCTACTGCATTACTTTCTTATATGGACAAAAAATTTATTCTGTGCAGGTTGGAAATAGGAGATTTACTCCAAAATTAGGTGTGCACTTATATGGCAGTAATAATATATGGGGTAAAAATTGGATTTCTTAAAGGCTGAGATGCCTTCAAACGATCACAAACAAGCTTCTGAAATTCTGAAGTGAGTCGCATATTCAGAGCTTGCTGCATTTGCAATGACTTTTGACAGGGAAGACCCACGTGCAAAGCAAGCTCGATACCGAGACCATGCGGTTGGTCCCTCAAAATTCTGTGGCATAAATGGCACTGTTAACCATGCCATTAGCCATTGGGTTTGGAGATAAATGCCGTCTGGACCTGCAGGGGTTTGAGAAAAATGATTGTGGCATGTTTTATATATAAAACATGGCCACAATACTGCTTATAGTGCGAAAATCCGCACTATAAGCGGTACCGCGCTATAACCAAAACATCATTTTCAGGCCAAAATACATGCCATGAGACAAGTTACCTTTGTAAAACAATTTATTTTATGTTAGATGAACTTGGGTCATCCAGGCCTTTCCATTTGCCGTGTACACCACAGGCAGACATTCTCGCATCTTGAAGCAACGGGGTCGTTTGTATAGAGCGCGATCGGGAAGCAGCAGGCCCCCCAGCCGTGGCCGCCGCTCGCGCGCATACCTCGGGCGTCGGGTTTCGCGCCTCCGCCCCTCCGCTGCCGCGCAGCTCCCGCAAGCCCTTCACTACGCAAGGGGGGAAAGGGAGGGAGAAGGACGCGATGCGCCATGCAAGTGTTGCGGCATGCCAGCCATGCACCTTGCCCCCTCCCTTCTCTCCTTCGTGGACGCGCACACACACACACACAAAAAAAAAGTGTTTACTTTTGTTTGTTGCTCAGGCGACTCGCGGCGTTGCTTGCGTCTTTATTTGAAAACGCGGACATAAACCGCTAACACCCCCGTCAGCTTCGTGGCCGATCTAGTATTGTATATCGGAAATAAATGCCGTTTTGTGTTTAATTTATGGTGTTTTACCGTTCCTTTCCGATCAACCTAGAATCAAGGCTTTTTTTTTTTTTTCGGCCTTGCCGTTTTGGGGGGTCGGCTTAGAATCGAGTAAATACGGTTTAAATACGGTAAATATGGTAATTTCATGCCACTTTCGACATCTTTGACGATGCTCTGTTTAGTTTCGAGAGGCAGGGCTTGTCGTTTCTTGGCCATCTTGGGCTTGGGAGACAAAGAATTGGGATGGACGGTCGATTTCCGCACAATATGCCTGACGCGATCCACACGCGGTCCAAACAGACGACGTGGAGCAAGTTAGCAAACTGCAAGAAGCGAAACTAGAAACTATCCAGCTATCCAGCCTTCGTTTTGCGTGCGCGCGGTGTAAGAAAGGAGGTTGGTGTTGCGTCACTTGAGCGAGGGGGTGAAATTGAAAGCAAATACTTTACTAGGGGGAATACATTCCAGTCCTCTCAATACAATAGCCTCGGCGCGGACAGGTTTTCTGGACTTGGCGAGAGCCATCTATCGTCGCGGAGGTCTCTGCTATCGAGCGGTAAATGATGATGATGATGATGATGGTTGTTCTACATATCAAATTTATTGTTGTGGAAATGCTCGAGAGTCGAGACACGTGCAGCGCGCCACTTTAAGGAAGAACATGGCGTCTAAAATCTAGCTCAGTGCTGCGCAAAATACTTTGCTGCGCTGTGCCGCCATGATCTTCCCAAGGGTTGCACGTTGCACGTGCCTCGTGCATCGACGCATCTTGCGCTACTTTTGAAACATGAAGGGGCTTTAGGTGGAATCGGAGACGAGACTGCCGCGGCCGCCGCGAACATCCACGTGCACTTGCGCGTGGACTGATGCGGACCTCCACTCCGTCAGAGCTGGATTCGGCGCTGTAGGCGTTCTGTCTAACGCAAATGAGCGGAGTGGAATGTATTCCCCCTAGTAAAGTATTTGTTGAAAGGGTGAAAGGCTCGGGGGTGGCTCGATGGGGCTTTCGGAGTTGAGCATGCGCGTGCGTGTGTCGGTCGCACCTCGCTACCTCGCTGCGTTATAACTTGCTGCGTAGTCATTCCTCTTCGCCTCTCTCTTTGCTTCTCCTCGCTTCTTCGGGCAACCTCCTTGCCCCCGCGAGTGCCGCTTATAGCTGTTATAGCGCCGTTATCTAGTGTCGCACAGGGAAGCGTGCTCGCTGCGCTGGTCGGTCGGCAGGGTCGCGTAGCTGCTTCAGAAACCGCACTAAAACCGGTATTTCCCTTCGCGCGCCTGCATTTTAAGCGGTATGTAATTACATGGAGTTGTATGGGAGGCGAACCGGTGGTTGAAAAAAGCTGCGTTATACCCGGTCCTGCACTGTAAGCGGTTACGTTCTAAGTGGTCTATACTGTAGCTAGCGACCTTTATGAACAGATCACAAAATCTGTTCAGTGCATAAACTTCGAAACAATATGTGTAAGTTCTTTACAATTTCACTTTCAGCTGCATTTATTTTGACAATGCAAATAAAATGTGCCCGGGAAAAAAGAAAAGAGAAGCGGACATTTCTTTTTTTTTACAACTCCCTTGGAAGCCAGCATGAGGACACATATGCCTATAATAAACCCCCTCCTCCCCCCCCCATTACCTCAGAGCCCCTCCCAGGAATTTGTAACCCGCCTCCCAGATTGACAACCCTGGAGATAAACTCCTGCTATTCTAAAGCTGCAACAGATGGCGAGAGGTGTCGGTAGGTTAATCTTCAAGAGAGAAGCCCGTTCCTCCTCGCCCTCCGGCAGGGAGGTAGGTTGGAAAGGGGCTGTCCTCACCTTAGACACCTGTGAAGTGCCTCGCGCAAAAACAGGGCCTTGGGGTGAAGTGCGTCCAGGGTCACTGCCTCCGACCAGTCGTCCCATGTCCAGCGGAACTGGAAGTTGCTCAGGTGGTACGCGAACCAACTGCAGAACCTGCGTGCAGGTGGCACAAAACATATGTCGTTGCATCAAGCGGCAGTGGCCAGTCTAGCGACGAAGAGGAGCCACGCGACCTCGCCTTCTTCGCATATACTGAAGCGGTCGGCGGGTGTGCAATCGGCGGGTAAGGTCGGCAAGCTTCTCTACGGACCGTCGATCTCGCCTTCGCCGCATTGTGGGCCACGGTTTCAATCCCTCGCATGCGATCCTGGAAATGGTATGTGACGTGGGAGGAATCGGACGGGAGCATGCATGAAGGGTAGTGGGCTCTTGTGTCGGCGTTGATCGGCAACAATATTGTTGCCACGGACCTGTACTTACACGAATGTAGGTCGACCCATTTTCGCTCTTTGAAAATCTGAAGTGGGGGGGGTCGACTTATAATCGAACCAAAGCATTCCACCGCTGATAAAAACGAAACAATCACGGTATCAAGAACACCTTTGCTTGTTACAAGTTCAGCCGCCTGTTACCTATTGCATTGCGCTATTTTTGTGCGCATTTTACAATTTTTTTTTTTTATTTGCACGAACTAGTATTAATAATTGCAATTCTCAGATTAACCCGAATGTACAACGTGAACAGCGCGCGGCGCGCCCGACTTCCTGGGGTGGCGGCACTTCTTGTGAGAGCCACTCCGGAGGCCTCTGGAACAGCCTCACGGCTCACTTCCTGTTGACGGCTCGGACCTGAGTTTTTGAATAAGGTTTTCCTCCTCCTCCTCCTCCTCACTCCCCATGGCTTCATTTCGCAGTTTTTCACACGGTGCACGTCGTTTGATCGAGAGTCAAGATCATGCTGGAGCGCTACCTTTTTTTTTTTTTTTGCTATTTACACACGTGATCCGGTCAGTTTAGGTTTTCGGTGCACCTTTAAGGCCATTCTTCACCCAGAAGCAACCAACAACTGCGCTGTTGGACGCAAGTTCGACCCGTCGGAGCGGGTGATGCTCCAGTGGAGTCTGCAGTGGCCCGGGATCTTAAACTGTGACGGCAAACAAAGAGGCTTCCGCAGGCCAAGGTCTGGATAGGTGGGGATGCCTTCCGGAGTTGGAGGTCAGGCTTGCAACGTACGCCGCAAAAGTGCGCAATCGGTCCCTACCCGTGACGTGCAACACGATCGCCAAGCAAGCGCGGAAGATGCGGTTGATGCTGTCATTTGCGAAGTGCGAGATTTCGTTGGACAATGCCGGCGACGTGCTTCGAGAACGTAGCAGTGATGACGACGAGACTGACATCACCAGTGCAGACGAGTTGTAGTCTAGTCGCGGACGGAGTGAGAACGACAGGGAGCAGCTTAAGTTGTCCCGCCTCCAGTGTGAACTTCCTAGTTCCGATAGCGCCTGGACATCTCATGCACCTCGCGCGTGCATGCGCAGCTAAAGGCTAAAGCAAGCCAGAAGGCATCGATCGCGTGTTGGAGGCTGGGCTTTCGAAACAGATACTTTGCCGTTCACGTATTCGCAATAAAATGCGCATCTAAAGATTTTTTTTTTTTTTTTGCCGATGTGCAATTTGGGGGGTCGACTTACAATTGTGTAAATACGGTAACTCGACAGATGAAACCAGTGAAACGGAGCTATATGGTCGACAACAGGATGGGAACGACAGGGCGTCACCTTTAGGCGCCCAGTGTCCAGCGTGCACTGGACACTGGGCACCTAAAGCCTTTCGTCGCAAATTGGGACGTGCGTGCACGCTCGAGGCCATTGGGACACCGAAGCGGTGTCGAAGATTCGAAGCTCGCTCTAAAGGTGGGAAAACCAAGAGACCTCCCTTGCCTTTTTCATTTTGTCAGTGACTACAGTGAAGGCACCGAGCCAGAGGGACCACACACCGGAGCTGTTACAAACTCGGCGTCCACTCTGCCTGTCGTTGCAATCCGCGTGTACTAATTTTGTTGCTGTACAGACATCTCTGAAGTGACCTGCGGCAGAGCGTCGGCGGATCTTTTACGATCAAAATAAAACCCAAACCCCAAGCGTTTAGGTAGTTGGTCCTTACGGTAATCGCGAAGACATAATCCAGGAGTCGTATCTGCAGCTCATTGAGCACGGTAGTGATTTGCACTGGACTTACCTATCTATGCAGTCGGTGTTCATGGTGTCCAGCCGTTCGTACAGAAGCTCCACTGCTTGTGCCAACTAAAGTTCCAGTGTCAAGTAACAACGTTTGCTTAAATATAGTACTAGAGCTTTAGTAGCTCAACCAAAGCAGATCAATTTTTATTTCCGAAAGTTAGCAGAGTGGCCTTGCTGCAATCTAGAGCATCCCACAGGTCGCCAAGACTTTCTGTGCCTACCACGGTGTGAGAGTTTGAGTAACAATGATTCGGAGAATTTTTTTAACTGTCAGTTCGTTTCAGCATTTGCATTGAGGCTAACACCTTTCCTTACAATGATCACGAAGCACACGGAATGTGGCAAAATCGCACCATCACTTTGCCAGTGAATGTTTAACAATGAAGTCTAACAGATAAAATCTATTGGCAATCTATGGTGGCACACAGATGCTTAGAACACCCAATCTTTCATGAATATTCAGCAATCATGATCAGCGCAAATACTCGTCAAGATTTTCGGCTTCACGCATTCATCCCTTAATCCCACCTTTATCAATTATGGCAATGTTACATCTAGTAATTTTGGGTGTCAAGTGACGGTGTAACATAACGTCGGGTCACATGACATCTCTTATTAACACCATAACTTTCACTTTCACATAATGTCACACTGAACAGATTTGTGTAACCATTGCGAATGCATTCTGCGTACGGATCAGTAGCCTGGGTGGCCCCAAGGGAAAACGCTGGCATACAGACCTCCAATTGGTGAGCTTGAACTCTGACCGACGTGCTCGCAATCTGCCGAGGGCTTACTGCGGAGAAGGGGCCGTGTAAGAGAGCTTTCGGTTGAGCGTCAGAAGATCCCTCGGTGATAGAAGGCCACTTGGGGATCCTCCGCTGGGCCGTGCCAGGTGCCCTTAGTTAGTTTGGCACATAAAACCCTCCAATTTGATTTGGTTTGATTTGATTTGCATAGGGAATGCTTGGGCACAGATCAAGGGTGTGCCCCAATTTGTTTAGGGCAATAGAGAGCTCTAATTTATACAAAACTAACTGGTCCCGTAAGCAGAGCTTGCATTAGGCGTCTGCTGGAAACACGGCAAATGGTCGCCACAAGGATACAACTTGAGGCATGGTGCTTGGCTGCAGTTTGCAAAGCTCCAGGAGCAGGGAACCGTAACAGATCTCCAGGTTCTTCGAGGTCGGCAGACGCAACAACTCCCCGAAGATCACCTGCACATAAAGGAGGCTTGGAACTGCTGCGTCCAGGTTGGGAGCTCGAGTGACCTCGAAACGTCCACTACAATGCTGCCCACTTACAACGACCTCGCCGGTGAAGGTGGGGTTCTCGCATAGTTTTTAATAAGCTAAACCGAGGGTCCGTCGTTTCGACCGTGATGTCGAAAACGTTCCCTGCTAGACACCGCAGAGAATAATTAGTATTTTTCTGAAATTGCAGTTGGGCCAAGATTATTCGGGAATTGTTTCAGAGTAAAAGGAACAGCTTAAAAAAAATTACTTTTCACAGGCACAGACGATCGAAACAGGACTGTTTTCGTAAAAGTGTGGTCCCTTGAGTGTTTTGGGGGCTAATTTTTTTCTCATTCGTTTATTCCAAACAATATTCTTTTTTACAAAGACGTAATAGGAGCGTTCGTTGTGACGGTAGAATGCCTTGTAACGATTATTATATGTGCAAACCAAATTTCTGTGTGCCATTCAAAATGTTTTGGTTTTTGCAAGATGTTGGTTGTAAACAGCAGTCTCTTACAGATTTGTTATGAGCGGGTTCGACAGTATTCATGTGATCAAGTTTTATGCGGTTGGTTTTAATTGGATGAATTCCCCAAAAATTGAAGTCATTGTGACCAAGGTGTAGGTTTATAGAGTAAATAAATAAAGTGACAAACAACAGACATACCTCAACAATCATGTACTCCAGTGGTAACTTGACCTTGCCGGGGAAACTCAAGAGCTGCGCAGCACTGCAGACGAAAGGATAGCCAAGTCATGATAGTGACTAGCAGAGCAGAGAATGATTTTTATCCAGTAGAATGAGAGTAATTTTTATATTTAGGGGCGAAGCTCCTTAGGGGCTAGCCATGTCCGTCCGTCCATCTGTCTGGTGTCTGTCTGGCGTCCAGTGCTCGTGCTCCTGCTCATGAGCTCACGTGCTCATGTGCTCACGTGCTCGTGTAGGGCAAAAAAAAAAAAATGATGAAAAAATTTTTTTGCGCAGTCGACAGGATTCGAACATGTGCGGGGAGACCCCAATGGATTTCTAGTCCATCGCCTTAAACACCCGGCCACGACTGCGCGACGAGTAGGGGGCTCCGAGATGTGGTAGTAACTCAAGAGCTGGGGATGTCATGGATGAAACGCTGCATGTAGCCGCTCAACATCTATACAGGATAGGGCGCTGCGGTCAAATGGTCAAAAAAAAGAAGAAAAAAAGAAGAAAAATTACACCATCTTCCCGAGGGGAACCATGGGGTGATGCGGAGCATCGTGTTGGTTCCGAGGAAAGAGTCAGTTGCGTGCTGACGTCGAGAGATGGCGCCACCGACTGCCCTAGCGTTACCCCCTACGCGAGCCTTCGTCGCGGCTCGCGGCAGAGAAACTTGGAACGCTCGCCGCTTATTTTTTTCACACTTGAAGGAGAGGAGACTAGAGGAGGAGAGTTGCGCGTGCGCGCGCGGTGTGAGGAGAAGCGAACGCACGCGCAGTGCACGCAGCTGGTAGAGAGAGAGAGCGGAGAGAGTAACGCGCAGCTGTTGGAGAGAGGGAAGGAGGAGAGTTGCGCGTGCGTAGTTCGAGTGCCGACTACAACGCCGACGCCGCGGGACATAGACCCGAGCAAGAGATGCTCCGCATCTAAAAAAGAGTAGGGGGCTCTGAAATGCCATCCCATCTGTCTTCTTAAAAAAAAAAAAAAAAGAAGAGAACCACACATTCTCTTACTGACATGGATGATAAAAAAAATCAGCACCATCAGCACTACCTATGACCAAAATCAGTATCATCAGCACCACCCGAGCTTCGCCCCAATCATCATTCACCACGTGGAGATGTTTCTGTCTTTTTTTGCTCACATTTTGTTTCAAGTAGAAATGTTAAATGGGCAACACCAGATAAAATCAGCTTACATAATAGCTATGTTGGTTGCAGTGCTAGTCTTACCAATCAAGGGTTAAATTCCTAAGGAAGTTGACGTTTTATCGTAACCTTCTAGTCCAAGCAAAAATTTCAGTAGAAATCCAAAAATCTCATTAAAACAGCTGCAGTCTTTATTTTGACTGAACAACTGTGGCAGGGGAAGGCTTGGATCATAGGCCTTTCTGCTGAATCACTTTTTTGTCAGAATAATCACACCAGTAGCCTGAAATACTACACCCTTTCATAAGAAATAAAGCTTATTTTAATCATTGTACATGGTACATTGTACTTTAAGTACATTGTACTTGAAGCACTACTTCAAGTAGGCTTAGAAAACTTGTGCTTTACTTGAAGTACAGTTGCAACGGAAAAAGAGTAGTACAAGTGACCAACGTCCAGAGCAGCGAAATCGCGACACGCGGCGCTATTGTTCCCGAGAACGCCGATAGCGAGAGTGCCAGTCACGTCCTATGTCTGAACGCGGGGGTGGCCGGCAGAAAGCAGCCCATCCTAAAACCCGAATTTCGAAAGCTATCTTATCCCTCAATTTTCTGTCGGCCACCCCCGCGTGGAGATATGGAACGTGACTGGCACTCTCGCTATCGGCGCGCTCGGGAACAATAGCGCTGCGTGTCGAGATTTTGCCGCTCCGATCATCGGCCACTTGTGCTACTCTTTTTCCGTTGCAGCTGTACATTCTCTAAGTAATATAAATGCCCTTTACTTACAGTATATTTTTTCTGGTACATTCCGAAGAAAGTACACCTCCAGACTTCAAAGTACACATTGTGACACTGTTAGTGCGAACACAACATCGGCGCATTTTCGCGCTTTACTTTTAAATAGTATTAGCGAGCATGACATTTTATCGCTTACATTATAGAACAAAATGAGCTCCTTCTGTAGCAATAATAACTTGGATGACATCCCTTGGTTTCAAAGAGAAAAACTGGAAAAACCGGCGACCGCTTGTTAGCGCTAACAGTGTCGCGCTCTGTACATTCTCCAAATTTGATTTGGTGAAATTAAGTTTTTTCAAGGACCACCCGCCTGCATCCTTGGCTTTCCTGGCGGCAGCATGCATGAGAAGTGAGGGAACCGCAGCAGTGTGCACACTTTATCAAGATGTGTCTCACAAAAGCCCTGGGACACCGGTTTTGTTTCGAAGAACTGTTCATTGCCACACCGCATTATCTTCATCCCCTTCGGTCCTGACATGGCTACAACCGGGCTGCTGACCTCCAGCATTGTAGGGACCTCTCACTGTACCCAAGTGACCTAGGTAATACAGCTAATGGTTTCCCCTGCCCAAGAAGTCTTTCCCTTTCCATCGCAAGGAAGCACATATCCCCGTCATCCCCGCTGGTGTTCTCGTAGCTGCCACAGTCTGGTGAACATTTGCGGAGCTTTGAATAGGGTGGGTGCTTAAGATATGAGCAGAATTCCGAAGTTTTGGAAATGTTAGTGGGCGCTTCCCCGATATGTTACGATACTCTGTGGCCACTTGACTTTATCCAATATTTGCCATTTCCAAAAATAGCTGATGCACCTCCCGATTACCCCTTGGGCAATGCATGCCAGTTAAAGAACAAAAAAACAAAAAACGCTGTTTAGGGGAATGAAAGATAGCGCTAAAAAGTACCTGTACTTTACTTGGAAAGTACACTGTATTACTTTCAAAGTAAAGTACAAGCACTTTTGAACAATTGTTAACACAGTTGCATCCGGTGTACCTAACACAGTTGCGCCCAGTGCACTCACTACTTTACTTGAAGTACATAACCTTTAATTTACTTTGTACTTTACTTCAGGTGCTTTTTAGATGTACTTTAACAAACACTTTAATTTTGTGAGCAATATTTATAAGAGACAAGACCGCATCACGCTCCGTTCCAACCTAAAATGTCCAAAGCTGCACAAGCCCTTTTCTATCGCAGTCTCCTGTTTCAGGGAAGCTGCTGCAGACTGACCTGTGCATTCAACTCAATCAAGGGTGCAATGAAATTGACCGTTCCGAAAAACGGAAGTGACAACATAATAAAACGAGATAATGGGACGGATTTCCCAGTTTGGAGCGACGCCGATCGCAGCTGATCACAACCCACCAGAGCTTGCGGTCGGTGTGGTGCCGATCCAGGATGTGGCAGAGTTGCTCCTCCGCCAAGAACCGCTCCACCAGGTGGGCACCGGGCAACACTGGGCCCTGCGTAGAACGGCACCAACAATGAAACAGGATTCCCTTTTGCTAGGTGCCCAATGAACAGCAGCTTGGGGCCCTGGAACCAGTCCCCAAGACGAAAATCATCAACACTACAAGATAAAATTTACAGCGGGATTATCCTTGATATGAAATATTTGTAGTCTACTTAACCTAATACGCACCAACCTTGGTGGGACATAGTCAAGTAAATGCAGCTAATATGTATATGCAAACATTGATGAGACACTATTTTTAATTTTTAAAGAAAATTCCAAAGAAAAACGTTGGCCGTGACCTTTATCTTCCAAATTCCACAAGGAATGGAATGGAGTACTTAAGAAGTGACCGCCTAAATATGCTTGGGAGACATTAAATGGTCGTTTCGGGAAGTGAAGAACATACCGTTTATTAAGAGACATCACATAACGCCACGATATCACGTAAGACCACGACTTGAAACTCTGATGCCATGTCAAGCTACAGACGTGCTGGCATGCTCTGTATGCCATGGGGCATTCCATGTCGAAGCATTCAATGCTTTAAAACATATGAGCCTGACAAATGCTCTTTTTAAAAAAACTAGCACACATAAAAACAAAACAAAAAGAAAACTATGAAGACACTTAACGAAATGCAAAAGCATTTGTATATGTAGCATATTCCTACAAGCTGCACACCGCGCTGAGCTCGGCCGTGCGGCATCTCCGGAGTCTGCTCGGCCGGGCTCTGCTGGCTCTGCGGCCGGTCGCTCCCTCTTACCAGCGGCCAGGCCGCTGTGCCATGGAGAGGGCTTCTCTGTGGGGTGGCGTTCCTTGGAACTAAGCTGCGCGCCGGCCAATGGGGTGGCTGCTATAGGCTACAGGCTTAGCTCCATGGGACAGGGGAATTTAGGTGCCGTTTGGTGCGGCTTCAAAAGCTGATAACACCGGTTCGCTCCATGGGACAGTTAATGCTTTCACATTAAAAAAACTGCTACCTATTCCACGCTTTAGAGCCCCAGAGTTGCAGCTGATATTTTGCTAAAAGTCCGAGCCTGTCCAAACTTCTTACTTTGGCGAAGCAAAGGCTCACGGCAAAACCCTGAATGCCACTCTGAGGCTCCTATACTCCGTCTCGGCATAACCTGGCAAACTGCGAAGGCTATGGCCCCAGTGAGCCAATAACTCTGTCAGGGGGGGACATGTGACTCACTAGTTGCACAGAGTGTGGTTCCAACGACAGACTGGAGAGAGATGGAGGCCACTTCTGTACAGATTTTGAAAGACGGCCTAATCTTCTAGGAGGAGGAAAGCGACATCTGGGGCACACAAAAGGGTCCGGGAAAAAGGCCAGTTCCTTCTCCCCTTCGGCTGTTAAGTGCTTCCCCTCCATCGCTCCGATTGGCTCGAAGGGGCTGTAGCATTCTCTCTTTGCAAAGTTACGGAGAAACGAAGTATAGAAGGTTGCTTCTCAAGTTCCTCCCACTGACTTCGACTTTGGCTACGGCACTGGCTTCGGCAACGAGGCCTTCAGGAAGTTGCGTCACAAGTTCCAAGCACCAGCTTTGACTTTGGCTCGGGCTACGAGGCTTCCAGAAGGTCGCTTCTCGAGTTTCGCCCACCGACTTCGGTTTAGGCTACGCCTACAAGGCTTCCAGAAGGTCCGTATCAAGTTTTTCCGACCAGTTACGACCGCCACGGGCTACCGCACCGGCTTCGGCTACGGCTACGGCATTTCTCGCACAGGGTTTAGTGTCCCGCGTGAGGGGGGGGGTTCTCACGTCAGGGCAGTCGGTGTAGTCGAAGAGGCGGAAGACGACCCTGGGGAACGGGTAGGTGTCCTCTGGACGATGCGGTGGGGCGGGAAGGGGGGGCAGGTTGTGCTGGAGGGCCTCGCACAGGACCCCGTCAAACGCCAGGTAGGGACGCACCAGTTGCCGCTCCACCCACTTGTCCCCGCGCAGTTTGGACACCTGTGCCCACAGGCAGTCCAGCCCCTGCGACCGGCCAAGGACAAAACTCGAGTCGGCTCGCGATTGACAGTCACGGCTGGAGACAGCGAAGAAGTTACGCTTACCAGCATCGGCACTTCGTCCCCCGATTTTCTCGTGGGCGCTGCCATTTTCGTGTTTTGTGCAGAGCGGGCACCATTGGCGATCATTACAATTCCGAAATGTGACCTTCAAAGCTATAGGTATCCGGTGTCGCGAAGCACAAGCTGCATCGTTTTGCTCTGTCGTGGATTGTTTTTAACATTTCTGGATGACAGGATACCGTTTTCTGAGATTTCAGGTAAGGATTTAGGTAACTGGCAACAATAATTTTAAGAAATGGCTATACCCTTTGTATTGGGCTGTAGCTTACATTTAGAGTAACTGGACATGCTCCACTTGCAAAGCAGAGTATCACAGTGGTTCCGAATTTCGGCCTCTGAGTATTGCGGGAGAAGTGACCGTTGCTCTTGGGGGAGATGCAACGGGCACGACTACACGAGGCAGCGATTCACCGTGCCTGCACCGTCGTGCGTCTCCAGAGTCCCATGGAAGCGCGCGCTACATCGTCAGCTGTCATGTCGTCTGCTTGCCCATAGCCGATTTGAAACGGCGCTTGTATTATAAGAGTTAATGCAATTAGAGTTTCTAAGTGGCACACACAATGTCCGAAGGTTTAAGAAGCCTCCCGCCTGTCAGACTTTGGTGTAAGGTATACATTTTGTAAGCGTTGAGCAAAAAAATATATTCAGTACCAAACCCGGCGCACTGCAAGGCTGCTTTTTGCAAGTGCTTTTGGGCATATTTGGCACATGTGATCCCTTCTCCACCAATGAGAAGTTTGGTAGTTCAAGAAAGAGGAACACGATACTCTGGCTACGCCATTTAGTTACTCTAGCTTGCGTCACCTAGCCTAGGAACATTTCCACCCCTCCCCTTTTAATTTTGCTTTAAATTCTATCCCTAGTTAGGTCGTCCAACCCACCCATTTTGTGTAACATCGCACGTATCTAGACCTTGTGCACCAACCTCCTAACCTGACCTTTGTGAATGTAATCCTTCGAGCGTATCTAATAATGTTGGTGGCCAGACTGTCCCAAACCCTTACCTCTTCTTGGGCATGAGGTACTTCCGCCTGCCAGACCCGCAGAGCTGGCACGTGCTTCTTTTGCCGCTTGCTGTGGGTGAAAGGTGACGCCGGTTAGCGACTCATTTTCTAGCCAGGTGTACACAGGGTGTCTTATTTTCAGACAACACCCCAACCCACTTAACTGCGGCAGCCCCGACCTGCTTTTATTATATTTGTTTAGCTCTAAGCTTTTATCAATAGCAGTATTAATGGACAGCCAATGGACAACTGAGATGAACTAGAAGAAATAATAGTGACGCCAATGCACGAAGAATGGTCGTGCATTGAAGAGGCAGAAAAAGGAATGTCGAGAAAGATGTTTGAACAGATGTGGTAGCACTCCACAGCCGTGAAAGTCTGCATGAAATCAACTGCTGTGAGAAAATTGCTTCCCGTATCACCTACCGTAGTATCCCGACTCAACACCCAACCCCGAGACATTGCCCACCCCACTTTTAGGGAAAGATGAAGATTTCTTAAAAGACAACGTCACATTGCCCACTCCTACAAAAACCCGACCCACGGGCCGCAAGATGAGCGAACACTCGTTTTCCCCAAACTTTGTGACTGCGAACCGTTCGGTCGTAGAACGTTTGTGACAATGAAAAAACGAAGGAGATAACAGAGGGAAGCCTTCTTTGTTCACAAAAGAAAGCAAGTCCTCTCTACCCGCAAGCCCCAACCGCAGATTGCGAAGTCAGCGTAACGACCGCCCATTCTTTCGGAATGTTGCAGCAACGAACCCCAAGATCAAAAAAAAAAACTTTAGTAGAAAAAAAAAAAAGAGAGATTGAGGTAAAAGGAGGAACCTTTCTTTATTTCACGAATAAAGGAATGTCTGTTTCTACGTGCGAAGCTCCAACCGCATATTGCAAGGTCAGTTCATGGTTCTGGGATTATCCCGGAGCCACGAACCCCAAAACCAAGGAATGACAATAAAAAAAAATTACGAGGACACTTAAGCACTTCTTATGAGTTGTGAATGCGAAAGCATCTCTGGCTTGCTGGTGAATGCTGCACCGCTGGGCAGGACAACAGCGGAAGTGCGAAGATCGGCGCGGCGCGTGCTGAAATCACGTGTCCTTTCATCATCATCATCGCTTTAGCTGCAAGGAGTTCTTATTCTCCACACACCCCATGAATGTCAAAACTGCATTTTCTGCTAGATGTCTACGAAATTTCTAGGTACAATGGCACGAAAATTTCTGGTAAAATAGCACTGAAGCCCCATGCCGAGTGTTCATTAGTTTCAAACTCTCCTGAACGCGGTCTTACCGAATACGAGTGTCCTAAGAGCATATCTAAGTCAGGCCCAAATTCTTTTATTAATAAACAAATGACACTAATTCCGGGTGTGGTGCTTTTTTTGTGTAAAGCAAGATTGACTCTGTTTCGACGAGTGAACAAAGATTTGTTTGGGCGCCCTGCTCAAACGTTTGTGAGACACACTTGCCTTGCTTTCTTTGGCTCAAACTGTGTGTCATCCACGCCGCGCCCACATGCACACACGCACCGCACGCATATTGGTTGGCACGTAGGGAGTGAAGCGAGCGAGTGGTGAGAGTGTGAGCAGTGGCAATACTGAGCAAGAGAGAGTGCTCTATTGCTTTCTCTAGCGTCTCTAGCAAATGCTATTTGCCTCTAGCCTGCTATCTCCGCTCTCGCTCTCAACCGTCTTGCTTCACTGGCTATGCACTTTTCCTTTTTTTCCTCTGTCATTTTTTTTTTTTTTTTGTGGCGTAGTTTTATTTTTACAGTTTCGAAGCGCAATTGCCAAACATGAGCTTGCTGAAGTCTACGGGGTAGTCTTTCGGTTGCGGCCGTCGGGGAGCACGAAAAAAACCATGTCCGCTCTTTTCATTACGTACGTTAGCGGTGAATGAAAGTTTATTTGGCGCAATGGTAAAATGTTGTTCAACGAGTGCTACGGGCAAGAAAACAATTTGTGCATCTTCGGTGAAACCGTGCTAGATGTGTGCTGAAAAACGGGTATTTTCTGGCTTTCATTTTTTTTCTTTCTGCATTCAGAATTTCATGAGGTGAGAGAGTGGACACTGAGTCGGGATGTTATGGCACGGGCTTCCAAAACTCCTACCGGTTGCTAAGCGGGCCCTCGATAAATGTGTTGACGAAGTTGTACGGTATATCTTTCTCCAAAACTTTCAGGCATGTCGAAACGCCCCGAGGTGCATTCAAAAGTGTCACTGGCTTCAATTTGCTCTTCCACGGTTGTGCACAGTTATGGACTGCCTCGATTAATTATTTCAAAAGGGTTTTTGACGGCCACCAGCTCGTGACGTAGCTCCATGGCAGTGTGCGATTGGCCGCAAGCGGAAGTGGCCGTATGGCTCGTCGATAGTTTTGGCGTGTCATGCTCTGCTACTATTTCCTCCGCTTCGTCATTACTCCCCTTGTGTACGAGACTCAGAAACAGAGCAGGAGCAAAACTGCACAAATTTAACATACCCACCGATTTTCTGCTATGTACCATGGGAATAATAATAATAATAATAATAATAATAATAATAATAATAATAATAATAAAATAATAATAATAATAATAATAATAATAATAAACTTGTATTCAGGACACATTCATGAAAGCATACAAGAGTGTGGGGGCAATCAAAGCCAACAAATGGCTTGTTAGATGCCGCCCAAAAAATTACAGAAATAATAATAATAATAATAGTATTACTGCTACTGCTGTTACTCTGCTGCTACTACTAGTACTAATAATAATAATAGTAACAATACCTGATGTAGTCATCAATGTGGCGCAGCAGCCGGTCCAGCTCCTGATCTTTTTTCTCGTAGAGTTCACGCCCAACCTGAAAACAGTACACTCTGATGATAACCACGTAGAGAAAAACCGAGAAGTGTTAAGATAAAAAAAGACACTGCAATAAAAAAATCAACAAAAAAAACACAACGCTGCACAAAGAAATAACATAAAAACACAGACAGCACTAAAATGAAGGGAGTGAAACGCAATGAAAGAAATAACAGTGTGGTGGGGATGCGTAGCTCCCACCACACTGTGAGTAAGGGTGAGCGGAGTATAGGCCGCGACTGGAAGTAAATCAATCAAACAGAGGCTCGCCAACTCACCCAAGGAAGAGCGGTGAGCACGGCATACACGTACCAGTCGGAACGGACCTGCACCGAGTGTGAGTGGGGAGTTGACTAGTGCGCGCAAAAATACGAGAGAGAAAAAAAAAAAATATAGAAAGAGCCCTGCACACGCAAAGCATTCACCTGTGGGGTGCCTTCTTCCAAGGTGACCTCGAGCATGCTCTCAAACAGAGTCACCAGTGATCCCACCGAGATGACGTGACAGTTGACCAGGTCGGAAAAGAAGCGCACCTGGATCGCGAAGTGCATTGGTGAGTGCGCCGCAGCCTTCTCTGTCTTGAAATAAAATTACGGCGGGGGACAAAAAGAGCGACTCACAATGATCCTGGCATCCTCAAACTTGCACTCCTTGAGGCATTCCCTGTAGCTCTTCACGAGCAGCTCCACAAACTGGAAGCAGATGGTGGCGGGTGATAAAAGTGATGCGACGCTGCGGTGAGACCTTGTTTCCCCACATGTGCTTTCCACAGAAGGTGGGTATCGCCTCGTACGCTATAACCGCCCGCATTTTCAAATTCTAACCCAAATTCCAGCAAAGACAAGCTTGTAAATTCGGGGCCGGCAAAATGACCTATAGGCACCAGACCGCAACCCCTTTCAGCAATACCGGCATTCAAAATTAGTAATCTTCGATTATAACTTCGTTAAAGGGCTCATGACACGAAGATGAAGGGAGAGATTATTCCTTGTTACAGTAGAACCTCGTTGATACATTCTCAATTTATACATTTTCCCGGCTGTTACGTTCAAAAACGCCGGTCCCGTTTTCCTTTCATAGAGATACATGTATTAGCTTCCTGCCTGTTACGTTTGCTTTCCCGGTTGTTATGTTTAAAAGTGTCGGCATCGCGGCGCCTCGGCGCTCCCGACGCCAGGCTGCCACGCTGGCTTCGAAGTGAAGCAAGCGGAGCAAAGCCGAACCATGCAATGCGGGTCGCACGGCATGCATGGGCACGCAGACACTTGTCTTCCCTTTACTTCTTTCCCCCTCTTTTGTGTCTCTCTGTCTCCTCGCTGGGCTTTGCTGAGCTCTGCCACAGCTTCCCATCTCGCCTGGGTGTGACCTTGGAGCACTGCTTGGACGGGGAGCGAGGTTGGCGAGAAGGCAAACGCTCGTTCACTCTTGTCGTTCACTCTTGCTCTCTCTTTCATCTGTCCTTCTCTTTCTCTGGCACGAGGTGCACTCGCATGCACGCTGCGCTTCTAGTTTCGGTTCCGCTCGATCGCGTGAACCGTGGTGTTTCGAAGTATGTGCACTTTGCGCCTATTGACGACGGTCATCGCATCGCGAAAAAGGAAAGCACTCTCTTTTAAAGAGAAGTTTGATATACTTCAGACGGTGGATCGCAATCCCAGCCGGAAGAGATTTGACATCGCAAGAGACCTCGGACTCGAGCCGTCAACTTTAAACAGCATCGTCGCCAAACAAAATGAGATTGAGGCGTTACCTCTGAACCGCAAAGCATAGCGGACATCGTGGCCGACCTCACTACTGCCGACAACGAAGAAAGTGATGAAGATGTCGAGCAAGAAATGAACGATTACGCTGCGCCCACGTTTGCGGACGCGATCGTTGCATTGGACACATTGCGCTGCTACATAAATGTTCATGACTGCGCGGAAAGCGAGAGAGGACTGCGGCTCCTAGAGAAACGGCTTTTACTGCTTAACAATAATTCGAAGCGGCAGACGGATACTACGTGCTTTTGTGAACATGTCTGAGTCCTCAACAGTTCTGTAAGTACACATAAGATAAACCATTGTATAAGAGCTGCTTTCTATCCATGTAGAGTCCCCCTAAGTGCGTTATCGGTTGTTACGTTTTTTTTCCGCGGTCCCCTGAAAAACGTATCAACGATGTTCTACTGTATAAAGCTTTCATAAGGTGCTTAATATATGCAGCACGTTTAATTATTTTTACGGTTCTAGTACTATTAGATACATACGACAGAACTGACATAAGCGGGACAGTGCCCTTGCCAGTACTGCATGGTTGCTAGGCTCACTTCCTCATTATCTATTTTGCAACAGAGCATTGCTTGCCATCGAGCATCCTGTGCAACAGTTCTAAGTGATGTTTTTAGATATTTATATTTCAAATGATTGTATGAACTTTTGGGTAAGAACATGGAAGGGCTGGCTCAAAGCTGGTAGAGCAAAGGACGAAGAAATGAGGCATTCACACTACACGTGAACATATTGTCGAAGGCATCCACTAAGGAATGGGACTATTCAATGCCTGTTCAACAAGTGACAGTAAATGTTGAACAACGGAAAAGCCATGAAAGTGTTCACACACCTCCCCGCCAAAGTTGTAGTTCCGCGTATTGAGCAGACCGATGAGGGTTGTGTAGATTGTGGTCTTCTCGGGCATTTTGATGGCACTGGTTCGAAAGGGAAGAGGAGGCACAAGCGTCAGATTCGCATAAAATGCCTCGACTGTAAATTACAGCGACGCAACACTTCCAAACATTTAAAACATTACTAGTGGACCGCACAACCTGAGGTACAGTCACAGAAAAAGATAAACAAGGACACATGAACACGCATTCTTGTATGAGGAGATACCTCATATAGATGACTGTTTTCTCCCATTGCTACCAGGTACCACTGACAAGAGAAGAGGATGAAGTTATAAAGGCTGGCTAGGTGGAAAAGTTGCTGCCCGATTCAAAAGCAGCTGTGATTTGCACCACTTTTGAATCCCCTCATCCACCCAAATTGGTTCCCCGTAGTTTCTATTGTGAACGGTGAAACTCCCCATTTTCCAAATACTGCAATCCATATCGTCAGCTCGGAAATTAAATAGAGCCCTCCGATCGGTTGCCAGTACTCATGCCGATGCCGATTGAGTCACCAGGTTTATACGCAAACATCTGACTGTCCAAAGAACATAGATAAAGTGAGACAACGTAGTTCATTTTTTTAATTTCGCATCTAATCGTTTGCAATGCTTACATGTAGCCAATCGTAGTGAGGCTTAGAAAGAAGCTGAGCCAATGACGTCGCAGAGACAACAAGCTCACGTGAAAACACCTAAATGCTGCAACACCGAGCACGAGGCCTCTCACACCCGGAACCCGGCACAGATCTCATTTTCGGGAAGCGACCCTTTCTATGACTCGCCATTTACTAGACTTCCATTGTAGACCACACTGACTGGCTACACATGTGCTCCGCGAGAAAGTAGCCGCGCGGGTGTTCTTTCCAGATGGCGAGCAAAGTGACTGAGCAAATATGGAGCGTCTCGCTGAGGCTTCGACGCATCGAGGTCAAATAAATTGGGGCTGGCACCCACCATTCGGCCAAGATGGAGAGAATGTTTCCCTTGTAGCTGGGGAGGTCCGCATCCAGCACACCAGCCAAACCTTCCAGGTTGCTTTCCAACGAAGAAGTACTCTGCGAAAATAGGACGGCGTCGATGCAGATTGAAACGCAAAAAAATCGCCTAAGCTAGACATTTCATCAAACGCGACGAAAATTCAATAGATCTTGAAGAAGATTTTAACAAACAGCATTTCGAAGTCGCTCCATGCCTACTAGATTATTCTATTAATATGCAGCTCCTACCCTATATGCAGCCTTTATTCCTATGCAGGGGAAGTTGGAGGGGGGGGGGGCATGCACTGTCATCACACCGCTTACCCTTTGTCGCCCCCACTCCACGTGGCGTAATACCATTGGTCGTAGACTACGACGTCAAACCAACACTGTGCTCTAGTGCCGACACCTTCTCCCATGGCCTCGCTACAGTGCGACTAGTAGCAACACAAGCAAACAAGGTGCATGCAAGCTTCTCGTACAACTACCCCTCTAAAACACAGAAAGGAAGAGATGCCGTCGAAAACCTTGGCAACCCAAACGTTCGCAAATTTCTTTGCCTCTGGGAACGGCTACCGTAGCCGTTCTCAGAGGCTACCGTGCCAAGCATACTCGGAGCCATGCCAAGTATGCCTGGCACGGCTCGTTTTATGTTGAAACGAAGTGTTCGAACTGGAAAACATTTAATGGTGATCGAGGGCTTCGAAGCTGGTTTCCTTGAGTGTTTATAGTATTCTCTTTGTTGTCCCTATCCCCAAAGGATCATTCGAGCCCAAACAAAGAGTGTGACGGTTCCGAGAAAGTTCGCAAGTCATACTAATTTTAGTCTAGTTAGCAAAGTTCTGAACGTAACAGGTTACCATATCTTCCCACGTATGCGGCGAGATTTTTCCATCAGGTTTATATCGGTGCGTCTTGAACAACGGTACAACTTATGTGCATATTTATTTTTTAAGTATAGATTTTCATTGCGCAAAATAGACTGTAAAATACCAGAGAAGCACCCATCCCACCTTCACTGAAAATTGGGTTAATCTAGACATGGGCACTTGTTCAATCAAATCAGGCACTTAACGTATAATTTGCAGAATTCCCAGTTTTAAAAATGTTAATAGTGGGCTCTTGAACCAAGTGGGTACTTCTGCAGTATTTTACGGTTGGCAGAGCATATGGTATACAATGGTGCAACTTATATACTGGAAAATATGGTAGCAATTTAGTAACTGGAACGAGTTACTTTTGTGCGGTTCTCGTTTGTACACCTCACATTTTCTTTGGGGCGTACAAAGTTTGTAAACGCCAGATGAGATCCCACCTTATTTACCTTCACAGCCGGATTCGACTGCCGATCCCCCAAGTTTGCCCCTGGCTTGAGGAAACTCACCTTTTCGCCAACCCTCATGATGAGTGACTCCAGTCTGTCCTCGATTTCTTTCGGTTCCGAACTGACCCTCCGCCTCTTGCGCAGACGGAAGTCTGAGAACAAGAACACACACTCCCGAAATCAGCTCGGGCTCCACAATATAGTCTCCAGTGGATTGGAACTTGATGGGACTTTGAAAGTAATAAATTACCCCTTCTTTTTAGTCAAAATGACGACGTTTCACAAGTACTTTCACAATTTACACACTCATATCAGAACAAAAAGCATGGTCAGTGCACTCACTTATGCAATAAAAGTATGCCGCATCATAAAAATTGAAGTTCCAAATCGTTTTGATGTTATTCTTACGGCATTCGGTGAATAGTTGTTACATAAAATCACCAATTACAGGGGTTGCCATCAGTGAAGTGACAGAAAAACACCAATATTGTATAAACATATTGCAATAAAGAAAAAACTGTAAAACATCCAAGTGGAAAGTTTACAAAGTAATGGATGCATTTTATGGAGCCTGCATACAATGTTAAAATCAGCTTTTAATCACAAAATAAAAGGCTAACAACGCTTCATATTTCTTTTTGAAAAAACAATGCAGCCCTCTTCAGTATCACCTAGGAAGACCGCACATCAAATATTAGGGCATAGTTCTGTCTAAATGTTTCTTAAACGGTCCGGCAAACTTTGCAACTCCCCAAGTTGCCAAAATCGGCTGACTCAAGCGGGCGAATTGAGGTGCAACCAACAGCACAGTCAGGGCTACGGCATGGGCGTAGCCAACATTGAGCTAAACGTTATCACCATTGCCCTTTTTTGCTTGTTTTTGCGTCTCCGGCCAAGCGTAACGGGTGATGTCAGAAACGTTTCCTCTCGGCGCTCTGCGGTGTACATGTGATTGGCGTAACATGCCTGCGCAGCGCGCTTCTTGGGAGCCGTCCAGCCGCCCTGTTGTGGTCCTGCCGTTACTGCCGTCTCCCGCGTCAAAACTGCCGTCGTCGTCTCACCATTTGTGATTATTGTCTCTCGGAGTTTCGTCCAAACTATGGACACTTTGAGCGCAGATAAGACGCAGTTATGGAGACGTCGTCGAATGTTGTAGACACCAAAACGTGGTGAAGAGTGCGGTGCAGACGACACTTGCGCCTGGCACAATTCTGCCCCAATCCCGCCCGTCGTTGCGCAAAGGATCACGTGACATCTCATCCCACGTGAAAGCCATGTTCTTGGCGGCCCGAGGCCAATGTTGCCGGATGGAGCCAAAGTTTTAGTTTCGAATTCTGCCTGTGTTCAAAATTAGATTTAAAAATATATAACCTATTTTTCGCAAAGCAAATGACGTAGTGTCGTTTACTAGGGCTTTTTAATGCGAAATAGCTCATTATCCAGAACTGAGCGGAGTTGCCCTTTAAGGACTTTCGTCGAAAGAATGCACAAGCCTCCAAACTATGACGAATGCAACAACACCTAAACAGGAATGCAACAACGCCTAAATCTCAAGCTTGCTTTACAGACGAAGAACAACAGGTTCTAGTCCTAACGTTCGACTAAACTGCACTGCGACGAATCCATTGCTCCTTGCGACAAATTGTCAATTTATGTGGCTCGAACGAAGCCTGCTTCCACCCTCACGACATTGGGTAATATACAGGGTTCATCAAACTTTTTGATCTTGAGGACCTTTCCCCCCTCCCTCCCCCTCTCTTGATTGATTGATTGACGGCTGAGGAGCCCCTTACGGACTCAGCATTGATGCAATGGAGCAATGAAGAATCCTAAAAACCTTTTAAATAATTTACAGGGTGTCCCTCCAAAAAATTTACAGGATTTTTTTTTTTCAGCGCAAAAATAACCTAGGCATCGCCGAATGCTAATTTTTCTCCCAAATGTAGCCCTAGCAGTTTAAACCAGATGTCAAAATTTCAAAACTAACATCTGTCTTATTAAAAAAAAATATATATATATATATATATATATATATATATATATATATATATATATATATATATATATATATATATATATATATAAGCGATTTTCTGAAATATTCTATGGGAAAATGGCTGTCGACGGAGCTGTCAAATGCATGGAGCTGAATGGTGCCAGTTACCGAAAACAAGTCCGATTATCACATCGAAATTTTCAGAAATTACTTATAACCTTTGAATGAACTAACGGTTAGTTCTGGAACTTTGGCCTCTGGTTCGGACTGCCAGAGGTACATTTGGGCGGAGAATGAGCGTTCGGCCATGCGTAGTTTATTTTTGTATTAAAAAGACGTGTATTTTTTATTTATTTATTTATTTTTTTCTTGGGGGGGGGGGGGGGGGGACATTGTGCACAGTAGGGATTGATTGGCTAATAGTTACGCATCAGAGGCTCAGATCTAGAATAAAGTTTAAATAGAAAAAGAAACTACTTAGGGGCAGGAGCGGTTAAGGAAATTTGAGAGCTCGGAATTGAGAACCCATGCTGCATTACATGCGACACAAGGCTGTAGAATCTGAAGCGTCGGAACAGCGTGCAGTTCCTTCAATTTTCGAGTCAATCAAATTTAAACATGCCACCCATGTAGCGTCTGGTCTCATGTGTGGACAAGACGTTATTCTGGTCCCTCCAAACGATTCGTCGGGAAGGCTAAATCGAACCGATCAATGACCTAGGCGGTGGTGTCGTGAAGGTTTTGGGTCAACTGCGTGCGTAGTCGAGCTAACATTCGCAGTGTTTCGGGACTCGCTTACCGTCGTCGTCGTCATCCTCGTAGGGTCGGCGGCGACTCATCTTGATACGTCCGAGATCGAATTCGTGAAGTTACGGCGTTTTAAAGCACAATCAACCAACTTGGCCACAAGTTCAGAAAACCGACGCGACGAACGCCATGACACACCGGCGTGAGATTGGATTGGACTCGGACTGGATTGAGCTTGAATTATACAAAGCCAACGTAGAGTAAATTAAACCATAAAACTACGAAACAGCTCAAGATATTAAAAATATTAAGTAAAAAAAAAAGACATCTCATGCAATTTTGTATTATTACTCAAAATAATATTACATTAATTTTTGTTTTTTAAATATTGTAAAATATTGCCATGGGATTGGCTAGGATTGACACTTTGCCGCTTTGATTCAGGATCTGACCTGCTCCGGTTTCGGTCCGTAAAATATATTTTTTTTGAAAATGATCAGTGGTTCAGACTTCAAGTGACTGAGAAAACATTCTACGACCAGTAGTCATAGCAAGCCCCTCGAAGAACCAAAGGGTTCTTTTGGCCCTTAGAAACCTCAAAACTAAGAAATCTTAGAGCCTCTTAAACTTTTTTCTTACAACTAAAAGGGTGCTACAAGACTTAAATCACCCTTTGCTTCCTGGTCGCTTGAGGACTCATGCAGGACTTAAATCACCCTCTGCTTCCTGGTCACTAGAGAACCGAGGGCACACTGGCCCTCAGTCCAAATTCAGCATACCTCTATCGCATATCACCTCAGCCATAGCCTTTATAAGACAACAAGATTACATTTATTTACAATCTCGAAAACAGACACGGTGGGGCATTCCGCCTTAAAACTTCCGCCAGACACATTTGGGAACTGGAGTACCGTTATGATCATGACCGCTGACCACATGCATAGGACGTTCCATAACAAAGAGACATGACAGGATGAGTGTTGAGATATGATCAGTCCACAGAGGCATGGAAAAATCGGATGCCATGAATGTCGATTGGCTCGAGGGTGTCCAAACACGAATTTGTTTGTTCAGGAAGACTATAAGCAGGGCACCTATCACGTAACAGACTTGTTAACAGCATCTCTGTACGGCTTCGTCAGGGCGTAAAGACGCCACCACAGTTCTTAAAGAATACGGCATCTTTTTCCCTTTGAACGGCCGCGAAACCTCTAAATGCCCTTGGATCAAATGTCGTCGGCTTTCCCTCGAAATTGCACCAGAGGACCGGGGCTACCAGGACGATGATGACACTTGGGTTCCACGGGGTACGTCCTCAAAACCCGGTGGCACCCGGACCGTTACCACGTACCAGACCGGGCACCTCGTGGCTCAGCGTCTCACGGACCGACGTCTCACGACCAAAAATTGCCGCGGTCGGACTACTGTGCGTGGAACGCATCTTCGACCGGTGCGCCTGGCGTCCCACCCCGCCCGTGCATCGAAAGCTTTCCCGAAGTGGCAACAAATTGTGTCACGAGAGCCGGTGCGTCGTGCTGCCGGATGTCGCGACTCTGGTGGCTGGTTGTAGAAATGCAGGCGAAAAAAGACGAACGGACAGTTTCCGCCGACTGCCCGGCTGCAGAGTGACCCGCAGCCGAACAGGCATCCACAGCATCCGGTTCCGCTGCAGTGCCACCGCCAGGATCACGCCGGACTACGGCACAACGCTCACGCGACGTTATCGGGCGGAAATCAAGGGACCGTTAAGGAGGGCACAGTGGACACACCGGTCGGAGAAGCGCTCCGGGTGCCGCAGCCAGACTCGTTGGAGTCCGGCACCCCACGGCCGGTATTGCATCACGATTTTCACCAGGTACGGTTTAGCTGCCGAACCGGACGGTCCGACGGATTGCGCAGCGGCGCAGCCGTCCCCGCTGCTCCGCGCCGGCGCGGAGCGGGGAACGGGAGGAACGATGGCGGGAATCGCGTTTCTTTGGCGACACAAGGCAGACGCGCGCAGCGACGCGCCTCACCTCCCGTTGAGGCACTCCTGGAGCCTGTCCAGCGTCATCGGGTCGAGTGCGCACAGGTCAAAGTCAAACGATGCTTCCGTCACCTTGTAGAGTCCTGTACCCTCCACAAGGTCCACTACGGCCTGCAGCCGGTGCGGATCTTCCAGGTTGAGTATCCTGCTCTTGAGTTCTCGGAGCTCTCGCAGGTGGTCCGCGACGACAGGGGGGTTCGCCGCGGCGGGTGCCGCGCTTGCGGTGACGGTAGGCATCTCTTCGTCTTCTTCTTCCCCCTCGTCCTCCTCTCGCGGAGATGCGGATGGGCTCGACAGTGGGGACAGGAGGTCCTCCTGCTCCATCTCGAGCATGAGTGCGTTGAGAGGACCCCTCGTTGTCGGAACAGACGACGGCCGCGGACTCTCGGGTTCCTCTTTGATGACGGGTGCCGGACTTTCTACCTTTACGGCAACCGGCGGTGAGGGGGAGTTGGGAAAGGGTGCGACGCACTGCGGAATTATCGGCGACGAAACTCGGCTCGGCTGAGGCAGTTCCGGAGGCGGCTTTTTGTCCGGCAAGTCCGGCGGCTTCTTGGGAGAGTCCTTGACCCGATGCGACGACTTGGACTCTTTCTTCCGCCGGTCCGGCTCCGACAGTTTGGGTTTTTTCGACGGAGGAGGAGGGGAGGGTGGACGGCGAAGGGCTGCCGCCGCCTTGTTGTTGCTCGAGTTCGTCTTGGGCGCGTCACTCTTCACGATTGCGGTTTCCTTTGGAGCCGGGCAGGTGTCCTTGGATGCAGGACGCTCCTTCTTGTCCTTGCTGCTCAACTTGTCTTTTTCCTTGTCCTTGTGCTTCTGGGGAGGTTTCTCGGACTTCTCTGCCTTCTCAGACCGTCGCGGCGTTTCTGCTGTGTCGGAGGGGGGTCTGCTGTCAGGCGTCTTGATGTCGGGTTCTGGGACACTTGGGGTTGTGGGCACGGGGGGCGGTGGTAGTGGAGGTGGAGGGGGTTTTGGCTCCCGGGGTGGTTTTTCGCGGTCGCGGGCTTTGTCCCTCGACGTCTCTTTGTGGCGGTCTTTGTCTCTTGAGCTGCTTTTGTGCTCCTTGCCCGAGGATGAGGACTGGCTCTTGTGGCAGCTGCTGTGGCTTTTGCTTGGCTTTGATTTGGATTGTTGGCTGCTCTTGGAATCCTGCGCAAACAATGGGCACGGCATGAAAAGGAGAAGTAGACAACGTTGGTCTTGTGCCTGAAAGACAAGGTCAATGTCAGACGGATTCTTCGGTAACGGGACTAAAAGGATATATGCATAAAGAGACATTGTTAGACACCACTCAAGCTTTAGGTGAATATAGGGCGGTTTTATGTGACATGTTGCAGGCTTGAGCTGTCACCGAGAAAACATCCAGGCAAACAATTCCTAAAATTCTGCAACCCTCACGAATTCCCTCAAATTCCCAATCTCTTTACACGTTGCATAGATTTCCCCAGTCCCCAAAAGTAAACCTTTATACCCGGGTTTCTCAAACACACCAACTCCTCTTGGGGCCCTAAAACTCTGCAACTCCTCCAGACTTGCTAAAATTCCAAACATACCTCTAGATTTCCCAAAACTCCCCCAACTCTTCGAAGTTCCCTAAAATTATCCAATGATTCCCAGGTTTCCTCCCTCGAATTTCCCAAGAATTTTCAAATTTCTTCCCAAAATCATCTAATTCCCAAATTTATACTCTAAGATTCATAAGAATTTCCAAATTTCCTCCATAAACTTCCCCAGCAATTCTTAGATTTCCTTCCAAAGACTCCCAATAATTCACAAATTTCCAGATTCACTCCCTAGAATTCCCCAACAATTCTCACATATCCTCCTAACAGAGGTGATGCAACAATTTTTTGTATTTTGTGCAAAAGCCGCTTAGAATGAATCCCTCACGTTAATGACCTATAAAACACAAGTTAGTGTTTCATCACACGCAATAGAAGTCGCAGAAAAAATGAAAGAAAAGTGAGCAGCGTTCACCCCCACCCCAACTCGCAGCCGGAGCAAGCTGCCACATGATCTGGAGCCTATTATATGCCACCAATGTTGACCATAGCCACACGCTTGGGTTGGCAAAGCACAGGACACGCACTGAGTTCCAGACATTGTTATTGTTTGACTATTGTCGTCATTGCAGAGATTGGACACATGCCACTACCTGAATGCCTGTTGAGCTATTGATTATCACAAGCCCAAATCAAGTGCTCACGCAATGCTCGGGTCTAATCTATGAGCTGCATTAAAATATTGTCACTGGGGGGTACTTGGACCCCCCAGCTACGTCATCAAGTTTTGCAAAGAAGAAATTGAAAGAAAACGCTCGCTTTTGTCCCTGAAATTACACCGCAACATAGGAGTTCCTTGGTCAGTGGCTTTGCATACGAGTATACTTGAATCCCACTAGTGCCAGTAAGCTCATGCAAAGTGAAAAACATTCCAAGCTAACATTGTTCGCTTGGAATGTTTCTAAAATTCCCCAACAATCCCTGAATCTCCTCCTTAAAATTCCCCAATAATTCCCAGATTTCCTTCCTGAAATTTCCTAATTCCCCCCACTTCCCGGTTGGTAGAAACTGCCTCGCGCGGCTAGGCGTTGATGCCATACTTGTATGTACTCCGTCACAGGTAACAAAATAATTTGTAAACCTTTACATTTATCCGTAATTTTATAATGGAATAATTACATATTCCCTGGAGTGACTGTAAAGTAATTTCCTTACTTATATAAGTAACAAGTTCATTGTAAATTGTTCCTTTTTATTCATGGAAAAGAAAGAGGGAAATTTGAAATCAAATACTCGCTCCCCCCAAGTAAGCAAAAGTGTTCATTTCGGGAAACTTTACCGCAACCACGCAGTTACGCGCATTTACAAACGCAAAACGAGAACTGGCATTCTTCCGTTGCTTTCTTTAAAATGCCTAACCCATTTTTTTTTCTGCAGACCCTATTAGAGTAAAAACATCCAGGTAATTATATATAAAAAGATAAAAAAATTGGGTTGTGGGGATATTTATACAGCGTGTAGTTGGTCAACCATTTAAAGTTGCGACGAGTCACTCGCTGTAGATGAGTAATTTAGCCAGTGCAGTACAACCGCTAGCCTGGGGTCTTTAACGTGCACCACGCAGTAGTGATACATGACCGCACGCCGGTACGATGCCCATCCAGATCGAAACGGGCAGGGGTGGGGACTGAACCCAGGATCCCTGGGTTCTGCAGCGCGAGCTTTCGCTCCACGTGCTCCGAGCTGGTGTGCGCTAGCCCACTCGACCACCGATCCCCCCATATGTATGTTCAAAGTGCAGGCAAGCTGGCAAAGTGTATCTTTTTTTTTATTAGTGGCTTTGTTTTTTATTTGCGATCGAAGATATGAAGAGGAGGACACCAAGCGATTGTTTGCCTTTTCGAGAGGCTCAAGGCAGTAAGTGCTTTAGGAGGAATTAACAGTGCCCCTCTCGGTTATTGTGAACACAACTATTTTCATAATGTCACTACAGGAGGGGATGCACTGAAAGCGAGGTGATAATAACTGAAGGTGTTACATTCACAAGCATCCTCATCCATTGCTGCTCAAAGGACATTAAAACACCTCCCCTCTCCTCTTCAAGAACAGGATGTCTAGTTTTTTTCGTACTGCTTTTCATCTTATTCAACCAAGACAAAGCTGCTTTTAAAAGCTCCTAGTATTTTTGTAGCCACGCCTCTAGGCCTGGCCTGACATTATCTGCATCCCCGTTGTAGCCCTTTTCATGCGTCAGCTTTCTGTACCACTGCAGGAAACATCTTTTCTCGCACATGAATTTTTAATAATAAGAAAAATAAAATGGTAGGGTAGATATTCCACACTTGAGGGGGGAACGAAACTCGCGAGTGGGGCTTATTTCCCTCGCTTTCACGCCGCCCGTTGCCTCAGCAGACGTCTATCTGAAGAACACTAGGGTGTACTACTGTCGGCCCGTGCTCTGTGCGTTTTTCAACAACTTCTACAGCTTTGCCGTCCCGATAGCATCGAGTGTCGGCTGCAAAGACGCTTTGCTCTTTCTCCACGGTAAAAGGTCCACCCGTCGCTTCGCTGGAGAAACACGATGTTGTGTCTCAAGGATTCGCGAGGCATAATAAGGCGCTGCCATCCAGTGCCTTAGTTGAAAGGGTGTTTGGCGTGGCAGTCGACATCTTCGCGAAGGCGCCAGGCAAAACATCTGACGAGACTTTTGAGAGTCAGCCGTTACCCAGGACACACAGTCCACGAAGCGTTACTGGCAGCAACAATGAATGCTCAAATAACCCTCATTCCTTTTGTCCCTTACTCAAGGACAGCAATGTTGGAAGTAATGCCACAAGAGTAATGGATTACTTTCTGGTGTAACAGTCGCTTACTTTTACGGAAGGGTAACTGTAACGGTAATCAATTACAAATCAGCGTCAGAGTAATTGTAAACGTAATTCCTTAATTTTTTTTTTTTGAGTAACGTGCTATGTGACAGGCTTTTGGCGAACTACCACAGGCAATCGTTGCCCGGCATTCCCAAGCAAGACACTCACTTTCGTCTTGGCCGGCTTCTCGGACGTCGCCTGCTCCTTCTTGACGGGGGCCGCAAAGCGGTCGGGCGGGGGCTGAAGGGGGGTCGGGGGCCTGGGAGGGGACGGAGGAGTGGGAGGCGGAGGTGGCGGGGGCTCCACGGGAGGGCTCTTCACCATGTCCTGAGAAAGAGAGACAAAACATAAAACCGCTGGCAGAGCTGGAACAGGCAGGCAATGGGAGACACCTCCTACAGTCTGTTGCAGGTCAAGAGTGCAGGACAAGCCCCCTCCCCCTCCACCTTTCTTTAATTTTTTCTTTCTTTATTCGTGTTGCGGATTCTAGTTTGTGACAAAGCCTTAGCCCCCTCTTGGTATGCAGCGGGCTACATACCGATATAAGACGAAAAGAAGAACAAAAACAAAAAACACCTTTAGCAGAGCGAATGCTGGAGAGGAGGCGAGGAACGAATGGAGGTGGGAATGGGACACGGACTGGACGTGAGTGCTGAGCCGGCATTCGGCTGGACTCGTATTCTTGAAACCGGTTATATACCTGATTCCGAGCAAACCGGCTCGGAGATTAATTTTTGGGGTTCATCGATGTGTACCAAAAACACGGAATCCTAGTTACGACAAATCGGCAATGAGACTGTAGGAATAGTAAGGGAACAGCTGAATGGTGTCCAGCTTGAACGAAAGTAGCGATTTTCTTGGCTATGGCACATTTGGTGACTCAAAGGCAATACCTAAACAAATGTGACGTCTTGAATGACAAAAACATGCTACCCATCAGACCGGCTTGTTTCAGCATCATCAAATGGAAAGTGGCGTAAATTCGATGAGCCACCATCAGGAAAAAACAGCCAGAGCAACATTTTTTTTAAATTTCTGCATTCGGAAAAAGCGGTAGGTTATTGGAAAAATTGCAGATGTTAAATGTTTGACACGAAGCCCACGAAACTGGTTGTCTGCCAGGCGGAAGCTCTGTGGTTAACAGACCGACGAGTGAACTCACGCTGGACATGCGTGGCTTTTTGTGGCCTTCGCTCCTGGACCTGACTGGGGCGGTGCTTCCTCGGGTGGGACTCCCGGAGCGATCTGCCGGGGCAGATACGGTGCCCCCGGGGAGGGGAGGTGCCGGAGAGGCACTGGAGCCGCTGCGGTTCGCTTCCGTCTGCAAATGCGTGGGAGGAGCCACCTTGAATTTCGGCATGCACGGGCGTGACAGCCAAGTGGCACAACAAACAATTAATCTGGAAAGCAAAACCTGTTAACCAAACACCTCAGTTTTTAAAATGTGCCAACAATGCTAAAAACTTTAACAGTGCACAAAGAAAGTTCAGTATAATTATATAAGTGTTTGATATAAGAGGACTTTGCTATAATAGTGTTCCTTATAACAGGACTCTGTCATAAATATATTCGTTAAAACCGATAACTAGGGTTTCACGTTTTCGTGATACAGCGATGAACCTCGAAAAGTAACACCTGACTTTTCCAGAATAAGAAAAAACTGAAAAATTCCACATTCTCGACTGTCCTCGAATAAAAAAAAAAAAAATCATGCTTTAAGGAAATAAATTTTTATCTACAGCTTTATTTTGTGTTCACACAGAACACAGCCTTCCACTGAACGGTCGCGAGCCTGCATCTTTCTTAGAGAAGCACATCCCTAGCTTCGCTTGCTTCCTTTTTCGGTGATGTTTCCCAAGCGTTTGGGTGTGATTTATAAAGAGATAGTTAATGACTCTGACATTTCCGCCCTTCAGGTTGATATTAACAACATCTGCAAATGGTGCAAGGAATCGCTCATGGAGCTTAACATCACTAAATGTACATCTATGAGAGTATCTCGTCATAACAACACTTGTCCTTCCTACTCTATCAACAATTCTACTCTAGTTTCTGTGTCCTCCTGTAAATATCACGGCATTCACATAACCAACGACCTCTCCTGGAATATCCACGTCCATTATGTCACTAACAACACAAATCGACTTTTGGGCCATCTGAAACGTAAGTTTTCGCTTGCTCCCCTTTCCTTAAAACTACTTCTCTATAAAACCCTAGATCGTCCTAAACTTGAATATACAGCTTCTATTTGGAACCCCGGTATCACCCTTGCATCAGCTGTCCAATCTATTGAGAATTGTTCTGCACGTTTCATACTTTCGAACTATCATCGCATAGCCAGTGTAACTTCCATGAAATCGTCCCTCTCCTTGCCTGATCTCTCTTTCCGAAGAAAAATATCTCGTCTATGTTTATTTCACAAGATTTATTACTCTAACCCCGCTCTCCGTCAAGCATTGTTTTCAGAACCATCATACATATCATCGCGTGTAGATCATGACCTAAAGGTAGGGATTCCCTATTGCAGCACCTCCACTTTTAATGCCTCTTTTCTACCCTCCATTGATTGGAATCGCCTTCCCGCACATATAGTCTCAATAACTTACACTGTTGATTTTAAAAATGTTGTTACCAACTTTTTAACAGATGTTGCTTAGCGCGCATTTTTTTGTTTGTCTCACTCAACTATGTTACTTTTATGTGTTTTGAATGACCGCCCACTCTCCTCTGTAATGCCTTCGGGCCCTGAGGGAATAATAAATAAAATGAAATGTGCACGTTTCACGAAGTCTCCAGCCGAGACTTGTGTGCAATCGGCGCTTCACTGCTTGAACACGAGCCCCGGCCAAACGCCAACACCGTGTTTGGTGACGTCAGCTCGTGCACCACTCACAAACAAAAAGATGATGTTATTGTTGTCCCGACGGGTGTCATTCTCAACTTAAATCGAATTTGGGTGTTTTTGTGTGTTAAACCGACGAAGGGCATCTGGCACGCTCCAGTGGAGGACTAAGGATTAGCACTGACCACCTGGGGATCGTTTGACGTGCGACCGAAATCTCGGTTACTGGTTTTTGGTGTAACAGTCCCTTACTTTTATGTAAGGGTAATTGTAACAATTATTAAGTACAATTTAGCCTCGAGTAATTGTAAATGCAATTCCTTATTTTATTTTTATTTTTTTAGTAACGTGCTATGTTACAAGGGCGCTTTCTCTGCAACGAGCTTGCCTCGGATTGCGGGCACCTCGGCCGGGGTTCGAACATGCAACCTGGGGAAGCCCCGGAGCCAATGAGGTGGCCATTCTCGGCTTAGCCGCTAGGAGTGTGGCAGTGGGGTCTTTTCCCCGACACGCGAGTAATAGGAGAGGCGCGACGATTCGGAGGCAAAGTGCTCACCCCTCCAGCCTTGAGCAGCTTGCGACAGAAGTCGTCGGGCGGGTTGTGGAAGGTGAGCTTCTCGCAGCGGATGTTGGAGATGGGCGTCCCGTCCAGGGAGAGGTACAGGTCGTACACAAACTCGACCTTCTTGGGGTCCTCCCGGGTGCGGAAGTACACCTCCACGGGCATGTTGAAGCCCGCGTAGCCGCTCTCCGAGACCTGGTACGGCGGCTCTTTCAGCACTGCGGCCGTCGAGAACGGAGGGCGAGGTCGGACGGGGCGTCCCGATCGCGAGGCGCGTGCGCTCCGGCTCGTACCGAAATGCAGATACGAAGGGTGGGGGGGGGGCCGTTTCACACATTTGCAATTGAGTGGGATTCAGTGCGCTACATACTTAAGCAACTGCTTCTGACGAAAAGATACAATGGCGCAATCTATGAGGTAGCTCTGAAAACGCTTCCAAAGTGCGTATATATTTACCATATTTTCCAGACTATACAAGTTCAAGGACTATACGAGAATTGTTTTTTTCGAGATCGGTCGTAAGGACGAGACGGATTTTGTGGGCAACGGATCGCCCGTTAATGACGATCTGTGATGACACGAGCGTTCTTGCGTGCCAATAGCACTCTTCCTCTCATGCCGTGCGTGAGAATCTTTTATGCGCAAACTATGCGCCAGGCTCGGACCATCCGAGGAAAGACTTTTTCCTTTTCGGCCGAAATTCGCCCCAGCGGACCGCACAGCAGGCGTGGACAAAAGTACAGAAAATATGATTTACCATTGTTTATGCACCAATCATTTACTGCGGGCTTTAAATAATTCTGACAATGTTATAAGCGAAGATTTCACCCATTTCTCGTAAATATAACATAGTTTTGCATGGAGTGCGGGTCGGAAGCATTCCAGAGCAGCCAGATGGACTACACCAGCGTTTTCCTGTGGTAAGCGGCTATCAGCAGTTGCAATTTAGTCTATCACACTCCAACGCAAGTGTGCATCTGATTTCAGGTGTTTTTGGGGGGCACACATGCACAAGTGCCCTCTCCCCACTTGCCTCTCTTTGGCTTGGGAAAGCTCTCGTGGAGGAAGAAGACCACCTTGTCCACGAAGTGCTGGATGCTGCAGTTGTCAGGCCCCCGCACAAACACCGTCCAGTCGTGGGTGAAACCTTCTGCCGTCGGCCGGGCGCGGAGCACCGCGCGGTGGCCCAGCTCCAGTTTCACTTCAATGGACTGCAACGGAAGACAGCGACGAAGCGTTTAAAGGTGCACTTTAATGAACTGTGACGGAAGACGAGAAACGACCATTAAGTGTTCAATGACCGAGAAATGACGTAAACATAGAGACAGGCTTTTCAGACGTTGGTCCGTATTAATAAAACAACATCTGATGTCTCCTCTGCAAAGGAGTGATTCGGTCGGTGCGATACGACTATGGTGACACGAGTCCCCCGCCTGCCCGAAAAATACGAAGTTCAAAATCTGTCCAGACATCAACGTTAAAAAAAAAGTTCCAAAGCTGCTTAGATCTTGTTGCAATCTAGATACCAATTTATCAACGGCGACGAAGGTTTAAAGACAACTGCCGCATCGCCTTACTTAGAGACCGCAAACTTTCCTTTATTTTCGTAATCAGGGTTGTGCAAGTACTTTGGCTCGCCGTACTAAAATCCACAATTTTGAAAATGACTGCTCCAAGAGTACCTCCTAGAACATGTGTACTAACAGACCTGTGGCAACGAGCCTAGGTACAGTCAGCTACAAAAGATTACGGACCACGCGAGCCATGGCCGAGATGCATTACCGAGACCCGTAGTGCACGCATGCGCATCCTTTGGTACTCACAGGTACATCAACTCTCTTGCTTCCGGCCGACTCCTTAATCTCACGAATACGACGCCGGGTGCCGTTTCAATGGCCACCATTGGCAGCCGTGCCGCAGCTTTATCTTGCTGGCGCAATGAGTGGCAGAAGCCGAGATGTCAACTCTACCTCTTGCCGTTTGGCACGGTATCGTTTTTCCCAGATCAGCGGCCAGGAAAACAGCCGTTCTGCCTTTTCCTTCTTTTTGTCTTGTTTTAGAAGCCTTTTAACCTTTTTCTGCACTTGCTGCCCTGTCAACTGGTCAGTGACAACAAGTAATCCAGAAAGCGTAATTTATTGCATACTAAATAAAATATTAAAAGAACTTAAATAGCTTTTAAAATCAAAACAGGAAAGGGAAAAAAAAAATGTGTAATGGCCGTCTTCCTGGTTGCTGAGCTGGGAAAAACAATTTCACGACGGTCGGCGCAAGATAGAGTTGAAGTCGCAGCTTCTGCCAGACATTGCGCCACCGAGATACAGCTGCGACACGGCGACGCGTTCGTGAGAATAAGAAGGCTTCGGCCGAAAGCGGAAGAGTTGACATGCCTGCGAGCACCAAAGTATGTGCATGCGCGCACTACGGGTCTCGACAACAGGCGCCGCGCCGCAAGGTAGCGCAGTGATTTAGCTGGACCACGCCTCGCATGGTCTGTAAACTTTTGTGACCGACAATACTCCTGGCTCCTCTGAATTGCAGCAACCTAGATGGGGCTCCCCAAACATCGGTTTTGTGTCCACTGTGGATCGATTAGCCCAGAGGCCTTTCCCTCTCGTCTCAACCAATGCAGAGAAGGGAAAGAGAATGAAACACTCTCAAATCACTATTTTGACAGGTGCCAGCAGTTATCGCGAAAATTGCGGACTAGATTGAACCGGGGGCGGACGCAGGTATTTCCAGCGGGGGGGATCAGGTGGTGGTCAGCGTGTCATATTCTTAAGAACGCCCCCCCATCCAATTTTCACGCCCCAAATTTTCACACATGCAAAATTCAAGAGGGGGGTCAGGACATCCGGACCCCCCCCCCCCCCCCCCCCTCTGAATCCGCCACTGGACTGAACCATTGCTGCAACCAGAAAATACAATAATCACGTACGACTTCTAAAAAGAATTATTGCGATTCTGGCCAAAACTTAAACCTACTTTAATTAATGCGCAAAACTATCCCATCGAATAAAGTATCAAGGATATGTGGTGCCCTCAAAATCCCCGCAGCGCTTGGGAGCAGCTAGGCAACATTCCTAACTGGCTTAGGAGCAACAGTTACTGCAGAAGGTCACACCCTTTTCTAGAGTGTGCTTCTTTGGACAAAGAAAATAAAAGTAAATATCTCAACTTGTATATCTAAATAGACTCCAGATTTTTTTTTTTTTCAATGGAAAGGTCAATAGACATCTTCTTCCTCATTCACTCTGTGGAAACAATGCGGTAGAAAATCCTTCCCTTCACTGATGTGTAACATCTAACCTTTTTTTATAATAAAAAAAAAAAAAATAAAGGGCATTAAAAAAAAAAATAAAAATAAAAGGCGCAAAAAGAAAGATGAGGCATTATACCAGAAGTGGATGTTCCAGATTTCGAGTTTCGGGAGCAGCGCGGTTTGTCAATGAACCTTGAACGAAAACAGTCTTCTCTCCTTCTCAAAAGAGAGTGATCCTAAACTATCAATCGCCTCAGGACCGTGAAGCGAACGCGACGCGCTCGATCTCGGCCTCAACTAATCAATCAAAACGAAAAAAAAAACAAAAAAAAACTATATATATATATATTTTTTTTTGTGATTGTGCTTTGATCGAACCGATGATCGAACGTAGTACAGCATTCGAACATGCTCTTCTCCGCGTTCGTCAGCTGCTCGCCACTATTCCGAGCTCAGTGCCCTTTTCGCAAAGCGCGGGGGAGGAACGTCCAAGAGCTAGAAGATTAAATTGTGTTCTGTGGTGTTACGCAAGGAATCCAATATGCATTGTGTTCGTGTCAAGTGCCGGAACGCAAAAGATCATCGCAAAAAACGGAGCTTGGCACTGAGTTAGCTGGCGATCGCGAAACTGGGTGCCTCCTTCGCATAAAAACAGAAAGGTGCCCGTGATTCGCAAATCGGCCTTAACACCCCCACAGCACGTATCTATTAAAAGCGAAGATTTAAAGTCACTACCGAACCACAACGGTTAGATGTGAGGATCGCGACGAGTTCAGATGATGCGGGATCGAATGTTTACCGGCGGCGGAGGGGCAAGGCGCAAAAGAACGAACAGTGAAGGGAACAGGAAGAGCCGGTCGGCAGGAGTCCGTTGGTTTGAGACAACGGATTGTACCGACGGTCTGTCTGTACATTACGGTAGGATTGAGGGCGTTAAAGGGTGCAGAAAACTAACCTTCGTAGGCGATGTCATGTCTACTCGGAGCTCACGCACACGGCGTCGCCATGTCGTTTAGCGCCATGAATTGTTTGGACTGACGCAGCCGCCACACCGTATTAGCGAAAACTCATATAATCTTAAATTAGACAACGGTTATCTAGCTAAATTAATAACTAATAGTTTTAAATATATTTTATAAAGTTAATAAAATTATTAAAGGTTTATTTTAAGCTTACTTATGTCGGAAGTTTGGATTCGCAACCACCCAAGATGAGTTCTCTGCGAGTTTCCGTCTGCTCTTGGGCTCTTGGAGGCGGCCGAGATTTTTGCGCCAGGACGCCGGAGTGCTCCGGTCTCTGCGGTGGGAACGCTGTAGTATGGCTGTAGGGCAGATTTGAGCGGTTCCGAGTGTCTCATCGTCCCAAGATGGCAGGGAGGGGACGCGGTCGGGGCCGGGGGATGTCCTTCAACGTCGAGCAGCTCGGACTGACTCGGGCGGACGCAGCATTGCCGCCGATCCTGCAGCCTCCGCCAGCCTACCCGGTCAGTTGACATTCCGCCACAACACGTGGAGGTCTGTTTCGTCAACGGCCGAAGCGTGTCGTCGCTCAATGTTGTTTGCTAACTGAAAAAGGACTGACGCGTTTTTAACGTATACACGAGATTGATCGAGCCGCGTAATTTAGATTCTCATAATTTGTAATTTTTTGTTCTACCAAGGTTCGGTACTTGAGGTGGTGCACGTGTGTTCTAATATATATATATATTTTTCTTCTTCTCCTGCATTTACGTTTGCGGTAATCGAAAGCTAGAATGAACACAATTTTTCAAGATGCAAGAATTTGAACATTTCGTACCGAGAAAAAGTTCCTTGCACTTCGCGTTCTAGGCAATAGTAAACGTGCTGTCCACATAACACCCGTTCAATATATCTCCTCTACGGGATTCGACACGCTAAAAGTACAATTTAAGCACTTAACATTGTTACTGAAGGATTGGTATCCTTTCGCCTTCTCTAGCTCTCAAACCAGCTGTTACATTGTAGCAGAGACAAGCTTCTTACATTTCGCAGTCTCGGCCACTTGTAATTGTAAACATCTGTTACCAAAACTCGTATGGCACCCGTTCAGTGTCTTCTCTATGTGATGTAACATCCTAAAAATGCAATTCAGATGTGCAACACAGGGTATATTTCACACCCATCTGTTTAACCACCTGTTGGCCCTGCCGACTATAGTTTCATTGATTATATCACGGGCACCTTCGTCATCGTACATGGTCTCCAAAGAGGAAGTAATCGAAAATATGCAGATGAATGAACCATACATAATTGGATAAGCCAACGTCTACGAAGCCGCCAAAAGACAGATTTATTCGATCAAGTACGGTTCATTCGTCTGCATATTTTCGATAGTTTCACCGATATATATACACTACAATAGGAGGAAAGTTCCTTACAGTTCGCAGTCTAGGCAACTTCTTGCATAGTAAACATGCTGTCGGCACGTATGTTGCGTCCACATACAATGTATCTTCCCTGCGTGAATAAACGTTCTTCACATACACTTCTTGTGTGCAACATTGGCAACTGAAGGACTGGTACCTCTTGCCCCTTCTCTCTGAACACTTGTCGCACTTACCGACTACTTTCAATCCACCTTTTTACGAAGTCACCGGTTCGAGATTTTTGGGTAGAGAACGCGCGTGCACACCACGAGCGCTTTCACGAGATCTCGCTTGAAAGCATGCCATGGCCGCTCGTGAATCCATGGAACGCGAACATGTGTTTTCATACCAGAAACTCTGGAACCATGATTTCGAAAGAGGTGGATTGATACACTGTGCGTTAGAAGAAAAGTTTCATACATTTTGCAGTCTAGGCAATTTGCATACTAAACATGCTGTCAGAATGTATATAGCATCTGTTCAATGTATCTTCTCTACGTGACTCAACATCTTAAAAGTACACTGGATGCGCAACAGCACTGTAACTGAAGTATGTGTTTAGGAGCTTTTAAAGAACACGCCAGTCAAAGCAAGTCCCCACGAATACGTGCAAACGGGATGCATGTGACTCGATGTCTGTCGAAGACCACAGCTCACTAATTGCCCTTTCTTCCCTGGACTCCAGCCACTGGAGTTCTCCCCCGCACCTCTGGTCAACTCGGAAGAAAACATCTACTTGGCCGCACTACTGAGAGACCAGCGGAGGAACATGTTCGAGTCTGGCTTCAACGTGCAGCCGCTTGCTCCGCCCCAGTTGGTGGAGCGGTACTCGGATCGGTACCAGGCACCCAAGGCACCGGAGGTGGTCTACGGTACATACCCAGATGCCAGAGCTATGGAGCTCTGCGACTCATTGCGATGGACTCTTTTCAAAATTCTGTGCCATCTAGTAGCTCGACTAGCAGTTCAACTTTTGCCGTACTCGGTAACAAACATATAGCATATCATCAGACACCGTCAGTTTGAGCCGAGCTTTCCCCCCATCAAGATTGCATGTTACGGCAGACTATAGAGTTGGTGTATGGAGCTACATACCCTTTCCCAACATTTTATTTTTTAGAACAGAACCTATGCAACCACGTGAGTCACGTTTAATGATTCCCAAGGAAAAGGCTGAATACTCTCCTTTCTCGAAATGGTCCCCGACATCTGGACCTCTAAACTCGTCAAACAGAAAGTTGGGGCCGACGTTGATAAAGTGCACTGATTGGCCTATCACGACGATGACTTTGCGCTTTTTTCGCCAATGTCCTAACGGTGTGCTCCACGAACTTTCGGCTCCAACTTTGTGTTTAACGAGTTTAGGGCCCCAGGGAACCACTCCTTGGTGCACATCAAAGATTAAAAAAAAAAAAAAAAAAAAAATTCTCGAGAACGAATGTTGCACAAAAGGAGTTGACAAATGCTCAAGAATATCGAACACAGCAAAGGTTTGTTTGATTGACAACGCTGTTTATACCTACCTGTTTTTGCGATTTCTGCCACATCAATTACTATCATGTTTTCGTATAGTTCCTAGTTTTCCATTCCGCACGTCTTCCTCATAAGCGTGTGTCACTCTACAGCCGCATATGAAACCCGAGCTACCTCTGGCTTTGCTCCCGAAAGTTTAATTTGAAAGGTCAAGCTTCCGGAACGGAACCGATCCGAAACAGAACCTCTTTGATCCACCTCCGCGCAGACCTTTCCTACTTCCCGGCTGAGCTGCGGAGCACCAAGAAAGTTAAGAAGCGTCCGAAGGTGTCCAAGCCCTCGAAGGCTGCAAACTTGGATGTACAGAAGAAGCTGCAGGTGAGACAAGATCCCGGCATGCCCTCTTAACAACGTACCGCACCGACCTTACCTCGAGTCACTTATCCGTTGGTCAGGTTGCCCCAGTGCACCAGTCTCTACCACGAGTCTTGAACCGTCTTCATCTTGCCCTTGTGCCCCCTTAGAGCAACTTTACTTGAATCTTTGACCATTTCCATATGTGTTCGATGGGTGCTCTGTGCCCCGCAAACTTAATTCCGCCATAGGACTGCAGAGACGTTGTGCGACAGTTAGCGGTCCGTCAGCCTTTGTACCGGCCGGGCTAGTTGCTTCGGGTCGGGTGAAGTTATTGACAGAGCGAGAACATCAGGGCGCGTCTCTCGAGCACCCGACCTCTGGCACGTGCTCCCGTGCCTTCAGAGGTGCTTTGGCCGCGTAGCAGCTCGAGGTGCACGCAAAGTCGAAGCGTCGAAGGTCGGAAGCTCACGCTGAAGGCAGGACAACTGCCGTTTTAACCCTTTCGGCGACCATAACTAGTTTTGACTGAACTGCGAGAGAGGGCTACTCGCATCAAAGATGGAGTTTCCCCCCTTTACGCGAGTGCCCGCACAGCTGCACCCGCTTTGAGAGTCGAGCACGCTCATCTTTTGGTGTATCACGGAGCGTGCTCGTAAGACAACGGACGCCCGTGGCTTTGAGCGGTGGGCTCAGTGTCCGAGCTCCCGTGCGCCGAACACATGTTCCGGTGGTTGACCCAGGCTCTGGAAGAAACGGAGGCCAAGGCTGGCAGCGCTGGAGAAGAGGAGGAGGAGGAAGAGGTCAAGAAGGAACCCGGGACCGGGGAGGAGGAGGGCGAGGAGGAAGAGGAACTGGACGAGGAGGAAATGGAGGAGGTGAGAAGACGGCCCCTCTCGAGACCGTTGGGTTTCCCAGGGCAGCTTAAGGCGGACAGTGAACCTCCCAAAAACCGTTTTTTGTTAAGTGTGTGGATAGGACACACCTGTTACAAAATTGTTAGCGTAATGTTTATGTAGTCCCACATTTTGAATTGGGTGCCATTATGAGATTTGTTCCCTAAGCGGAGCGCAAGTTCGTCTGCTTCTTAAGCAGGGGTTGCAGTGATGTCAAAACGTCGATCTCAGATTGGCTCCAATTGGAAGCATAGTGGGTAGACCTCAAGGCAGCTAGCATTGAGGTCTACCCACTATCCCTCCATTAGAGCCAATCAGAGCTTGGCGTTCTGACGTCAGTGTAACCCCTGCGCAAGAAGCAGACAAACTTGCGTTTCTCATAAAGCTGTCACTTTAAGAAAAGCTCTGCCTAATGTACAGTCGGGGACAAAAGTCTCCAGGACGCGCGAGCTGCGACTGAAACGCATTGCTCTGCCATCTGCCGGCGGGTCGCCTGGTTTCGAGATCACACAAAAGCGCATGCGCGTCCTACTGTGCCTGCAAACATGTGTATTTTCCCGCTCTTCTGCGGCTCGGCCCCTAACTCGGAATCGGGCGCGTGGTACCACCTCGGAGATAGCGTTTGCGACTGACGAGCGTCTGCTACAGATTTCGAAACTGGAGATACCGCCTGCGGCACTGCACCGCATTTCGCTGTGTCAGCGCAGCTTGCTTTATAACCAGTTGAATTTATCGCTCAGTTGAGCTGTCGTGACTCCTTTCTTTATAGGCGCCATGTCAGTAAGCGCTATGTCCGAGGCGGTACCACGCGCCCGATTCCGAGTTAGGGGCCGCGACGCAGAAGAACGGGAAAACGCACATGTTTGCAGGCACAGTAGGACGCGCATGCGTTTTTGTGTGATCTCGAAACCAGGCAACCCGCCGGCAGGTGGCAGAGCAATGCGTTTCAGTCGCAGCTCGCGCGTCCTGGGGACTTTTGTCCCCGACTGTACATCGTGCGGAGCATTTATTATCTAGAGCCCTCGCATTGCAACAGACGAGGTGCCAACTCCGGTCGGTGCTTTCAATTCTTCCAGGAGACGGACTACGCGTCGGGCTATTTCGACAACGGCGAGAGTTATCTCGACGAAGAGGACGACAACCTCGACGACGGACCAGTCTACTGACGACTCCACGTTGGGATTTCTCTGCCCACTCGGTCCCTGCGCTTTGCAGAGCCTTTCACTGTAAATAAACGTTCAACACTTTATGCACCCCTTCCTCATTCCACCCATTTCATTTGGGCCAGAATGTGAAAGCGAATGAGGGACACGCAGGACTATACAGACAAGATTAAAATTCCGTGTCATCTGTATCCCCAGGTGGCGGTCGTTACGCGATGGCTGGCTCAAGTTTTCCGATCGCCGAAAGAAATTAATGACGTCTAGCTCCGTAATTGTGCTTTAGATGCCGCTAAACCGAAAGGCGATGGCTTTGTCTGGGATTTAATTTGTTTTCTAAAAAGCGCGTCTGCGCAACGGTTCTACCGTCCTGGATGGTCTTCAAACATATGCTCGCATAAGAACGGCCTTGGAATGAGCTGTCTTGAAATGCTTGGTCCACGTTTGTCCATTGGTTCAGTTTCTGCATTGGCATTGGAAAAGAAGATCGGAGTGAACAGATTGATTTCTTTAACATCACAAAAATGAGTCGCCAGTGAGCTTATTTATGGAAATATACAGTATATGAATGCCAACTGTTATTCAAGTGCTGGTTTGCTACCTTGTAGCACTAACTTAGAAATAAGTCAATGTGCTTGAAATTGTCTCGTAACATAACTGGAAATTTATTCGCAACGCATTGGTCACGTCCTAAAATACCTGGCAACAAACTAACATTGCGCTATGATGCATTAGCAATACAACTAGTGCCAGAAACCCAACTTGTGCAGAAAAGGAGCGTATGGAAATAAATGTAAAAGAAAGGAGCAAACATTCTTTTTTCTTGTTCTAATGATGCTTGTTATTTCTAGGCTATTTAAGTAAAATATTGCATCAATACCTTGCCCTTAAAATTAAAGAAAAAAAATGCTGGAGTGATTATGCGCTGCAAGCGGTTGTTATCGAACAAAAAATGCTGGAGAAACTTTTGCAAGAGTAAGAAGCCCTGATGACAATTTTCTTTTTAAGGAAAGATTTAGAAGCCATAGAATTGTTGCATTAAGACCCACTTCACATCCAACAAGCGTCGCTTGCGGTTTCAGACAAGGACAGTCGATGTGTCCAAAGAAAACAGAGCTAGCACATTACCATTTATTATTGACGTACGACGAGTACTCTACCAATCTTTTTTTATCTATAGACCGTTCTAATATTGCCTTTTGCGCACCACCATGTTTGTCTGCTGGACCGTGGAATGCGTTCTGAGCATGTGCAATAGATCTCGTGCGTCCACAGCTCAGAGACTTGGCATTTTGTAGCGTGAGCTACACTGGCCAAGGTGGAGCAGTTTCGCGTGGCTTGCATAATGAGCCATGCTCCGTGCTGCGCAAGCGCGAGGAGCAGTGACCGCGCGCGCCTCGCCGGTTTGCGCATTTCAGAGGAGTGACGTCATAGCCGCGGCAGACGCACTGGCGCCGCCGCGTGCCCAGCTGTGCGCCTCCGTTGCGCAGTAGCCAAGTCCGACGCTGCACCGGAGACGCTTGATAGCGCCTCTCATTTTGTGCGCATAAGCTCACGCTACGTATATCCTGGCATAGACGAGCTAAGCCACCGCGATTTCTTTTCTCTTCGGTTAAAAGCGCTGGAACAGTCTACATTCTACAATTGATCAATTCAGCATCTTACTCCTGAAGTTTAAACCTCTGCGAGTCAGTGTGCCAGCCCTTTACGATGAATGGAACCCCTACAAAAGTACAAGGTCGTAGGCAATCACGGCCCATGCAAGCAAAAGTTACCAAGCGTCATTTGTGGGCTGGCAGCAAGACCTCGGACAAAAATAATCCCTGGAGAAGCTCGCTTGCACCTTTGCATTAATTTTATTAGTTGCATTAATTTCATTAACATTGTGACCTTTGACTAGGCTCTAAAGGAATCCAAGCTTTTGCAACGGTCCATTTACCTTTCTATCTTTCTCAATCTCGTGCTTCTGCTGTGCCCGGGTGCTTGGCTCTCCCAATTTTGCTAGTTGCCATTTCACTTGGAGTTCAGAGTTTGTTGCTGCACTGCACACGGCGCGTGCAAGCCGAGCTTCACCTCATTGCACCGGCCCAACATGATTCACTACTTTGCACCAGTGTGTGCATTAAGCTTCAGCACTTTGCACCGGCCCAACATGACTCACCACTTTGCACCAGTGTGTGCATTAAGCTTCAGCACTTTGTACCAATGCATGTATCGAGCTTTACTGCTTTGCACCAGTGCAAGCACCGAGCTTCACTACTTGGCACCAATGTGTTAGGAGCAGCAGCTGACGTGCCACAGTGTCCGAGTTAGCTCGATGCTCAGCTCGAAAAGTCTGCTTACACGTCAACATTCTTGGCTATGATTGTAGACCATCCCCTAATTACAGGGCGTTTGTAAAAACGTGAGCAAAATCGTTTTGGTGCGAAAGGTATGCATCACACAGAAAAAAAGGTTAATGTTGTATTGGTCTCTGCCAAAGGTCCCATTTTGGAAAACTTATAACGCTTGGTATAATTAGTGGTTTATTAATTTAGAGTTACTTTTTATTAGGGAATTTATAGGTATGGTTTCAATTTAAAACTTGCCGGGATCATTGAAAACCACTAAATCAACACGTGTTAGAATGACAGAGTGCATGTACAGCATTTTACGGTGCACCAGAAAAACATTTAATTTAGACGCGTCGGTAAGAAATACAATATCATGTTCTTTCTTGCTGACAATTTTTTGCACCGTAATAGATGCTACAGGCACCCACACAATCTGAAATTTCGGTTTGATTAATAATAGTCTTAGGTGGACTTCGGTTCATAGAGAACTTTTGATCCAGGTTACTTCGCATGCTCACACCCTCGCATTTTATCACCACCGCTAGCGTCACATTCTCGCGGAATTCGAGCTCTCTGCGATGCATAGTTTATTTATGCAGGCTGAAAAGCCGAGTTTTGTTCTCTCAACCGATTCCCGTAGCATACCTTTCCTGCGACAATCGCGCAGATTTGCCGGCAAGTTTCTCTTTCGCCGACGAAAAGTGCCGATAGACACACTTCCGCGATAAAAGTTGAGACGCCACTGCAGCGGAATGCAACAGCTTCGCCTTGGGGGTTTAATCGGTGGCTCGAAAAAGCACGCCCATGTCGCGACGCCAGTGTCTCGGTTAGCTTGTGAAAATATGCCGGCACCATAAATCAATCTTGGGGTAGGCCTCAGTCTTGCGATGACCGTTCGGTCGCCTTCCGCTGGTTGAGTTTCTGCGTCAACATGTTGTCCCAAAGCAGGAACTGCTTCGAGATGGTGTTCACCTAGAAGATAAGGTTGGCAGTTAACAGATTTATCACCTTAAAGCAGCAGCCTCACCGCTCGCACGTCGTACAGAAGGCACGGTGATCGCTAAAGACGTGATGACAGAATTATCTCCGGACATGCCACGGGCACGTTCGAAGTATGTCTGCTTGTACATGTGTGTGCTTTGAACGTGTGTGCAGACTGATGTGACGTCATACAAGGAAGACCTCATAGAGCGTCTGCAGACTGTCTTTTGTACGATGCATATTAGCAGTATGACCGCGGCTTCGCACGGCAGCAACTCGACAAGGCTCGCAATGTCTGAGAAATGTACTTTTAACGTGCTGGAAATGAACTGTCTAGGCCACGTTTTAAAACCGCCGGTTACGGGCTAACGTTGCATCTCTTTAACGCATTAGGAATGTATTGACAATATTTCGGTGAAAATTGGCAATGTATGTTTCTTCGAAATGCGGTGTATAGTCTGTTACAGGTCAAGAAGGTAGGGCGAGAGAAAGGACGGTTGGGGAGGAGGAAGCAAACGGAATGCTGGAGAGGAGAGGGGGAAACCTCCTCCTCTCTCTAGCGTTTTGCCTGCTTCCTACTCCCAGACTTTCCTTTCCCTCGCCCTACCTTCTTGACCTGTAACTTACTATAGACGACGAGCATTGGAAATAATACAGATTACACTTAAAGGCATACTGAAGCGAAATTTGGATTTCGTAAAATAAGGCCGCAGAGGCGTCGAACGAGACGCTACGAACTCGAAAACCTCGCTGATGCATAGATATATCAAACGGATAGCCGTATTTTTGGAAAAGAAGGGGGCGATCAAGCGAGGTATTTGATGTCATTGTCCTCCTGGAGAATTTGAGAATGAGGGGAAGCGGCCTCGCTTCTCTCCTCCTCGCTTCGATTCACCAGCTCGACGGAACGTAGCGAGGAGGAGAGGGAATGAGAATCGTGACGTGACTTGTCCTCGTCGGCCGTGTTCAATCGCGCACTTCTTTTCCAAAAAATACAGCGATCCATTAGAGATATCGCTGTATGAGCGATGTTTTTGGGTTTTTTAGCGTCCCGCCAATCCGTCCAGCCTTGTTTTGTGAGCTCGAAATTTCGGTTCAGTCTCCCTTTAAAGCCTGTCAGCACTGCACATACTAAGGGCATTAGTAAGATTGGTTGGTGATGTGACAGTGAGTATTTAGAATCTTGGCAAAGCATTTGCAGATTGTGGCAGCTCACTTAGCAGAACTGCACTTGAAATAGATAATTATTTAATTATAAATAATTAATACACCGACTATGCACTCAATATGTTATTTGGAACATATTAACACGACGGTAAAGCGATTCGGAAGCACATGTATGCGAATTATTCAAAAGCTGATCATAAAAGAATATTATGTTGCCTTGTCATAGACAATCCTCAGCAAGCTAGCATTAACTAAAATTAAATGAAATTCCCAAGGAATATATATAAAAAAACTCATTTTCACATAACCAGAGAATTTTGTACTCAGTTGTCCAGACTTCCTAAATACACTACCCACACTGACAGCTCAAAGCGAGGCAGAAAGTCATAATTGAACTAGCTTCACTCCTTTCAAAATTAATTTGTAAAAAATAATAATAATAAAAAAAAAACTGGGTTCATTTACTTCTTTTGTTTACTTAAAGCAATTTTAAGTAGACCTTATGACACATAAAAGAAAGACATTCACTTTACCTTTAAGCGGTTGTGACCTTTAATTTCTGTATACTTTTTATCAAACAAGATATTTTTTCAAAAAGTGAAGCACTAAAAATTAATGGATACAATTGTTTATAAATAGAGCATTTTAGTCAATCTGTAATGAATGCAGAAGCACTAGTGGTGCAAAACTATCGATTGTACTATCGATAGTCGCCAGAAATCTGACTATCGATAGTACTATCAATAGTCAACTGTCGAAAAACTATCGATAGTCGACTATCGAAAGGCTATGGCTAGTACTACCGGATGCAAGCTTGAAAGCTTACCAAATCATTGTATGTTGACAACAAGTGATAAAGCTTCTGCGTCTGTTCATCAACTTCCTCCTGTAACAAGCAGAAAAGAGTAATAATATGGCACTCATATACTCACTGAACTTTATTAAAGTAATAAAAATGATCCGAATGATGTTGACAACCTCGTAACTGGCATGCCATGGCTTCACTCTAGTACTTGAAGCAAGCATCCAGACATACAGGTTTAAGCTTAATTAACAGATTTGTTTAAAAAAAAAGCAGTGAAAGCTACACTAATGTGGTTTGTGCAGGTGAGTTTTAAGGCCAGGAGGACATAGTAGTATGAGGAGCCAATCATAACAATCAGTTGGCTAATTAACTAAAATATGTTAATGTTTTAATTACTGAAAATAAACATATGCTTCAAGCGAACAATTTGCTGGGCATCATCAAAAACTACTAAATCGGTCAATATCAGAAAGACTTTGAGCATGTGGAAAGCGTGGTTGAGCGCTTAAGTTACCACTCGTGCAAGGCTACTGGTGCGATAACGTGCCCGTGCGGTTTTTCCGTCTCTTATCATCCGCGTTTTCTCAACCCAGCCTCAAGGCTGGGTTTTCGATGACGCTTGGCAAGTTTCTAATTTGAACTATATCCTGTTTTCACTAATTAAAAAGATAATTAACAAATCTTAATGAATTGTTCAACTTATCATGACGATTAGCCCCCTACATTATCGTATAACTCACCTGCACGAACCGGATTAGTGTGGCTTTCACGGCTTTTTTTAAAACAAGTCTGTTAAGCTTAAAAAGAAACACCCTGTATACATGCTGCTGAAACAAAGTAACTAATTATCATTATTCGCTTAAAAAGTAGCTATAGTCGGTGACAGGTCAAGAACGAAGTGGAAGCTCCTCCCACCCCTTTCCACTTCAGCGGAGCGAACTCTGGACAGGAGGCGATCTCCTCTCCAGCGTCCGCTCTGCTAATGGGGAGAAAGGTGGGAGGAGCTTCCACTTCGTTCTTGACCTGTCACCGACTATAAGTATGTTAGTTACTGAAATTTAAAAGGAATTGGTTACTTCAGCTCGTAAGTGACACATTACTTTCTCGTTACTCTGAATATGTTAGTTTTGAGAAGCAGTGGCCACCTTCCAACATTTAGCATCATTATTCATTCCTCGCATTTTAGCGCATTTATTCAGGTATAACTGTAGCTATACTGACATGCCTCGTGCACATCCTTTTGTTGGCTATCAAGTTTCTTCCACCGTAAAAATCACAGGAGTGAGCTGGAGTGAGGACTAGGTCGGGTACCTGTGTTTTACATGTTCCCCTCCAGGAGTAACTGAATACTGTCACTTGTTACTCCATCGAAAAGTAGCAAAAATATGTTACTCTTTCCTTCCCTTGAAAAGTGACCAAGTTGCTACTCCATTCCTAAAGCAAGTAACTAGAAACAGGTATAATGTGTTACAGTACAAATCTGCCAACATCCTATCAAATAAAAAGCAGTGGGCACTCTATAGGAAGCAAGCACATAGCCAGGATTTTGTTTCGGGGGGGGGGGGTGGCCGCCACCCATGACAAAATGGACGATATTGGGGGGGGTGCCCGGGCCCCATGGGCCCCCCCCCCCTCCCCCTGGCTACATGCCTGGTAGGAAGTCTGAAATGCCGAGGCTCGATCTAAAATGGGCCAGTCAAAATCGGTGCGTGCACGTAGCAATCTAAACTTTTCGTCAAAGGTGTATTTCACATGTGGGTTTTACCTTGTAAAATTACAAGGCACAGCTCCCGTTCTGTAAAAGATAGGGCCAAAAACTTGCCCTGCAGACGGCCGAGTCGAGTGGCAGGGTGCGTTTGGCGCACATACTGATAGATGGCGTCGGGAGCGGCGTCGGAAGATGTAGCCAACCAGCGAAAGAAAGCGGACGTCTTGCAGAAAAAAACCGTCGACAGCAACAGCGCCGTCGTTATGCAACAGCGTTTTCTTTTATTCTTGTTACTTCAAATTTTGCTTTCATTGGCTGCATTTATTTTTAAACCAAAGGTACATTACAAATATATTGTCAATTTTAATGGTCCATAGTCGTCGCGGGCAGTCTCGATATTTTTTTAAAACAAAGCCGGAACAAGGAGGTAGCGCCATCTATCAATACATGCATCAAACATGCCCCGCCACTCGGTCGTCTGTGTCGCCGTCTGCCCTTGACCCTGGCAAGTTTTTTGGCCATATTTTTTACAGAAAGAGAGCTATGCCTTGTAACTTTTCACGGTAAAAGTTACCTGTGAAATACACATCTGACAAAAAGTTCAGATTGCTGCATGCAGGCACCAATTCTTATGGCCCATTTTAGATTGAGCCTCGGCATTTCAAACACCCTACGTTTGAACATGTATGCACAATACCAGAACTTCTGTGAAAATCACTTGCCTGTTGTTCGAGTTGAATCGCAGCCAAGGCGGAAACCTTTCCAAAAAGGCTGGGTGCATCTGCAAATTAACGCATCATTCCTCCTTTAATTTTCTCTCCAATTATGTTGTACAAACGTATACCTTTGATGTGCTCGCTGTCCAAAACCGGCTTCAGGTCCTCCATTTTTTGGTAGGCAGCTATCACCTGGCGCAATCTGTCTTCCTCTGAAAACGATGACCGCACAGTTCTTAGTACTCATTCTGCGTCGTGTGGGCATCATTAATTACCTGCCAAAATGAGCTGCAGTTTGGCCCCTTCCGTGAGATCAATCTTCTCCTGATACTCAGCATCCAGGTATCTATCAAGCTCCTCGGCTGCGACGGAAAATAAAGTACCAATCAACATCCTCACTTGTAGTTTATGTAGTTTTCATGTGCCACGTGGTAAGGGCGCAGCGAGCAGACAGTGCACTCTGTCGTCTGCTTGCCGCACCTATCGAGAGATGGCACCACAAGTCAGAACCATCGGCAACTTGGACATCTGCGAACACATCTGCCATTGCCCGTGGAAAGCAAGTATGTTGGTCTCATTTTCCACAGGAAGAAAGCTATATGCATTCAAATTCCACCAGATAAAATGCCTCACTCAAATGCATATTTTAAGAAAGTTTGAGCTTTCAATGTGCAGGTGCCGATTTCACAGGCTCATTTTACAGCGCTAGGATTAACTATAGACACCCTATAGGCGTGTCCTTTAATGGATGCAACATCAACATTCCTAATCTGGTGCACTCATTATATATATAAAAAAAAACAAAAAAAAACATCTAAAGTCTGTGACAGGTAAATAGTTCAGGTGAAGTTCCTCCCCGCTCTTTCCACTTTAGCAAAGCGAACGCTGGAGAGGAGACTTCCTCTACAGTCAACATCCTCACTTGTAATTTACGTCGTTTTCATGTGCCACACGGTAAGGGCGCAGCGAGCAGAAGACGCACTTTGTCGTCTGCTCGCCGCACTTATCGGGAGAAAGCACCACAAGCACAAGTCAGAACCATCGGCAACTTGGACGTCTGCGAACACGTTTGCCATTGCCCCTGGCAGTGGCAGGGGCAATGCTAACATCGAGCGAGGTAGGAGGAGGTTTTCCTGAACTCTTTTGGAAGTTCACCTTAAAACCATGCATAAGCACTCACATCCCACAAAACAAACATTCTTCTCGTCGATTGAATGAGCTGTCAAACGACGGCTCATTCAATCGACGTTCATTCACTTCTAGTTGATGAAACGAAATTTAACAAAACCATTAGCACAATGTCATCATAAAGTAGACATACGAAACGTGCACATAGAAAACATATGCTCACTCTTTTTGAGGACGGAAAGTTTTTCGCGTGACGCTACGGCAGCTTGAATCTTGCTGTTGACATTCGCTAAAAGCTCCTGGGAAGAGATGCGTGCCAGATTAAACAAAACCATGAAGATTATCTGAATCAAAATATTTGGAAATGTATTTTACCGTTATAGTGGACTTGTTCGGGAGTTCTTTGCCCGAGTCGTTTCCCGCTAGCCGCATTTCTAGCACTTCAAGTCGCTCCTCCAAAATCCTCAAAACGTCGGGAGCGGCCATGTTTGTGATGGTCTCTTGTGTCATGTGACTTGGGAGCGTGTTCGTATCTTCGTAATGTGCCCGTGTTTCACATCTTCAAATTTTACTCGGATTATGTCACGTGACAATACAACCTAGAGCAATCTGCTACGCTGTAACTCCAGTGTAAAATTTTGGAACACGGTCATCGGCTGTCACGTGTTAAAATACGTAATCGAAACCATCGAAACGAAACTTTTTGCTCTTTTTGAGTATTGATGGAACACAGCTCGAGCGGCTCGAGGCAGCTCGTGCCCGCTAAAAAGTTTGAAACGGGGAAAAGTTATTATTTAAAAATGCGTCATGTGTTGGTTAGTGGCTGTCGGTCCCGTGGATAATTAGAGTTACAACTACACTCCCAAACAACAACTAGCAAGCTTCTTTTATAAACTGTACGCGTTATGGAACAGCAATCCGCTGATGATCACAGGGCTGATCTTTGACATTTTGGAAAATAACAAGAGCAACAACGACATTTCCTCTGGTCCAGAATGTCCGGTAGTCAGTCCAAAATCACAAACTTCTTTCTTTGTCAAAGTAGCGCGGCAGCGAACAAAGCCCCATCAACAGTCGCCGAGTCCACAACTAAACCGGCACCGCGTAGAAGCAAGTTATCGCTCAAACATAAAAATGTAGCGGCGATTGCGAATGATCGCGGCAAGCGACTCAAGCCCGATCTAGCGCGTTGTCCGAACGGCTCAGATTTGAAGGAAAGAGCTCCGCAAGACTCCTGCCAAGCGTCGGCAAGTGCCGAAAGCGTCCCAGAATGCTGCACCGCCCAAGTTTTGCTCGGTGGTACCAGTGGTACAGAAAATTCCCCTGTTGTAGCTCCTGCAGAGATCACCGTTTTAGAAACAGATTCTGCAGAGCGCGCCGTTACCGAGCCCAGAGTGCCCTACTATCTCGAAAACTTGGTGTTGATCGTCAACAGTGTGATGAACAGCGATGATTGGCGTCTGTTCAGCGACGAAGAGAAGCAAATGTTCGCCACATTCCTGGATGCGGATGGTATGTTCGCTTAATCAAAATGTCTTTCGTCGTCGGTCTACAGTTTTCACATCAGTAACTTCGTAGTCCATCAGTATCGTATTAACACTCTTTGCAGACTAAATTAATATTTCCTTGCGACTTTGAAGAATGTTCCAGCCAATGTTTTTGCAGAAAATGCTGCTTATTTCATGTTTCACACTATTTTATCAACTTATGAGTGCTTCATCTCATTGTCAGATACAGATTCTATCAGCGAACAAAATATAGAACAATACAGACTACTGACTACCCTCATTGATTGACAGTACTTTGTTAACATTGACAGAATTTCACTTCATCCGCAACATTGGCAAGTTCTGCGGTCATGTTCATTGAACCTGATCCCAAGTTTGGGGCATCCGAGTGTCCTGCTGAACCATGATGCAGCAATAATGCCCTATCACTTGTTGAGATCAGATCCAATGAACATGAAGTTGGAACTTTCCAATGTTCTTAGTATTTCACACTATAAAATCTGTCTCGCAGAAATGCTGTGGAAAACACGGGCATAAGCGTGTGGCATCAGAAAGTGCATTCTTTGCTCGAGTGCTCGTGCCCTAAGGAATTCCGAAAAACTATGTTCTTGTGCATCCAGCTCCGGTAATGTTGTGCATAACTTGTGCTAAACAAACAAACAATAATTATACAAGAAAAGGCCCACCCAGAATAAGGAGCAAAATTGGCAAAAAAAGGAGGGATGGTTTATGTCTATAAATTCCTTTGGAAAGAAACAGAAACAAATTCAGAATTTTGGCTCGAACCCACATGCTTGACCCAACAGAAAAATACAAGGTGCGACCCAGAAGCTCCGGGAATAGTTTCGTAGCATAAAAAGAGAGGGCAGCGTGCTGATGCGCATGCAGGTGTTGAAGGCAGGGACCTTCACGAGTTGTCATGCCAAAGGGTGTTGTTCTGTGAACATTCGGTGCTGCGCCGCACGAGTTTTTGTGACTGCGTGCACGAGCATGTCTTCGATTTCACCATTGACTGCAATAACGAAGAGCGAGCGGCGATTCTCCATCAAATTGAATAAATATGGTACAGTGACCTTTTGAAGTGATTCAGCTAGCTTGTCGAAAAACCAGTGAGTCGTGCGAGGGTTTCGAATGACTCAAGCTTCGAGAACGGCAGGACATCGATGCAAAACTAAGAGGGTAGGGCAACCTTGCTCGAACAGGTGCTTGAACCGGGGTGTCCAACATGCTGTTTAGAAACGAGTCGGGGTTTGCCTACACCAAGTGCGTACAGAAACCAGAAGTGAAGCATTTGTGGGTGCAAAGCAGTGCCATTGCCTTGCCATTTTTCAGAGCCACACGTTGGTGTGTACAGCTGAGCTCTGACGTCCAAGTCAATCGTATTGATTTTTTTGTTTTATTTCCAGAGAAGTGCCAGAAGCTGCTTGCTCGGCTGTTGCAGCGGAAACACGTCTGGAGGAAAGCTTCCAAAATCACTTACCCCGACATAGCCGAAAATCTCGAGTCTGTTCTTCTTGCACTGCAGGAAAAGGGGTACTTGGAAGATGGTGAGCTGTTAACTTTCTTTTTCAGTTTTGCAAGCTGCCACGTTTTGAAGAAGTGTTACTACTACATACACCGCAGCATCACACAGGGTGTCCCTGCAAAGAAATGTACAGTGTTTTTTTTATTGCAAAAACAAACTATGCATTGTTGAGCACTTAGTTGCCGCCAAAATGTAGCCCTATAGCGGTCCAGACAGAATGCCAAAGTTTCAGAAATAATCGTTATCTTATTCAAAAAGTTATAATATTTGATATTTTAAAATGTTTATTGCCAAAACGGTAACTGACGAAGCCCACGAATACATGGGGCTGAATGGTGCAAGCTACCAAAAGCTAAAGTGGAAAAGAAGCATGATTTAGAATAAAATAAAATAAAATAAATCGGATTTATTTGATTTGAATTAGATATATTTGATTTAAATCAGATTTATTTGATTTAGATCAGACCTATTTGATTTAAATCAGATTTACTTGATTTAAATTACTCTAGCTAAAGAAAGTGATTCTTTGTCACTAGATGAATTTTTGAGCATGGCCGATTGATTGGTCAATCTGTCCGATCACTGAAAACAATGCGGAAGAAAGAATTACTGTAAATTTAACGTACAGTTTGATTAACAACTTTTCATAGATGCATACACCACCATACAAGAACAAGAGCAGCTTGACCTTTTTCGTTATTGAAAAAGCTTTATTTGCTTTTACTTTTGCGTCCTGATTTGCTTGCTTAGGAAGATACGTCACTGACGAACAGAGTAGAAGGGAGGAAGCCCAACGCTCCGATTTTCTCAGAACAGTGTCACTTTTTGCTCGTCTTCATCCTGTTATAAATCTTGCTTGGTGATTTTTTAGTTTAAATACAAAACAAGTGCCCATAGAAAGCATCATATGATAGACAAATGGCAAATGAAACATGCTTTGGGGATTATTTTGTGGGGAAGGTTTGATTTAAATCAGCATAGTAAAACTGGTGCAATTTAAATCATGTTTTGAATTGCAATTTAAATCATAATTTAAATCACAATTTAAATCATCTTGATTTTTATTCTCCATCCTGCTGAGAACGATTCCCATTTTCCCTTTGAAAGTTAAAGAAAATTAGTTATGACTTTTGAATCAGGTAACGGTTAGTTATGAAACTTCGGCACCTGGTACATTTGGGTGGAGGCTGTGCATTTGGCGATGTATCCTTCATTTTTGCAGTGAAAAAATCACTGTAAATATTTTGGGGGGACGCTGTACATTAAGCACAAAGGTAGTCAGAGCTGATAGGAGGATCTCAAGAAAGAATTGCCGCGGCGCAGTAGTCAACGTTTTGTCCAGAGGCCCAGTTTCTTAAAGGGAGACAAACATTTTTCTGTCGTTTCTGGTCCAAAATTTATGTTAAATTGTCACACAAACTGGGTGTTTCAGCAAGTCCTTCAAAGGTTTTTAAAAATAAGGTGGTTGAGAAAGAAGAAACTCTTTTCAGGAACAAACTGCCAACCACGACGAACATCGAGAATTGCAAGAAAACATACTAGTTAGCTAACTACTGTCCTAAAATTTTGTAATTTGTAATCTGTAATTTGCACAGTTTGGTGGCCATTAGTAACAGCAAGTTTGTAGCTGCAGTGGAAACAATCTTATATCCTTTTTCAAAACGGACAGAAAGTCCTTCTCCCGAGTCCTGCAGCGCAAAGAAATCTTAACCTTTCTCTGTGGAAAACCGAAATGCTGCACTTGAGGAGCGCATTAAAAGCGTTCTCCACATGAAACTTTATTTTGCGACATGCATGCCTTACAAAGGCGGATATTGCCAATATTTCTAGACTAGTTAGTAGTCTATCTAAGGACTGCGCCGACGATAACCTAAACTCGGAAGCTCGGTCGAAGAACGTCGGACGAAGGCCGTCTTTATTTCCAGTGGCACATCTCAATGACCTGGCCACTGCCATGACCCTGCTATCTCCGATGGAAACCAAAAGCCTGGCACAGATGTTCCGGCTGAAGACCACGGGACGAGGCAAGGGCAATCTTGCCGAGTCACTCCTGGAGCACTGCAGCAAGCAGCAGTCGGTGTTGGTTGGGTCGCCGCGGAACACACTGGAGCAGCTGGCGCTAAAAAAGTGAGATATTTGCAGGGTGCTTCATGCCAAAAAGAACAGCAACAACAAGTGAGAGGCAACACTGGACGAGGCACCATTTTGTTTCTTGCACCTTGTCCCGCGTTGCCTCCCACTTTTTGTTCTTGCATTTTTTTGGTGTGAAACCTTGTTATGAATCGGTAACCACCGGCCCCACTTGTAGTCTTAGTTCTGGGTGTTCTAGCCAACTTGTGCCTAGACTTGAAAAAAGCTGCACGCTACGTTTATCGAACCGACATAGTATTGTTTGCAGTTCTATTGAGTAAGTCAAGATGTGTTTTGCAATGTGCCAAACTGGCTAATTAATCCAGATTGATTAGCTGAGTATTTATATATTAAGTTGTGCTCAAGTGTTATACTGTTTCACATTTAAAGGAAGCGCGCAAGATTTAAAAAAGTCCCAGGTGCCCAAGGCCACTAACATCGCAGTTCACTGCTCATGTGCAAATAGTGGATTTTGGGTTCAAAGCGAATAGTGGTTTTGGCCGAATATTTTCTAATCGAATATTTAATAGTTTTTTCAAGCCTTTCACTACCCAGCTGAACTCGTGAAGGTTGTTCCTAAGCTTCTACTTGTCCATTTATAAGCTCATTTTAATCTAACATTATTTATGGACTGGGACTTTAGAAAGTCCAGTTGCCTTGGGATGACAAGTAAATGACTGATTTGGCATAAAATTAAACCTTTAAAGTTGCCCAGCTATACCTAATTGCGTGGATTTACAAATCTGGCTATATATGCAAATAATATTCTTTCTTCAAACTCGAACTTGAGAAGAAAAAAAAGAATCATGAATGATGCATGCAGGTTGTCAGGGCACCTCTGCCTAACATATACTTTTCCATAACAGCCAGTTTGATTTTGAAAATTTTACTGCAGTGTAGATATCAACTTTCACAATGTTTATGTTCCCTCTTAAATACTCCAGGCGTGCGTGTGCACCATCCTGTTTGAAAGTGTGCCTTTCTCTCGAACATGCAACTGCGATATTCATACTTTTCCAAGTGTCAATTGCGGCAGGTTACCCCATTGAGTGTGCTTCTTACCTTGCTTGCACCGTTGCACCACAAAAAAGCAACATCTGCGGAGCTCACTTTTGCAGAGGTTGCTTTTCTGCAGTGCACCTGTGCTCGGTAAGAAGCGTACCCAACTGGGCAACCCCCTCCGCGATCAAAACTTCGCAAAATAAGAATATTGCAGTTTATCTCAAAGCGAATATTCAATAGTGTAATATTCAAAACTACTGTTCGAAATTTTGAATATTCGCACAACACTACAGTTCAATAGCGAGTAATCACATAAGAATTTTTTCAATTTCGCACAAGGTTTTTGAGTTTTTTTTTTTTTTAAACCCGAAAAGATTAGACACAGAAAGGCTACCTTTATCAAAACGACGCGATGAGATGTTTCTCAATACGCTCTACAGCTATTGTGTTAGAGAGCTTGTGCACAAATTAATATTTAAAGATTCAGCTAATTGCATTAATTTGCCAGTTTGGCACATCGCAAAACATGTCTTGCTCAATACGACTATGAACAATACTGCATTGGTTCAACATGTGGCATGCACAAGCTTTCTTATAAGTCTTGGCACAAGTTAGCTGAAACACCCTGTATAGTACTTTCTGGTGTATTTTTTCCAAAATTTTCGGCGATGCGTCTTGTACACAAGTGCGTGTTATATACTAATTTTTACTTAGAAACTTGCGAAAAGGGGGGGGGTGCGTCTTATACACCGAAAGATACGGTAGTTGTAAGGATGCAATCATGTAGGTAATTGTGCCATCTGGTATTTGTGGCTGAAAACACATCTCCTAAGGTGCCATTCAGCACGTTTCTTGTCATTATGTGTTGTTTTCCCAGTATTCGACGAAATGTGCTAGTTATGCACTGATATCTTGTGGCTACAGATCAGCCGTGAGTGTGATGGACCTATATTTTGAAGTTTCAGTGGCTTGGACAAGTTTGGTGTGCACAAAAAAAAAACAAGCTACCGGTTTTTGTCTTTTGGTGCAGAGCGCTGAGTCTTTTAGGAGCCGCCTGGCGACTACGCCACGAACCACGAGACGCTTGGCGCCGTTTGCTCCGCCTCTTCTCCCTCGGAACACCGTGGGATGGTGAAGAAGCGGGTGAAACGCCTCAGGTGTACGTAGATCTTGAAGCGTGCAAACATACATAGCAACGAAAGAAATGTATTTCGCAAGCACTCCCAGAACTCGACAGAAATTCTTGCACTCTAGAGGATAATTGGTCATCTGAATGGAAGGCATGAATTTATTTCTCGGAGGCCATGTGTGTTTTTATGAAAGATAGAAGCATAAGCTGGACCCGTACTATACTCTATGTACAAAAACTGAAATTTAAGAGTAACTCTTTTTGTCACTACGTTGAAACCATTTGGAAATTGTTATGGTTTAACTGGTCAGTGAAGGTAGGCAGAGACGTGACATACTTTAATACTATTATTTTACATTGGAAATATGTTAACTTTGTATAATCTTATATTATGAATGTGCTATTTTCATGTGCTCCACTATTTTAACACATTCTTTTTACACGCTCGTTATATCTCTTCTCTTCATATGTTTTCCAACATGTGTCGCAAATATGTTCCACAACACGTCCTGCGGTCTGTCGTGATCGGCCAGTTTGAAGATCTGCGAGATAAAATTTGCGAAGCCTGGGGTTTACGATGCAGAAATTGATTTTGTGTAACATGCTCCTTTCTGTTGTTTTGGTTTTCCCACGAAACGTTGCGTCAAGAACAAGCTTTGTCCAGGTATGGCCTTCAGCTGGTCTCGGCCGGAAAGATGGCCTTCCCGGAGTACAAGGTCTGGCGGAAGGATATCCTCTTTGCAGAGCGGGAAGACTTGATCAGGTGAAGAACTCTTACGGTTCAGGTGGGTGTACAACGTGAAATAGATTAGTAGAGAGCTTTCTAATTGCTGCCTGGGAATGGTTCAAGAATTAAAGGCATTTTGATAGAATGTCAGGCCAATCAGCCTGCGAGAACCATGCACTGCAAGTGAGAAATGAGTTTGATTTCCTCATTTAGTGCTGCGTAATATTTTAACATCACTTTAAGGGGGGGATGAGGGTTCTTTAAGCTTTTTCCTTGTTTATTAGCCTATCCCGCTCAAATACAATATATAGGATGTATCTTAAAGCTGGTTTTGAATCTGCAGTCAGATTTAAAGTAGGTATGTTTTTTCAAACAAAGGATCCGACAAAATATATCATTCTTGAGAAATTAAAATGGCGCAAAGGACAAGGGACCGGATGAAGAAAGGCACGGACGACTTCAGCAACAATCATGTAATCTTCATTAGGTTATTTCTTACGGGTCGTTAGGGTAATTTCTTACTGAAAAGCTTTTCTTCTAACTACATACAATGATTTCCAATGGTTCACCATGCATCCTAAAACAAGTAGAATTTATAATCGGGTTTTATTTCTTTATATATTAATCATAATTGTGAAAAGAAAGTAAATGGCACAAAAATTACCTTAAGTTGCAGCTAATTACTTTTTTATGTACTCAGATGGGGGAAAAAGTAAAGTTTTAGGATGCAGTGAGTCACTGCAGAAAACAATGATATCAAGTTTCTTGAAATCCATTCATAAAAACATTGCCAAAACCCCCTTAAAGCAGTGGCACTTAACAAGAAGTGTAGAAACTGAGAGAATCACTCTCGAAGTGTCTATAATACGTAAAATCCAGCTCCTTCAAACTCCTAAATTTTTTTTTTAATAGTTAGTGATGGAATTGAGCATTCCTATTTTGTGAGAAGATGCTTAACGCTGTAAACATTAAAAATAAATATATCGTCCTAAAAATCAACAATTATGAAAATTTTTTTTTTTGATATTTAAAGACCCTTGTTTTTCATTAATTTAAGCAACTAAAAAAAAAAAAAAAGATACACGGTACTGATTTTCCTTGCTTCGGCATGCCCATTTCGATTCCTGATGATTTCCATCAGTATTCCTCTTCCCATGCTCCTATGTAAAACAAGCAGGAACCGAACTCTACACTGTGGTCCAAATCGCTGATCGAGAGTATATTGTGTACACTGTAGAAATTACCCCCGTCTACCCGATTCACCAATTCCAACACTGCAGGCTTAGAGCAGGGGTGGCCAAGCTGCGGCTCGCGAGCTGCATGCGGCTCTTTGCGCGTTAAAGTGCAGCTCGCGGCTCCCTCCCCTACCCCCCATCCCACTTCCCCTCCTCCCTCCCGGTCACATGAGCACTTCCCCAAAAAGAGAAATGGAACGCGTTTTAAATCGAAAGACAGGTTGCGGTTTGGTAGCCTTGTGGTACTACTACTTCACATGCAGTTGAACTGCTTTTGACTCGGATATAATTAAGGTTTGGATTTCTCGGTTTAAACCAATAAAAACCAATAAAAGTATGCCGAATCCATTTTCGAAAATTCGGTTTTAACCGAAAAATGTCAGTTTTTGGGTTCAGCAGTTTTTATGTAAACCAATAAAAACCGATAAAAGTATGTCGAATACATTTTTTAAAAGTCAGTTTTAACCAGAAAAGGTCACTTTGACCTTCCAGTCGTACCGCAGAGCCGTGGCGAAAAAGTGGAACGACAGTGTCTATCGAAACGTGTCCGAATGTATCGGATGCACGGGTGCCATCACGACGCTTTGGTTTAATGTGCGCATCATCGATCGGAACGTGAAGTCCGAAATGCTCCATGACTTCGCCATGTACAAGCGTGTGTTCAAACTCGTTGTAAGGAAGACTGACTTGATGCAAGCTCTGCATGTTGTGTTGTGTTTCAAAACGTTGCACCGTGTCTCTTTTGGCGGTCACAATTGGTTGATTGGCCGATTTTGGCCCAGGCGACGCTTCATCTCCTCAGCTTGCCAGTGTCCAGTGTTAGCGCTGAGAGGGCATTCTCGAAGCTCAGGGTCATATGAACAGGAAAGAAGGAGTGCGGATCAAAGAGGAGAACCTGGGAAAGTACATGTGTGTGTGTACTACAATGAGATCACGGTAATCCTGATGTACAGAAGATGAAGTTCATATCAAACAAGTCATATCTGACTTGTTTGTACTTCTGCATTTTTTTTTTTTTTAATATCTGTGCCGTTATTCTTTGAGTGATCACAAATATCAGAGCCACAACGATAATCTGATTAGGTGTCCGTTGGTGTTTATTTTATATTTACCGAAAAAGCCGATAAACTTTTGTGGGCATAAATATACGCCGAAAAAAAACCGAAAATTGAATTTTAAAATAAACACCGAAAAAAGTAGGCCAAATTTTGAAAAAATAGAAACCGAAAACGCGGAACTCTAGATATAATGAAAGCAGTTCGAGTTCCGTTTATTGCTCTGGACAAAAGTTTGCCCCCCCCCCCCGTGGCTCTTGGAAGTTTTGTGGTTTTGTTTGCGGCTCTTAGGCTGGGTCAGCCTGGCCACCCCTGGCATAGAGCATGTTTAGCCTCCTGCTAAAATACTAGAGTATAGAGCAGCTAGCATAGAACTACCGTAAAATCCCGAGCAAGTGCCCACTCAAAATTTTGAGATAATCATGTAAAACTGGGGGATGGATGCTTTTTAGGTCAACAGTGTATGTAAAGATATGTCCCATCTGTATTTTCTAAAATTGAGGGGTGGGCGTTTATTGTGGAATGTGCAGTTGCTCGGTATTTCACGTCACTCGCGCAGTATGTAGAGTGCAGTACAGATTCCATGGATCTATGAATGGTGTAGTATTGGACGGAGTTGATCGTCCAGTTTCTTGAACAAGACCCGACACGCAGCTCCAATTCATCACCCGTGATGTATACTCCAGCTGAAACGATTCCAGCTATTAAAGCAATAGCTTTTTGTGAGAAGCCTGCATAGACCTTGGCTGCCTGTGTTAGTGTTGGTTACGCCGCAGCAAAGAAGGCCATGGCCAAGTGCCGCAGCAAGGAATGCCAGTGTCAGCAGTGGACTGCAGGGGTGCCGCTGTTGGTTTGATGTCGTGTGCGCAACCAATGGTATTGCGCAGCCCACCCACCCTCCCGTTCTGCAACGTGTCCCCCCCCCCCCAAAATTTACAGTGGTTTGTTCACTGCAAAAATGAACTACGCATCACCGAGCGCTCATTCTCCGCCCAAATGTAGCACTAGCGGTCCCAACCAGATCCCAAAGTTCCAGAATTAACTGAATCAAGAGTTACGAGGGATTTTCTGAAAATTTCAATGGGAAAATGGGGCTTGTCTTTGGTAACTGTCACCAATCGGCTTTATGTATTCGAGAGGTCTGTTGACTGCCATTTTCCCATTGAAAATTTTAAAAAATCGCTTATAACTTTTGAATAAGGTAACGGTGAGTTCTGGAACTATGTCATCTGGTTCGGACAGCTAGGGCTACATTAGGGCAGAGAATGAGCGTTCAGCGATGCATAGTTTGTTTTTGCGGTGAAAAAAAACCTTGCAAACTTGGCGGTGGGGTAGGAACTGTGCGTTAGTGCTATCACACCTTAATTGCCTTTTCCGTCTTGGCTTGTCTGTGTCTTTCGATTGGTTGCTGGATGGCGACAGAGTATAGCTCCCAACATCCACTCCTTTGGACCGCAGGTATGAGACAGCGAGGGTTCTTGAAAGCCAGCTGATGCAGGCAGCGCTGGACAAAAAATGGGTCAAGGCCAGGGAGCTCCTGGACAACGTGGAGGCACTAGCGCGCACCCCAGATTCTGTGCAGTGTGGAAAGAGGCAAGTCGAGATCGCAACAAGCGTTCTGGTATACCAGGACCTCTGTGGCATACCCGAAGAAGTGCTCTGGGTGCACAGTCGCACGCGTGCCCATGGCTTTGACCACATTGCCGCAGAAGGTTATCTCCGAGTACAGTATGTATAAACCTTGCCAAATGTATAATGGCTTGTTGTTGCTACTGGCAGGAATAGAACAATGTTGTTGATGGAACGTTCTGTGATCTTGCTTCCAAGCGGGGGAAGCTTCTGAAGCATCGCCGGGAATTCCTGTGGGCACATGTCCCTGTTTCCTAGCTAGCCTTGCGACTCGTTCTGGTGTGTCGGATTTTTGGCAAAGCTTTGTTTCGAAAGATCTTGTGGTAGCTTTTAGATTTGGATGATTCCTCGGGATTTTTTTTTCTTCGTAAATAAAAGGACCTGAAGTTAGTAACTTTCTTCTAAGGTTGTTAAGCAAATCTTTGCAATTCTGAAATTGAGAGAATGCACATGGTACTTTTTTAATTGGCAAGTTGGCCAGCTTTTGAATTTGCTGCTGCAAAGTTTTGGACTTTCGCCAGACTTGGGTCGTGCATGAAAGTTAAGTGGTCTGTGGTGCTTTAACAACTTGAACAACAAATGACAGTGTTTTTTTTCTGCTTGATGGTTGTTACAATAATGATTTCCTTCTCAGCCCCAGAAGGTTGGTTCAGTATCAGTCTGATTCCATTAACGCACTTCAAAAAGAAAAGCTGCTTCTAATACTCACCACTATACGAGGCCAATCTTTGTCAATGCGGGTGGTACCTGCAGAGACCAGGCCCTGGCACCCTTCCTACGGCGCTTCACAACCACCGGTGTTTACACCCGGTGTCGGTGCCTCGGAGTCGACGTTTTGCAACGGCTCAAGGAACACCGGCGCGCCGTGCGACTCTTGCGCGCTCTGCTCGGACAAACGGTGAGCCGCGCGAGCATTCTTTAAAGGAAGTACTGTAGCATCACTGGCCATCGTCGTAACCACCCGACTTACTATGGTCGTTGTCAAGACCAAATTGTCTTGCCGACCATCGTCACTGTATTAACAGAGAATGTGCCTATGTGCCTATTTCCATGAAAACCTGCAACTCTTTGCTGGAAAGCTCGACCGTCATGCTTGACCGTCACACATAGGTTAAAGTTACTATAAATAGGCCCATACCTACCCTCCACAGTCTAGTGACTCAGCATGTTTCACCAGGGTGATAAGCGCTGGAAAGGTGTAAACTTTGTGCTGGAATGTCTCGCTCCAGTACAAGACATGAACCGAGTAAAGTTTAAGAGGCCGAATTGTGACTTTTGACGAAAACTTCTGGGCGATGCAGCACTTCTGCCTGAGCCGTCGTGGTCATTGGTGGGACCGGCTGGCTCTCAACCTGGACGTTCACCTGGGCAAGCCAGGTGAGGTGCGTGACGTTTTTTGTTCACCTTGTTGAGAGAAGTTTTTATTACTTCCCTTTCGGTAACAGTTCATGCACAGTTCTGTGGACTTCCTCGGGACATTATAGCTAGGGCCCAGTGTTTCCGGTAAATACCGATAACCCCAAAAATCAAGCCCCGAGCCAGTTTTTATCAAAATTGGGAAAAACCGAAAAGCCCCAAATTGAATTGCATTCTTTGCATCAAAGGAATCTAAACTTCACAGGAAGAAATCTTTGTCTACGGTTTTATTTTGTATTGACTGGGAACACAGCATGCAGTGAACTGTCGTCCGTGAGGCTGCCTCCTTCTTCAGGATCCACACCCTTCATCTCGTTTCATTCTTTTATTGGTACCGGGACTTTTTTCCAGCATTCCGGGTCGAGCGCGTGTTCACTGGAGGTTGGAAATCCCATGCTTGTGTCCCCTTTTCTTCAACATGCTTTTTGTAGTGTGCTTTTTGTAGTGTTGATAGCGGTGGGATAGCCCCGTTGAGTTCGCTTCTCGCCGAGCACCTGTGCACTGCAGGGAAGCAACACTCGTGGGCTCTGCTTGTGTTGCTTCCTTGCAGTGCACAGGTTCTTGGTGACAAGTGCAGTCAACTTGGCTAACCTGCCGCGATTATGCAAGAGTATGTGTTAGGCAGCCGATGTCTTGACAACCCGCTCTCATCATTCATGGTTGTTTCCTTTGTTGTCAAGTTTGGAGTTAAAGAATATTTGCATTATAGCAAGCAGCTTTATAAATCCTCCCGATTAGGATAGCTGCGACAAATCTGTCGTTTACATGCCACAGTTCATATAGTTATATGAAAATTAGCTGAACTTGGAAGTGGACAAGAGGAAGGTTCTGTGAAGACGGTAGTGGAAGACTCTGAAAAGCTATTCTATATTCGATTAGAATTTTTATTTGGCCAAAACCACTATTCGCTTCAAGCTCAAAATCCACTATTCGCACACGACTATCTGACGCCGAGAATTGACCAAAAAAATGCATCCGAATTTGTGGGAAAAAATATATACCTTCAAAATAATCTGACTTTGGAGAAAAATAAACCCCCAAAGCACGGAACTCTAGTTATAACGTCCCATAAAGCTCCTATAAACGTCCGTCGTTATTAAGCACATTAATGTCGTAGTCAGTGACGTAGTGCTCCTCCCTATCTTTGGAGCCTGCTTGTTATGCTTTCGTTTCAGCTAAGTGCTCTAATAAGTTGGGGCAGAGATCAGGCTGTTTGATCACATTTAGCTTCATCTCCCAAACAATTGATCTGATTAAAAAGGTTTTGATTTGGGAAAGGCATTGATGAGTGGAGTTTGTTACTGAATACAGCAAACAAACCTAATGGATTAAATTTAAACATACTGAAATGTCGTCCTATTCTACACTTGTGTTATTTAAATGCTGCAGTAATGGAGTTATTGCAATTTTAATGTGTTTCTGGGTAACTTGGTAGCTTTCAAATACATTCAAATTTCAAAGTTCAATATCTTATAGTTAGATTATGTTGTTTCGGAATTTGTTTTCGAGAAAAATGGGAGAGAGTTTTTCGAAGTTTATTTTTTTACGAAATTCAAAGTTTTTAGGAGCATTCGTTTATGACACTCGGCATTCTGAGTTTCTAGAAGTGTTTAGCATATCAGGCTGTTCAACTTCAAATAGGGTCGTGTTTAAGAGCAGCAATAAAGGACAGTGTAACTGCAGATACAATTTTATTCAGTCGATATTTAGAACACTTTAGGCAAAAAGGAATGCTTGCTACAACTTGTAATACACTCTGTCTGTCTATGTCCCCTCCTGTCCTTCGTCTTGTTCGTGCTGTTTTTAATTCTTCAGTATTCAAAACCCAAGTCTTCACCATACTCTAAGACACAAAGTCACATACGGGCTCACACATTCATTGGCCAGCCAATATTGCGGACTGACAATGCGAAACATGGAGAACACTCTCTCCACATTTGCACTGGAGATGGGAAAAGCTAGTAGATTCAATGCGAAGCGTGAAAGAGCAGGCCAGTCTTGCACATGCATTCTCCAGAACAGCAGTGGTTCGACTCTTTCACAGTGTACATCCTGATAGGCCAAGAACTCAGTCTCTAGCTGGGACATGTGAGGGTCCTGATGCGAAATGAGAGCACTCGCAGCATTTGCGCCTTCACGTTCGGTTTAACGATTTGGACACAGTACCAAAATGAGTCGCTGGTATATTGCAAGTTGTGCACAATACAGTCGACTCTCGTTAATTCAAAATCTCTTAATTCAAACTTTCGGATAATTCAAACTAACATGCAGGTCCCATCCTATGCGTCTCTATGGGAAGAAACTCCTGATAATTCAAACTTTGCTTTATTCAAACAAATTTTCGGCCCCCCTCGAGTTTGAATTAATGAGAGTCGACTGTATTACGTTCGACAGAGCGACTCCATCTCTCGGCAACAGCACCGTAGTACTCGCGGAAAGTATCAACAGTGTTAGAGTGCTTCTCCTCGTCTACAGTGTCGAGCATGCAGTCAATTTCCACTTCAAAGCTTGTCACCGAGGCATCCGTCCACTGGCTTAGCAGAGCAATTAGACGGACAGCAAGCAGGGCTTACACTTCATACACCAATGTAGATTCAGCTTCTAACTGTTTGATAAGGGGAGCACTTCGTTTGAGGCTTTCTTTAGAAACCCAAGTCCCGGAAGAAGTTTTTTTTTTTTTTTTGCAACTGAGTTTTTGAATTTTTAGTTATTAATGCGAAAGCATTAACTGTCCCATGGAGCGAGCAGACGTCATCAGTCTGAAGCGCGAAAACGGCACCTAGTTTCCCTGATCCCAAAGGTCCCATTGACTGGCGCACGGCGACGAGGCTCCCATTGGCCGCTGCTCGCGTCGGTTTCAACGACCGCCGCCAGATGGCGCTGCGTGTCCGTGCCGCCAGCGCGCCGATAAAACAAACCGCCGCAACCCCATGCCACTACGGGTCCCGCGCCGGTTAAAACGGACACGTTGGCGCACGCTCGGAGGCTTCTGTTCGTCTCGCCGCCGACAAACATGGTGCCACCTCTAGCATCCACATCGTCGTTGGTGCTTCTGCCACAACTCGAAAACGTTACTCGCGCCACAAAACTCCACGGATCACTCCGCGGCGTTCCATTGGACATTCATGCTTTCGCATTCACAACTCGTAAGAAGTGCTTAGATGTCTTTTTTTTTTATAAATCCGAATTAGAACTATTTCTACCGGCGAGTGTTTTTCGGATTCTATCGGATTTATCCGAAAACGCAGAACCTTACTTGTAGTACCTAAATACTTTTGTGACCTTTATAGTACCTTGCAAGTTATTTGGAAGTTAGTGGGATTGTGCTAACCGTATGTTTCCTCATGTTGAGTTCTCTCTGTTGTGTCTCTGCTTCAGGGATCATCCTCTTTCGCAAGGACATTGAAAAGCAGGTTTTCTCCCTGTGCCAAGTGCTTCAGAAATTGCAATATTTTTCTTTTTTCCTTTCCACTCTCGGAGGGGTGCAGCTTTTTGTACAGTGCAAGTTGAAAGTTCAATAAAGCATCTTTATTGTAAAGTAAATTGTTTCAGGAAAATTCTCCACCATATCAGTATCTTTACTATACCGTAGAATACCGTGCATCCGGCCATTCCGCAGTAAGCACCCACCCCCGAAATTTGAAACGTCTGAAAAAATATGCACAGTACAGATATATATAAAATTGATGACCTCGCATGCACCCATCCCCTATTTTTTCGCTACTATCTTCAAATCTTGAATGGGCGCTTGCTCGGTATTTTACGGTTTATTAGTACGCCAAACGTTTGTACCAGCTGTTACAGGCAGAACTTGCTTCACTACTGTGATCTTGAAGCTAATGGGCCACTTACATTTTGAGTATAAATTACCCTACTTCCCTACTCTTGTGGCTTGAGTAGTTGGTGCACTATGGTCACTGACAAGATGGGAACGGCAGGGTGTCTCTTTCGGCTATGGCTTTGGCTTTTTCAGCTTTGGCTGCGCGTGCACTCTCGAGGCTCGCGAGACGTCAAAGCGTCGTCGAAGGTGAGGAGCTCGTGCTGGAGGCGGGAAGACCGAAACTCCTCCCTGCCGGTCTTACCATGCCAATGACCATAGTCACTGCTTTTTCTGTCACCGAGTAACCATGCATACTGTCGTTCCTTGCGTGCCCCTTTATTTCTTCCGGAATTTCGACGAGGCGATGATTGGGGCTGACCGCAGGCCATGGACGCCATCAAGGAAGCTCTGGGGGAGAGCGGCATCAGTCCAGCCTCGCGCCACGCCCTGCTGACCAGAGCAGCCAGGCTGGCGGTCAAACTGCCAAAGCATCCGTCGGCCTCTGCGCTACGAGCTTTTGTGCCGTCCGACGTCACAGCCACGCCAGAGGTGCGACCCGACAGCACTTTTGCTTGCACCTTCTCTCCGTCCTCTCTTCTTTGTATAGCGTCCGCATCGTTGCGGTTATCAGGCACCCACAGTGTCGCAGTGTAGTCTGTTTTTCGGATTCCAGGTCACAATAGAGGGACAGTTAGCGGAGCGGATGGTACCTGGACGCACCAACATGTTTGCGGTGAGGGAATCGGACGGCGCCCTTCGAGTGATACCCGTGGAAGAGGTGGCCCTGCGGCACTACAGCGAGAAAGGCTACCCTCAGGGTAAGCGTGCTCTCCTGCATTGTGACGAGCTTAATCTAAAAATAAAAACATACGGTAGCTTGGACTTGCGATAACAAAACGTTTTGAAACTTGAATCGTCACTTTCGACGTACTCTAAATTACTGACGCCATCTGTCTCGTACTCTAGCATTGGCTAGTAAACTCTGTGTGGGGACGTAGACGCACCGGCGCAGAGGTCTCGAACAAGTGGGCCACATAGCGGCTGACGACACACTGGTACGCGGTGGTGCAAGCATCCCGTGCCTGCGAGCCCCCATTCCCATCTGTCAAGCACTATATATGCGTTGTACATGATGGTCTCCTGTCGTCGATTCAGTTCTGCTTGAAACAGAACGCTATTCTTATAATGTGTTTACATATTTTGCACTTTTTCGACTGAGTGTTGCTTCGTTTTAGTTTTTGCTTCTCGGCTCTTTCTCATGTTGATGACATGTACGATAACCCCGCTGCTAGTGTACCAGTGCGAGTTATTTGCTCTAGGATGTGCCTCGGCTGCATAATCTGAGCAGGAGCAATTGCCAGTTGCTCAGCAGGAGCCACTGCGAAAGATACAGCTATGAACTTGGGGTTTTAGCCGTCAAAAAATATGATTGAAGTGGAAGTACTTTCTTGTATCACAATCGTCTGTGTCTAAAGATAGATGCAACACAGTTACTTCATTACTGTTGGCAATATGGAACGTATGCCTTCTGGGTTTGTAGGATGAAGCGTGAATATTCAAGGGTGATGCACGACTTGCGACTATTAGCACACAACTGCACGCCGGTACGACGCTCGTCCAGATTGAAACAGGCAGGGGGGGGGGGGGGGGGTATTGAACCCAGGATCACAGGGTTCAGCAGCGCGAGCTCTCTCTCCACATGCTCCGAGCAGCAATGCGTTTAACACGCTTGGTCATTGTTACCCTCCCTGCCCCCCCCCCCTTCCCATGGGGATCTCCGTCTGCAGGGATCCACGGGGAAGGATCCACATTCCATGCCCTCTTTGGAATCCTGTGCTGGGACGCCATCTATGCGGACGGTGTGCCCGACGCATTCCGGTCGCCCTACCAGGCTTTTCCGATGGACCTTCATTCCGACGGATTCTTCGCAAGCAGAGAACAGCGTTTCCTCGAGGTCTTTGAGAACATCCGCAAAAACAGCGTTGAGGTGACGTCTTGATTTTTTTAAGAATCGGGATAGTTTCTCTATAGTATCGTTTGACGAGTGCTCTTTTTAATTTGTGACCTGTTTTTGTCTCGTGGCAACATCTGTATTGTGGCAATGGCCACCTATGGCAAAAAGGCAGAGCTCATCCTGAATGATGATGAGTTTCGTTTACAACAAAATGTGTTTAAAGCTTTCTAAATTTTTTTTTTTTTTATTTTTTAGTTGAAGTTTAGTTTAGATTGTTATTTTTTTGTTTTCACAACCAGCTGCATTTTTTAAAATATGGTGGTTCTTGAGATACCGTAATTCCTTAAATGATATTCGGCTTGTGGCACATTTAGTTAGCGCTTCAAGCTGGTAAAAAGGAGTACTAACCCATGTGCGGCCAGTCTTGCACCACCTCTAATCATTGAAGTTAAAGCAAGTAGGCAGGCGAGCTGGTTAAGGATAGACATGGTAACCCTGGAGCGAGGGGACAAAAAAGGACGGACAGATAGACCGAACGCAACTAAAGATTTATTGTCCAGAACGCCTCCTTAAAGGACACATGCAAAGAAAAAAAACATTTTTTTTAAACAGCTTAAATGGAAAAAGGATATCATAAAGCGATTTTACAACGAAGACAAAAAAAAATTTTAGAGCTATATTTACGGCACTATACGAATTTGTAGTTGGCGCCCGCGGGCGCCGCAGAAAAGTGGCCCTTATTTATCACGTGACGGGCCCATATTTGTCACGTGGTGCTTGCGCTCTTTTGGAAGCTTCCTATGGCCTCTAAAAGTAACTTATTCATCTTTGTTTGAAGTATAACAAAAAACTAAGATTAATAAGTAACTTTTAGAGCCCAAAGGAAACTCCTAAAAAAGCGCAAGCAGACGTGATTGACCTGTGCGCCGGTCAGATGACAGCGGCGGCGCCCCGAAGCACACAAACTTGTGCGGCGGCGGCGACGGCGACGTGGAGAAACGCGTTGAAGCGGCGTCGTACAATGCTCAGCGTGCGGCGGCGGCGTAGCTTTGCGGCGCCGGCGACGCAGGGCGGCGGCGTGCGGGCCTACCACGTGACCAGCGACGGCTCAGGCGGGCGCCAACTAAAAATTCGTATAGTGCCGTAAATATAGCTCTAAAATTTTTTTTTGTCTTCGTTGTAAAATCGCTTTATGATATCCTTTTTCCATTTAAGCTGTTTAAAAAAAATGTTTTTTTTCTTTGCATGTGTCCTTTAAATAGGCCCACAAATCCACAAAAGGACACACGCTGCCCAAGGTCACACAACTGTGGCAGATAAGAACCTAGGAACAAAAGAACCCGGCGACCGACGAGAGGACACCAGTATGTAGGAACGCAAGGAAGCCCCAAAAGAACCAATGCACTCTCTAAAGGCAAGCAAAGAGCACAAAGGAACCAACACGATAAGCACTTCAACCACACCCCTTCCCCCCGATCGGCAGTCCATTTGATGACACGAATCCAAAGGACAAAAAAATTAAAGACGTTTGCAATCCTCTGTCATGCCGAATTGGAGCGCAGCTCTTGAGGAGAAGGAGGGGAGGGTACGGAGGGGAGGGTATGCCTCTCCCCCTCTGTACCCTTCCCTCCTCCTCGTTTTCGCCTCCCATTTAGCGGAAAATTTTCGCTAAATATAGCGGGTTAAGTTTTCCCGCTAAATTTGGCAGGAAAATTGATGTCACGTGACCTCAACACCAATTCAGTTTCCCTGCTAAATTTAGAGGGGAAACTTTGATGTCCCATAATGCAACGCACGCAGTTATGCCGACGGCGACGCCGCTCAACCCGGACACAGGCACCCAAGAGTTGTGCTCTAAAAATGAAAGACGTTTACAAATCTCTGTAACGCGAAATTAGAGCACAGCTTTTGAGGAGGAGGAGGGGAGGGTATGCCCCTCCTCTTCCTCCTCTGTACCCTCTCCTCCTCCTCATCCTGCCATCCTCCCGTCCTCATTTCCTCCTCCTCCTCTGTACCCGCCCCTCCTCCTGCATACCCTCCCACAGTTTCCCCGCTAAATTTAGCTGAAAAATTATTGCCACGTGACCTCCACACCAATTCAGTTTGCCCGCTAAATTTAGCGGGGAAAATAATGTCACATGACTTGGTGTCACATCACCTGTGAACAAATTCAGTTTCTCTGCCAGATTTAGTGGGAAAATTTACGTCACGTGACCTCAACAGCAATTTAATTCCCCGCTAAATTTAGTGGGGAATTGAATTGGTGTTGAGGTCATGTGACAATAATTTTCCCGCTAAATTTGACGCGGTTACGCCGACGGCGATGTTGCGAAACACGGAAATGGGCGCCTAAGAGCTGCACTCTAAAAAAATTATGTGTTAAATTAAGAAACGTTTTAATAGGGTTGGTAAGTGCAACGGACATATTGCTAAAACATAGACCAGTGGTTTTCAAATGGGGGTCCGTGAAGACATTCTAGGGGTCCGCGAAGCCCACCCTCATCAGTCGAGCTCAGAAATAAAAGTTAGTTTTTCTCAGATTCAGAAGAAACGTTCCAATTTTCGGGTGCGTTTTCTCATGTATATGTCAATAAGTGTAGTGAAGTCAATAAGTGAACTTCGCACTAGCCCTTAGTTATAACCAATTATTAAATCACTATCATAATTAACCTATACTTTCCCTTCCCCTCACCACGAACGGGGTCCTCCATCATCTCTGCTGATCCACAAAGGGTCCGCAAAACATCAATGGCTGAGAACCACTGACATAGACTATTCCTGGAAATCATCGACTTCTTTACAAGACGTTTATAGACGTCTCTTTTCTTACACAGAACCTCAGTGTCTTGCCACACAACACAACAATCAACGCACTGGGATACGTATTTGGCCAACTCGGAAGCCTCGTTGCCATTTTTAGCAGCTCTCTTCTGTTCACACAGTCGGTCATTAATGCACCTAGGAGTCTGGCCAACATAGCAAGAATCACACTTTACGGGAATGTTGTAAGCTACACCAAGATTGCAACTCAGAGAAGGTTCCCTATGATTCTTACCACAGCCACTTCTCTCTGCCAAAAAAGGAGTTGATCTGTCCAGACGAAAATCAGGTTTAAAAACTACAGTAATACCGAACTTCCCTGCCAAGGCCTTCAGGTAATGAGACACGTCAGGGAAATACGGAAGACAGACAACCTTTCTCTTATCAATTGCGTCAGCTCTTCCGACACCACTGCGCGTTAGGAACCGAAGGATAATAGAAGGTACAAAATCACTACCATAACCAGCCAAAGACAGTCTACGTAGCTGTTTTCCCAACCCAGGACCCAGACGGTGTACACAGGAGAATTTCAGTGAAACAGCACAGATTTTTGAATGACAACTAAACCTTGACAAAAGGGGCTTAAAGTCCTCCTTACCAAACTCCCAGCAGAGACCATTTTGAACAAAGAAACAGATGCCTAAAAACTGTAGACGACCACCCTGGGTATCTTGCTGAAGAGAATAACTCAGGAGCTGTTTGCAAAAACTGGTCCTTGACAAGATCTCCAACAGCTGAGTCCAATGTGTACACCAAAATATTGTCTACATGCCTACGAGTTAGCACGACACTAGCAGAAAACTGTGTAAGCAACTCAGCCACAGAGAGGTTGATAATCTTTAGATATATTTCATACAGGACAGGGGCTATCCAGGAATCTATACAGATCCCACTCTTCTGCAACTGCGACTGGAACCGCACCAAATTTTTCTCAAGAAACTCTCTTAGTCTCCGAAGCAAGATACCGTCACCTAAAGAGTAAAACAAATCCTCAATATCTAACGAAAACATCTTTACCGGCTTACAGTGGAACGGTTGAATATCAGTCAGTAAGTGGCCAGCATTCTTCAATACAAGAGGGCTTGAGCACTCGACACCCTTAAGACGACCCTGGATAAAACCAGAAACTACTCTCTGCCAAGAGCCCTCTTTGTTAAAGGGGTACTCCACAGATTTTTTGAGCTACCTCAACTAACTATATTTTCTGACTCCGCGGCCTTTAGCCCTTCCGGTATGCTATTTAGTATCGCGAAATTCATAACAGGTATTGTGAAATCGGCAAATGAAAATGATGCAAAAACCAACATTCAAATATACGCACACTTTTCAGTGCCGTGATGTCAGTGGCAGACAGGCTCGAGCAAGCAGTCTAAAAAAAGAATATGCCAAACATTTGTTCCGTGCTGGAGCACGGATACTGGAGCGAGCTTCCAGAGCATTCATTTGACATCATGAAACTGCATCAAATCCATTGGGAACAACTTCTACAGTCCAAAAACTTAACCCCTGCCTTCCACTGACGTCACTTTTTCGTTGTTGCCAGTAGAGACTTTCAGTTCGAAAAACACGGTGAGGACCAAAACTGTAAATTCAATAACTTCGCGAAAAAAACAATATTTTGACCTAATATTTGGGATACTACTTTAGCGATGTTTGTTGGTTAGTTTAGCAAAATTTCAAGCAAATCGGAGACAATGAAAAAATCTGTGGAGTACCCCTTTAACTACCACCCTCAAGGGCAAATCAACTTTGTGATGCTTAAGCAAGAACTTTACGCGTAAAGAACTCTCACTAGCACTCATAATCCTGTTAACCATGGACGGAAACTCGCACTCTGAAAAGTTTTGTTATAGACAACCGACAAGACTTGAGCGATCCTTCGAAAGGGAGAAAAAGGGAGTCGACCGCCTTGTCTACTTTGTCGTTGAACGCATTGATCGGAAGCACGCAAACTTCCCGAATTTGTCGGTTTCCAACAAAACCAAATCTGCACGATCCGAGTCATCCCTCATCTTTCGTACCAATTTATTTCACTGAAATTCTCCTGTGTACACAGTTTGGGTCCTGGGTTGGGAAAACGGCTACATAGACTGTCTTTGGCTGGCTATTAAAATGTTTCTTAACACTTAATTTTTTTGTCCTTTGAATTAGTGTCATCAGGTCAACTGCTAGCGGGGGGAAGGAAGTGCTAATCCTTTGTGTTGTTTGCTTGCCTTTTAGAGTGTGCGTTGTTTTCTTTCAAGGCTTCCTTATGTCCCTACAAACTAGTGTCCTCTTGTTGGTCGCCGGGGTCTTTTGTTCCTTGGTTCTTATCTGCTACGGTTGTGTGACCTCTGGCAGCGTGTGTCTTCTTGTAGGTTTGCGGGCCTATTTAAGGAGGTGTTCTGGAAAATAAATCTCTCTAGCTTGTTCGGAGTTTCGTGTCTGTCCGTCCTTTTTTGTCCCCTCGCTCCAGGGTTATCGTGTCTTCTATTATTGAACACTTCACAATAATTTCAAGTGCAGCCTGAGTGGAAACATTTTCAAGGTTTCCAGACTTCCGGCTTATCCAAAATGCAGGTTTTTAGGGGCGAACCTCCTTAGGGGCTAGCCATGTCCCTCTGTGCATCCGTCCCGCGTCGGTGCTCCTGCTCCTGCTCATGAGCTCATGTGCTCGTGTAGGAAAAAAAAAAAAAAAAAAAGATGAAAAAAATGAAAAAAAAAAAAAAAAAATGATGAAAAAAATATGTTTGCGCGGTCGACAGGATTCGAACCTGTGCGGGGAGACCCCAATGGATTTCTAGTCCATCGCCTTAACCACTCGGCCACGACTGTGGGACGAGTAGGGGGCTCTCAGATGTGGTAGTAACTCAAGAGCTGAGAATGTCATGGATGAAACGTTGCATGTAGCCGCTCAACGTCTATACAGGAGAGGGCGCTGCGGTCAAATGCGTATATAATCGCGTTAAACTTTGCATGCATTGGCTCAACGTTTATAGACGAGAGGGCGCTGCGGTCAAATGCTCAAATGCGTATATAACCACGTTCCATACCACACATTCTCTTTCTGACATGGATGAAAACGAACGAAAGGCTCGGCATGCTGCGGCTCAGCGTCTATGCAGACAAGCACCACCAGAGCTTCGCCCCAATCAACATCATTCACCACGTGGAAATGTGGTCAATTTTTTCTTCTTTTTTTTCTTGCTCACAACTAGTGCGCAGTTCACAGTGTTTTTGGTGTCGGGGATGCCCTTAGATTTTTCAGTGCATTTATATGGATTCCTTGTGCCTCTAGGAACTAGCAGAGCAGGTGGCCTCAACCTATGACAGCCACAGCGGCCAGGCAGGATTGGTGCAGTGGGAGCGCTTTAGTTCTGTCCAGATACAGGCAAGTGGTTTATTCAAAGACTTTGTTAATGCACAGTAACTTTAGCCATGGATAGCCACTCTTGATTCGCTATTCGTGCTTGAAAAACGTTTGGTACTATGTAACAACACCTGTTGTGGCTCTCCAGGAAGAACCACACTATCCTTTAGGCAAAATTAAAAAGAAAATGGCGGCCATTTCTCGCATAAGCGAGCGGAAGAATTTATAGCAGTGTTCTCCACCCAAAAAAAGGGACTTTTCAAAAAAAAGATTTTTTTTCGCCATTTTTTTTGTGATGTAAAGACTCCGAAATTCTCTCGGGGGTCGGGATCGAACCCAGGAGGTTCTGCAGTGGAAGCTTTTGATCCAAGCCCCAAGCTGAGACGCATTAGTCCACTTGGCCACTAGTGATGTGATTGCTGCGCCATCTGCGCCAAACTGTGCCAAAGGGCTCACCCTGCTACATTTGGCTCAAATGTAAGGAACTTGCGCCAATATTGCGCCAAACCTTGATTTCACTTTATTAAATGCTGAAAATATAATGGCTCAGGCCCCACTACACGTCCAGATTGTCATGGTAGGCTTATGCGGATTTTCAGAACTTTAGATTCTAGCCGCAAAATATGTACTATTCTATTTGATCTCTCTCTGTGTCAAACACTGACAGTACTTTGAATTTTTGCAATATATTGCCGCGCGCGCAACTGGCCAAGTAGGCAGCGCGCGCGTGGCCTAACGGTTATCGTACCTGCCTCCCCCCGAAAAGCCAGTGTTCGATTCCTGGGAGCGACGTGTCTTCTGTTTATCCCTGCATTTTAGTGTTCTGGCACATTCGAGAATCCTGGTGCTTGTTCGAGGTGCGAATGTTCTACGCGTCGAACTTTCTGCGCCGATTGTTCCAGAAGCTCACGCGTGTACATAAAGGGCTTCGCGTAGCGAGCCAGAGTCAGTTTCGCCTCAGCGTTCGAGCTTGCTGCTTCGCCGCCTTCGACGCCCGCGACGCTCTGTTGTTATCTTTCTTTTTCCTTTTATTTTTGGGCACAATTTCGCCCCATTAAACGTTCAGTTTACTCAGTCATTCGCCGCCTCATCACTTTTCATTCGTCACAATATCTTACGTCCCTAGTCTGTTCTGGCGTGCAAGTTAGCTTTGCCGAGTGCGCTTCTCACCGCGCTCTTGTGGACTGCAGTGAAGCGGTAACCGCGAAGTAAGCGTCGCAATTCTGCTTATCTTGCTTCGCCGCAGTGCATACGATTGCTAAAGGGAAAGCATTCCTCCAGCTTGGGACGTTAAACACGCAACACAAGCGTCGGGTATATTAAAAAAAGGAACTTCATGAGTGTTATTGTAACAGCTCTTAGTTGTACTAGTAAAAATTTCTGAATTATACTGTGGCTATTATTTATGATAGACTGCGGTATTCTAGCAATATATTTTTCAAATTCGTGATTTAGCTAAGGTGCTCGCAAGAAAATTTATATGAACTGCTCCAAAGGTTCATTTTTATTTAAACTTCAGTGTTTAGTTGTCGCTTTTAATATGTTTTATCCGTTCGAGGCTCAGTCAATAGAATAAACTAAAACTAAATTAGGTGAAGCAGTAGAAGGACGTTTCTTGAGAATAACCTGAACAACTTTGGCTGGATTGTTTTAAGAAGGCATACATATCATTCACATGCAAATCTGTTATAATGAGGTTCTACATGCAAAATGTAATTACTTTTCATAATTTAATGACAAAAGTATTTTTTTTTAATCTAAATTAAATTATTTTTTGTTTTATTAGATTCTTTAGAACTTGAATGAAACATCTATTTGTGTGCTCAATATTATTCTAACATTATTTTAGTGGGACATACTATTTAGTTTACATTTTATCTTGTGCCTAAAATGACCATTCACAGCAATCCATATACTGTCCTTCATCGACCAGCATCTTGTTACCATGCCTAATGCTTCTATGTGCAACTGAACAGCTAGTTCTGTGTTTAAAAAAAAAAAAAAAATCAAACCTGCCGTTGCACAGAAGTGTGAAGGCAAAGCATGCACGTATTTTAGTTGGATAGGCCAACACACAAATCTTATCATATTTACAATGGTAAGAATAAAAATGAAGTGTGCACTTGTTTTCCCAGCACGTTCATACTGTTCATCAATCGGCATATTGTTGTCGTGACTGGTGCTTCATCACGAAACTAAACAGCTGGTTTTGTTTGAGGGAGTCAAGCGTGCCACGCAATTGATGCCAACAAAAGTTGCTTATGCTCTAAAAGTTCTTTTCGTTCCTCTAAAATGGCTTGGACCAATCACATCACTGGAAATTCTTTGTAAAAGTGTACTTGGATAGTGACCTAAAGAACGAAGACAGGACAAAAGATGTTTTGTCCCGCCTTCATCCTTAATATCCCCTAAACTTACCAGCACGCTCCAGTTCGTAGATCGTTATCACTTCTTTGCACGTGTTCATTCACTGCTCGCGTGCCAGAAGCCTTGCATTTGGTTTTTGAACATAGGCCAACTGCCGCCCCAGTGAAAAGCCATGCAGACGTCGTACGAAGTCAATTTATTTCAGGATGCACGCAGTCGTAACGTTCAAGTCCGACACATCACCATCAGCTATAGAGATCATCCTTTCACAATCCATAGTCGGGAAATATTAATTATGTAACCGGAAACCTTAAAAATAACTGAACCTGAGCCAGCTCGTCTGCACACTCTCTCTTTTTTCATTAACTGTAAACCGCCTAGAAAGGTGGGGCATAATTTGGTGACACGATTGGCTGTGGACAGTCTGAAATCGTTTGCATCAGACTATATGCGGAGCGCAGGTTCGTCCGCATTTTGCGCAGGGGTTACGGCGACCTTGGAACGCCAAGTTCTGATTGGCTCCAATTGGAAGGATTGTTGGTAGACCTCAAGGTAGCTAGCATTTAGGTCTACGTGCCATCCTTTCAGTCGGAGCTCGGCGTTCTGACGTCACTGTAACCCCTGCGCAAGAAGCGGACGAACTTGCACACCGTATATTCGCCGACAAGGTGAGAACGGTCTGTAGAAGCTCCAGTTGTCCCGCCTCCAGTGGAAGCTTCCTTCCATCGAAAACGCTGGAACGTCCCGTTCACTTCAAGCATGCACGCACAGCCAAAGCACGGCGGAAGGCACAAAGATTGAGCCGGGCGCTAAAAAAAACATGCACAGTCGTTGTCATTCTGTTTACACCTAGAGTCGTCGGAGCTTTTCCGGGCAAACACAATGTCGGTGTCTGCATGGTGCAACGAGGCTCTAGAGTCATGGAGCAAGGTCCTCTAGAGACGTGGTGACTTGGGTTTGTCCGCAGGAACTGGTGCGCTGCTTCGGACCAGAGGTTCTCTGGCGGCTGTGCAACCTGTTGGCGCGCAACTTCCGCCACAGACGGAGCGGCCTGCCAGACCTCGTCGTCTGGAATCCCGTTGACGGACGCCTCAAGGTAATCGTCGACGTCTCGCGAGACCGCGCTTACGCTACAAACGAGTTGGCAGTCGTTCGTACGCGAACACGAAGAATTGAGAATAACTGCACAAAGTGTGCTGCGACCGACGGCGGCCGCCGTCGCATCGTGGAAAGATACGCTAATTCAGGAGTTTCGATTTTAGTTGGAGAACCTTTCCCGTCTCGACCCGGACGAGCACCGGCAAGCGGTGGTGTATCGCCACCGCGCGGCGCATGTTAAAGCCCCCCGCCCCCCAGACAAGCAGTCTCTGCGCTGACAACATTTCCCATCCACGACGGAGAACGCCGGACGCCCGTTGGGGCCGGCTAGTCTCTCGCAGTGCAAGCTGTCGCGCAATGCGTTTACAAAAGTCTACGTGGGCGTTGTATGTTTTCGACAGGCCGCGGAAGTCAAGGGTCCGGGAGACACGCTGTCCGCCAAGCAGGTCGTCTGGTTGCGGGAGCTGCTGGCGCTCGGCGTCGACTGCGAAGTGTGCCACGTGACAGGTGAGCTACGCTGGTTTCCCTAGTGGCAAGGTGCCTGGAATGCATCCCCAAATGGGGTCCTTGATTTCTGCTCGACGTTAGGGAGTTTTAGAATAATGTACGCAATTTTAGCGCACGCTAGCGCTAAATTTAGCGCTTGTATTAGCGCAAGCGACGCCAGAGAGTTTTAGAATAGCGTTTCTCCGTCGCGATGCAAAAGCCCAAGCAGCTCGCGCTTGCGACGCCACCAAGATACAGTCACAATTTTTATTTCACACACGAAAAGCTGTAACTTTAGAAAAAAACAAGTATTTTGGTTGAGAGTACCTTTTTAGATTTGTTTAAACATAAAAATGCGACGCGAGCAGTTGACCGGTCGTGTCCGCTTGCGTCGCCTCGGCAAGAGAGGTCTCGTGTACTGACCTTCGCACATCGTACCTTCGCCGAGAAATGTTCGCGCGTCACAAGCATCAAGTTGCCGGTGATCGTTGCGGAACCGAGTCGAGTACAATGTCGTCCCGTGTTGAAAATCGCAGTCGCGAGGATGCTGCCGACGTTGCACTCACGACGCCGCCAAAGCAACCGCCGACATAATCCTGGAAGCCGCCATTTTTTTAACTGCTTGTCTTGGCTTTAGCCAACTTCTCATCACGAATCTCCTTGGAGAAGCGCAAAGACTCTTTGCGTACGCACGCTATTTCCAAGAAATAGCGCACGCTAAAATTGCGCACGCAAAGCGCAAAACCTGGTTTGCGTTCGGAGCATGCGCAGTGGCGACGACGCTATTCTAAAACTCCCTGTTGTTGTAAAAGTGGCACGGCAGCGGAGGTGGACGCAGCAAAAGCCCGTTCTGCGATAGGTCGCTCTGCAGCCATGGGGGTCGACAAGAACTATAGTGCGACGACAGCAACCCTGGCGTCTTCTCGCCTTTTTTGTTGACGTTGTTTCTATGGCCCACTGCCGGGATCTCGACGTCGGACGACGTGCCAACACCGGCGACGTAATTTGTTGCCACTTGGAAGCTGCTATCGATGCGCGGGTGGACGTTAAACGCACCGGTGAAGGACACATTTCGTGCACTATGCTTAGTGGCGCTATGGGGGTAACGACGACAGTGTGGCGAGTACTTACGGCGAGCTCCCGTAGTTCTGGAATTTTTAATAACGCGGAATGCGTTTAATTGACCAATTTTCGTGGAGTTCTGTTACGTTTGGTTGTAACAAAAAACCAACTCTGAAAAGCGTTATGTCCATAGGGAACTATATAAAAAGACTGCGCCATCCAGGGTTGGTGGTCGGAGCACGCAAAAACAAACTCATTTGCGTGGCGCGCGAAGGCGTGGTCATGCGCTTCGCGGCCTTTCCTGTTGCGCTGCACCATCTCCCGGTGTGCGTCAAAAACGAAAGCGAATCTTCGGTAAGCGGTGCTGTTCAAGTGCCCTTCTGTTGTTCCCTGGAAGGCCCGTCACACATTCTGTTGTCGGCATGATCAAACTCGTATAATTTTTGAGGGGGGATCCCAGAAATTGGAACGATTTCATCGACCTGTATAGTTTCTAGGCTTTATAAAAACAAGGACTACCAGAGAAACTGAACGGCAAACATGCACACGGCTCTCATGTGACATAGGTGTTACCTAACTCCCAAGGTGCCCCAACGGTATTTTCTGCAGTTTCAGGAGACCCTTTTAATGCGAAGGCATTCACTGTCTCATGGAGTGAGCTGACGTCATTAGCTTTGAAACCACGCTAAACGGCTCTTAAATCCTCCTCCAAGTCAAGCCAGCTCCCGTTTACCGGTTAGAAACGGCACCTTTTACACCGCTTCGATCCCATTGGCTAGCGCGCGTCGACCAGGGTCCTATTCGCCAGACACGCAGCGCCATGGGGTGGCCAGTCGTTGAAACTGACGCTCCGTGTCCGTCAGCGCTAGAGTTTCTGTATAGGCTCCCTACGGGAGCCAGAGTTGTGCGTCTGTTTTCCACGTGCCGCTGCGCCACTATTCGCAGAGATCCGATCACGTGAGGAGCCGGATCAAGTGCCGTGCAGGAAAGTAGGCACTACGCTCGCCCCGGCGTACGTTCCCTTGCTTTTGAGCGCGCCTCGAAGGTGCAGCGCCGCTATTTGCCGAACAGTCACGTGAGGAGCAGACTCCGGCTGCCATGCAGGAGAGCCAGCGCTACAGGGATGAACGCGTAACTCTGGCTCCCGTAGGGAGCCTTTACAGGAACTCTAGTCAGCACCAGGTCAGCGCGCCAACACGCATACAGCAAGGATGATGTACATGCTTTCGCATTCACAACTCATAACAAGTGCAAGTCAGGTGTACCTCAATCTTTTTTAGACAACTAGTCATAGCTCAAAGTAAAAACAATTGCCTTTATTTGAACATGAGGTTACAGACCGGCCAAAATCTTTCCTCATTCCACATTACAAGGCACACCTTCAGGCAGAAGTGTGGACTGAATACGTCGAAGGCCTGTTTTCTTAACCGAATCGTAAAAATATTTACTGGCAAGTGGTAATCAGATCTTTTTCTCAAGCTTACCAGTATGGTGACAATGAAGAGGCAGTGGAAAATTAAGCAGCAGCCTCGCAGCTGCTGTCATGTTACCAATGATGCTGCAATTAAAGCTTTCAGTCAAGCATGAAACAGAATGGATTAGACTAAGTTAACAGCACAAAGTTAGAATGATCTCAAAATATTTCAAAGATTGGTCAAGTTTTGTAATCTAATGATGTAGCAGGTGTAATTCTTTTCCTTTTTGCAGCTACAAGCTCCAAAAGGCTGCGGAAACAGGAAAACTTCACTGTGGACAAGGACACCACAACAAAGAAATAACGTTCCGACTGGTTAAACCTAGAAGGCATCTCTAAAATAAGAAGTTATTTTTCTCGTTTATTATTAAAACATGTTATGTTTCCACTAATGCGAAGCATGTTTAATGGATGCATTCAGCACAGTAGTACCAATGAAGAAAGAGTAATGTCGCTGCTCTTTTACGGGGACATTGAACTATAGGGAGTGCCTTATCCAGCTTGTTCTCTACAGCGCTCAGTGTTTACCCAAACAGAAGGCCCGTGCACTGGATTCTTCTTCGCCTCCCTAAGAGACGCAACTAGCCCAGCTTACCACCTAACTCCCTAAAACAGACAACAATTAAAATAACTGAACAGATTCCCAAATTTTGTTGAAAGAAGAGCACATTCCTTTAGTACCAAAACATTCACATTGTTGCTTCTATTTAAGCTAAAAAAAGGTAACATTTTGAAGCATACAACAAAATTCACTTCCTGCAAGTACGACGCAAACAGCTTGGAGTTTTTCTGAAGTGAAAACTCCAAGAACATACATCAACCACGCTTTCTACGAACGCAAACCTTCCCGTTTATTAAGTTCACATGGTAACCGCAAAAGTTCTCCAGTGTAAAAGAGAAACGCCTTTATGTAAGTATGAATGCTGGCAGCATATTGTAAGGACAATTCTCTGCGACCAGTTTAGCACAAACGGTGACACAATCACAGACTCGCCACACACGCTGACAGAAGCAGCTTGCGCCGGTGCGTGAGCAAGATGAAAACTTCCAGGAAGTATATATATATTTATATACAGGTTACTTCGTAATCAATAAAATAATATAACAATTAGCGAACACAAATATAAATGCAGCGGATTCAAAGACTAGCATTGACGTCCTAAAGAAACCTACAGTTGAGGAGCCTCGCAGTGCTGCGAGCTTTAAGTACACTCGCGGAACGTCCAAATGTGAAACAGCGTCGCTCGGACTAAAAGGAGAAGTAAATGCACGTCACTGGCACGATGGTGGCGCATTGCATAAATGAGAAAACTTGTTCACAAGAACACGCACAAGGTGCATGATGAGTAGCTACAAAGCACGCGTGTAAAGGCTGGTTCACACATCTGCGTTTCAGTGTGCTCGAGTGCGAACCAAGAGTTGCACGAAATGCACACTAATAATAATACTATTAATATGGAGGAATGTGTGTGAAACAACATAAAAAGTAAGGTTATCACCACTCCATAGACACTTGCGAGACAAGCATTAGTGTGACTTGACTGTGGGTGCAGGGGGAGTTTACCGACAGGCGACCCGGACATCCACAGTTGAGCATCGCGACCAGATCTGCCGCAAACGACCGCAGAGACGACCGTGAGGAGGACAAACGCTTGAAACGGGCGTAAAGGCCTGCCCGTGGTTTGTTCGAAAACGGCAGTAAGGAAGATGGCACAAAGCACTCGTTCGTATATAGCAGTTGTTTGAGCAGTGAGGACAGGCTTGCTTGCAAGTTCTTTGTATATAAATTGTGTACAAGGCACCGTGTACCAAGAAGCAGCGCAAAATAAAAAAAAAAAAAAAAGTGCATACAGTTTGAAGCACCGTGGAACGTGCACGCGGTATATAGCACCGTATACCAAAATGCCGCACACAATACCATATGATGTGCACATGGTGTTCCACATGCTACACTGTGACACGGCACACGATACCACCAAGTGTACGTACAGTAGGGTGCATTGAAATTGTGTGCAGGAAGACAAGCGTCTGGTTTCTGCCAAAAAGGCACAAGGACACTTTGGAAAGGTAAAGTATTGGCACCGGTGTTGCAGAAACTGGGGAAAAATGTAAATAGCGAGCAGGCTCATATTATTGCCGTACAGGTTAGGACTAACTACTTGGAGATGCAGACACCAATGTGGAGAGCAAGTCGTCTGCTTCTTGCACAGGGGTTGCGGCGACGTCAGGACGACACCAAGCTCTGATTGGCTTTGATTGGAAAGATAGTGGGTAGACCTCAATGCTAGATGCCTCGAGGTTTACCCACTATTTTTTTTCAATCGGACAATAAGAGCTCGGCGTTATGACATCATCGCACCCCCGTTCAAGAAGCAGATGAACTTGCGCTTCGCATAGACTTTTTGCCAAATTATCCAAGCACCAAGGAGAAAGCCGGGAACATACATACACACTGCATGTGCTTGCACTACTAGTATCAAAGGTCTAAAATAAATAATCAAAATAAGGTGTTGACGAATGCACATGCAAAATACGACTTGCTTGAGACTTTTGCTTTAGAACATTTACCGCTGCAGACGCCAGCACTTGCAGCACACTCAACTACTCACAGCATGCTCCTTGGTGCTTAGGTGATTTAGTAAAAGGTCTATTAGGGGTTACTCTTTCAGACACCATTTGGGGTAGGCCACATGTTTCGAGGCATTTACAGAAATTGTGCCACGCATAATGAGGGCTTGCACATTTGTCGCTTCTTGAGTAGTGCAGAGCTTGTAGGGATGACTGCCCCAAAGGCCCACAAGTAGGAAACACCGGATACAATCCCTCCAAGGTCATCTAGACGGCATGCATCAACAAGATGGCCCTCCTATAAAGGTAGCCACATAGACAATTCTTTCGATCCGGGGTCCAAGTTGTGGCTTGACCAAAGTAACCTCTGAGAAAGCGGTCCCTTTGAGAATGTTCCACATACTGCAACAGGCTAACCGAGCGGTATGTACGGTGTCGTAGGGTTACTTGGAGCGGCAGTCAATGCCATCTGTAGTGGCTTTAAAGACAATGGGTAGTGCAAAAGAACATCATCTGAGATTTCTTCTAGGTTAGGTAAGTGCATAGTCCTGTATGATCTCCTGGTTTTGCAGACCTCAGAGGTATCCCTCAGGAGACACTGCTCGCCATTGAAGTCTGAGACAATTCTTCTATGACATTTTCTTAGTGCACACCCCAAGACAAGGCACCTCTTGTGACTTACACACACACACACAAAAAAAAAAAAGTCGAAGGGGAGGTGCTGGTTGAAAAACATAAATATTAAAAAAATATTTTGGGTTTTATGGTGTTTTATTATTTTTTAATCGTTATACGTTAAATATACAAATAATAAGCGCCAGTTACGATCGCGAAATTAGTTAAATACGCACGTGAACTCCCGGCAGCCCAGAACGGCATAAATTTGAGCCATTTTTGTGTGTGCGGTTCTTCAAATTGTGACGTCGCCCGCCATCAGATTTATGTTGAGAAGAGGGCCCTAGCCATCTTCCCTCCATCGCAGTCTCATGTAACTTAATTTCTCTCAGAAAATGATTAACAAAAAATTCCTTTTCTCGTCGAGAAAGAGTGTCGCTACACATCTGTGGTAACATTCCAACGTGTTTATCACTGTGTAATTTTGGGGCATCTTCACAGTTAGCACACAAGTATATTTGTTCTTAATTTTGTCCTATCATCACTAAACTTGGCATACATATGCTTTAGGATATGTAAAATGCAACTATCAAGGTTTGGTAAGAATGTATATATTTTTATATTTATGAAAAATTTGAGACACTTTCATTAGCCCTTTGAAAATAAAGTTTTTGTGATTTTTAATTATAAAATTAAATAGGTACTTTACACATTATTTTTTTTTCTTCATTGCACTCAGTGGCTTAAAAGGAGCAAATCAGATTATTTTACTAGGCCCTTTTAAGTGTTGCCATGCCCCACGTGAACATGTTTTTTTTGTGCATCTGCATAGCATCCAGAACATAAAAACAAGCTATATCAAAACTAACACCAAATTTATAAAAGGAAATCAAGCACTATAAACTGTCAAGATTTAATTCAGTTACCGTAAATTAAAAAAAAAAATGTTTTCCCCTGTCACATGTTTCCTGCAATTTCATTTACAGGCAAGACTGGCTTCATTCCCAATACAACCCTCCTAAACTATACACCTTATCAGCTGTTCGTGGAGAAGGCGTTATAAGGCACATGATTGTGAGTCTAACCTTTGGAGGTGCCTTTCCAGTTGTGTGCTCGAAAAGTTTGCGGAAGACCAACTGCCATGGAGGATAGGATACACCAAGGCACAGACTTACGGGGCTATATTTTGGGGAGTACGTCCCAAGCCAGGCAATGTGATCTTAGAGACAGGGTAACAAACAACTGACTGCCTCGACTGAGATATGATGGAGTGACTACCTCTTTGAGCACCCTTACACACTCCGTTTCACCTTACGATGGACAGCAGTGGATGCCAAGAGCCATCCCAGCCAATCCAGCGAACGTTTCACACGACTACGTGCCCGTGCACTGCTGCAGCCTCCTGAAGGTCGCGTGACATTCGCATGGCTTTGGATTGGCTTCGACAGCTTGTAGCGTCTTCCACGGTCTATTGCAAAGCAAAATGAAGTATAACAAGGCACTAAGATGCAATTTCCAAGTTACGCTGAAACAACGGCCTCCGACGCTTTTTCATCGTCCTCCGCCTGACAGAAAGGATCGCTCCGCCATTGCATCCAAGAAGCGAGACTTTCGGCGACAACGAAGACAGGCAAAGTGCCGGAGTGAGAGCCTGGCCGAACTATGGCCACGCCGCGATTGCCGGCGTGTACTTCCGCATTCAATATGAGCCGAAACTGTCCTTCGTGCTTCTTTGGTGTATCTGCCAGTTTTTGAGAGTCGATCGTGATAGTACACAGTTGTGACTCGGTGTCACGAAAGTCCTAAACGTGACGTCTACGAGTTGCTAGCAGACCGGAATTCGCAACAAAAGTGGCGACGAGGATGGGATGGAGGTGCGGACCGGTGCCACGGTAACTACAATCATGAAGTGATTGCAGAAGCTTCAAAGCAACTGGCGGTTTAGCTCTAGGGAAACCCTTCTCAGAGGCTACCCTGGTCGAGCGCCTTGTGCAGGTCCGCCACCACCCTTGCGAGGGAGTCCCGATGGACGCTGTCCGCCCGGAACACGGCGTCCAGCGTCTCGGGCGTCCCGAAGAAGCCGAACACATGGTCCACCCTCACCAGCGACTTGGGGGTGAGGTGGGGCCGCACCAGGTCCTTGAGCAGGGCGCCGCACTCCTGCACGGCGCCCAGCAGGTACTGCCGGTCGTACGAGTAGTCCACCTCGTGGAAGCTCACCACCGACATGGCGAGGGAACGCAGCTTGCGCTGGAGGTCCCGTCCGAGCTGAAGCTCCTCCGGTGAGAACTGCTCGTTGCGATGGAGCACGCCGACTTTCACCACCATCTGGGGGGCCGACCGGGCGGAAAAACGTCGACGGAAGTATAGTCGTTGACACGTTATTAAGCGCAGCCTCTCCAAAGCATTGATGTCGCTCCGCAGCCAATAAGATTGCAGCATTCGCCGATAAGAACCACCAATCACGAAGCGAGAAGCGTACATGTAATGAGCCGAGCCCCGCGTTTCTTAGAATGTCAGCGAATCTAGCTACAACTAGGGTTCGGAGCCTATGGAGCTTCGTTTGTGACCGAAATCTGAATTATCCCCTCCAATTTTGTTTTCTGCAAGGAATCCCAGGTTCGTTTTCTAGCGGCAGTTGTTTTCGTCTAAATTTTTTGCGGGTGCTTGAAATTCGGAGGTAATGAAACTTGTGAGGCCGCATCTTCCCGACAAATTCTACCGGAAACGGTAAAAAGATTTGTTTGACAGTGGGTGCAATGAGGGGGTAACAGCTTTCTGCTTTGTTTTCGTTTCTATATCGATCACACCTTTGTTGTCTCGCCTGTTGTGAAAGAGTAACGTTGGAAGGTATGTCCCAGAGTTCTCGGTACTACCAGTTCTCTTCAAGCAAATGGGTAAAACAGACACCAACAGGTCATCTCGTAGCATGCTGCCGAAATGTAACGCTGGCGTACGACGACAAGACACCATAGCATCTTCCATTATGAATAGGTCGGTACGCAAAGAATAAAAGATGCATTGTTTTCTGTGTGTGTCCAACTGCCACCGCAGGCGATGTACCACTCTGCTCCAACCATAAACTCTGTGCACACCAGTCACTGTGCCTACCAAATTATTTTTTTTTATAATGCAGCAAATGGCTCATTTTGTCAAATTCATTAATTCAGATGTCACTTCGCTACTAGCAACTGGTGCTCAAAATAAGCTCGTGCTCTCGCGAAACTTGCTCAATGTGGACACTTATCGTTTTTGAACACGTGACGAGAGCAGTATCAGGGGTGCACAACAGGTCCCTTCAAATACTGCGAAAAAATAATGATGCATATAAGCACTCTTTTCTTGTTAGGACAGTAGATGCTTGGGAACAGGCTTCCTAAAAATGTTTGTTAAACGTGACAGATTAGAATCGTTTGAAAAATGCTTATAATGAAATTATATTAATTTGTACATGTGTTTTTGTACCTAATTTCTCACCTTTGTCGCACTTCGTGAATAGTATAATGTAAAAAAGTGGCTGTGTTTTGAAAAGACATGTCTGTGTTATGTACCCTATTTTGTATGTCCCACTCCTGTAATGCACCCAATAGACTGTACAATATTTATTAAAACAAAAAGGTTTTCAGATTTGAGAAGTGTGGAGCAAATAGCAGGGTTTGCTAAAAGATATGACGAGCTTCAGATTGCTTTGTCCTTTCCAGCTCTTTTGTCGTCCCAAAACAGAACAGTTATTGTACACAATAAACAAAAAACCACAAAAAAAGAATCCAAGGTTAACAGAACCAAGATTATCAACTACAGGGCGTTTCTTTGGACTGTACAGATAAGTTTTAAAAAAAGCCGTCAAGTCTACACCAATGCGGTCTGTGCAGGCAAGTTATATGGCCAGGGGCCATAATATAGGGGGCTAATTGTCACATCAAGTCTGATAATTAGCTAAACTTTGTTAATGAACCCCTCAATACATGAAAATAAACGTATGGTTCCAATTAACAAACTTGCTGAACATCATCGAAAACCACTAAATCAGTAAATTTGAGAGATTTAGGGTGCGTGGGAAGCCTGGCGGTGCGCTGAAGTTACCACTTGTGGAACAAGCACAACGCTGGCAGTGCGAAAAAGCTGATGACAATCCAATCGTCCACTTTTCGTACTACCAGCCTTGCACCTGTTGCTGCTGTGCTGAATTCTGCTGTACCAAATCAGCTCTCTCCTGAATTAGCACTGTGCTGAATCGGCACTGGGTTAAATCACTGCCGCGCTGATTCAGCACAGCGCTGATGGCTCAGGTTTCAGCAAAGAAGATGTCGGCGGGACCCACCTTGATCATGTTCTTGGTCAGCTTCTCAGCGTCCTTCTTGTTCCCCGTGAGCTGCTTGACCAGGCGGTACAGGCTGTCCAGGAGACCAGCCGACACGTCGTCGATGAAGGCCTTGGCCACCGTCTTGTTGCTCATGCGACTCAGCAGTTTCTTCTGGGCACGCAGTCCGATGTCCTTGGCTCGGAACTCCGCCACTGCACCGTACACGAGATTCAATGGGGCGAGTCGCTGGCATAGCTAAACGCACCAACAGGATAAGAATGGCAGGAAGGTCTATCAGTTGTCCTGTGAGCTTCGAGTGTGAACGTGCAGACGGAAGGCGACAAGCATATGCTGAACATCCGAAAGAGATGTTCCGCACTTCTCGTCCTGTCTGTGACTACAAGTGCTCGTGCCTGCAGTAAATGTAAAATGGAGTGAAGTAGAGATTTCTATTGTGGCCATGGAGTGGCGCCGTAGTGGCTAAAGAAGAAATAGACGTTGCGAGGGTGGACGTAACCAAACGGAGACTATACGACTAGGTGGCAGAAGTTGAGGGAAGGTTACATATTTTCTTTCTATTCCTGGATATTGTCGAGGATGTTCGAGCTAAGAGAAAGAGGGTCTTCCCTTGCCACTGTCCAGCATGTTTTAGGGTTTGTGGTATATTTCGGCTGTTATAATTTAAAATGGTGCCAAGTGGCACCAGGAGGGGCAAGCTGCCGTCCGACCAGATTCATTCAAGCACTGGTAAGTCTTGAGAGAAGCATCCACCTGGGACACCAGGCAAGCAGAATTAAGTTCCAAGATTGCTCTTGGATTTTTGCCTTTGAGACGGAATTGGGTGAATCACATGACTGCTTGCATGCCTTTTGCCTTTTGTCAAGTTCCCCCTGTTGGGATAAGCCCCTGCGGAGGCCTCGTTCCTTCTTCTCGCCCCCCCCCCCCCCCGGGCGGGGGGATGCAGTCTCATTAACAGTCGGCAACCGGCCGTCCGAGCCGCTAATGACTGGCAACACCGCCTGGCATCGCGACACACCTGCGCAAGAGATGGGTGTGGAGGGAAGAAGACTTGGGTGGGGCTCGGACTCTGAAAACGAACGCTTCACTACTACTGGCTGCGAACATTATTGCAGGGACTCCCTACTAAGAGGTGGGGCCAAGTCACCCTTTAAACGGAGCAGCAAGCGGCCTCGAGTGTGTGCTCTCGGACGATGTAAACACTTCTGCAGATGTGTATTAAACAGTTTAATCGCGAAACACCCTCATGTCTTTCGACGTTCCTTTCTGGAGTCATCCCCCGGTTCCTGTACTGGTATGGTCTTACCCGACCCTGCTTGGAGAACTGCTCGGTCCCAACACTCTTCTCCAGGTACATGTTTTCTGAATTATGAAGCACATCTACCCTCTATTCACTGGCTGGTGAAGGCGAGCGGATTGAACATGAATACATAAAATTGAAAGAATAAAACACGGAGGACAAGCACTATTCTATTCTATTCACGTGCGCCGAAAGGACACACATACAATGGCCTTCTGCACATAAAGCCCAACAGGAAATGCACAAAAATTACTTTGAGTACTATCAGCCTGAAAGTAACGTATTTGGAACAACCCACCAGGCCACAAGAGAATTATTTGAATCCTGCAATGCCATCAATGCAGGATGACTACTGTGCTCTTTGAATTGAACAGATATACTTTTTCCTGTTTTCACAAAAAAAAAAAGTGCGGCAAAAAAAGTGCGGCAAGGTGGATGACAACTCGCGCATACACTAGGGTATCTCGATATGCATCCACAGGGCTCTTCCAGGGAAAAGTTAATTTGAACAATTTGAAGCCTTTCACTGGCGTCAAAAAGTTTGTCAACTTTCTATGAAACGTGTCGGCGATAGCCTCAAGCTCAAGCTGGTCGCGCAGTACAACAGCTTTGAGTGGCTTTGGCGGTTTAATTCCCCCATTTAGTGGAACTCGATTTCGAATGAAGCCAGTGAATGCTCGTCGAGAAATTTTACTTCCGACACCCAGCGTGCCTTTAGAATGAATGCACACGAATCGACGCAAACTAGGACGCAAACCGCAGGATTTAACGACGTAGAAAACCTCGGTAGAAACGCGACACCTCTTGGTGACGAAACAGCGGAAGCGAGCGAAGTTTCCCTGTGCGGAAGCAAGACAAAAGTTAAAAAAAGAAAAAGGAACCAGCTTTGGGCGTGGAACCAGTGGAACTTATTGCACGTACGGTAAGCGCACGGACGCACTTACTGTTTCGAGCAAGGTCCGCCCGAGCCAGCCAGGGGCGACGAGTTTTTAAAGCACTACACACAAAGTTGTCAAAGGCACGCTGCGGAAGCGACGGACGGTGACAGGCGCTGAGAGTTCGAAATTCACGGCGCTCGAAGCTCAAACGCTCAAACGTCTCGTTATCTCCGGGCCGGTGAAGGGGTGACGTCGTCGGTGACGCGAGCAGGGAGGGAGTTGGGGTTGGGGTGGGTTGGGGCGGTTGGGGCAACTGTGGTTGGGGCAGTTGGGGCAGGTTGGGGGTTGGAGCAGTTGGGGTCGGTTGGGGTTGGATATATCGGCGGAACTTCTTCCGAGCTTCTAGTGCTTCCGGTAGATGGGTGAATGAATGGATAATGGCTGTTCTATTCGTAACGGGCGGCAGCTTGCGCCGCCTAGCGTAGTTTATATCAGTAAAAAAATTGGTAATCCTAATTTGTCTCCTTCAGGTGAGTGGGATTTAAGTGGGATGAAGCAAGGATGAAGCCCCGCACAGTTTATAACCAAATGTTCCATTGTTTCCTGCTCACTATGGCATACCGTACAAGCAGAACAACACCTCCCAGAAGAGAAGGCCGTAGCGTTTCGAGTGGTTACGTCACAATGTAGGAGAAGGAAGGCCATGGCGCAACTACATGAGAACATATCTGGTATCGACGTGAAAAAAAAAAAAAAAAAAGTTTCTTGTCGAGCGGCGCGGTGGTGTTCGTGCGCGTTCATCCGCCATTAATATTTTTTAAAAGTGCAGTTTTGTAAACAGTATTATATATATATATATATATTGCCAACGAAGAGGGCAGAAGGTGATTATTGAATTTATTGCATTAAAGTTAGGGAAAGGGCCCTAACTTTAATGCAATAAATTCAATAATCACCTTCTCCCCTCTTCGTTCGCAATATTACTACGGCTGCACTTGTCAATCTTCATTCATTCCCATTATATATAGGTGCAGCCTGTCCCTATGGGGAGGAGTGGTTCCCTAGACATCTTGGAAGACGGGCCCTTTCCGACACTTGCAAAGCGGAGATGATGTGCCACGTCACTGCCGCAATTCGGAACTAGCGCGGGCCTTAAATCAGCAACGGTTGTCTTCTACGCGAATTCGAAACTAATAGTACACAGAGAGCTGGTCAAAAACTGAGTCCGCCGAAACCAGTGGCCAGGATGGTCTAATCAATACCACCTAGAACACAAGGCCTGCGCAATGCCTGCGCATGACGTTTCATTAGTAGATCCCCGACCCGCCCCAAGCGGCAAACAGGCTGAAGCTTGACGAGAGTATGGGCCGCGTCCCAACTACGTCGCATTCACTTGCGGCCACAGCTGTGTGCGTGACTGCTGAGCGCGAACTGATAGCGAGCTTCCAGTTCATTTGCAACGTGCACGCGAATACTCCCTCGGCCAGGAGCGCGAGCTAGCACGCGCTCCTGCCTTTGAGACGGGCATTTCTATCGCGCGCGCTCGTTCTTCGGAAGAACGCTTCAAAGCAGCGACCCCGAGTATAGGAGGTATTCACTGGCCGCCATATTTGAGGTCACTGTTTAGAGCGCATGCTCAGAACGAGCTCGCATTAATAGGCTGCCAAGACCGGCAATCTTAGTGGTGCGGAATGCACGTGGCGAAATAACTGTGGAAGCTCGCGTTCAGCACGCGCTCCGCAGCCGAGCACACAGCTATGGCCGCCAGTGAATACTCCCTATAAAAAGCGCCCTCGAAAATGGCGTCCAGTGCTAGCGTCTAGCGTCCAGGGAAGGGCTTTGAAGCCCTTCGCAAAGCAGTAAGGCAATTTCACTCATTCATTTGACGCTCCACGTGAACGTCTAACTTCATCGTATGCTATAGCGACAGACACCCAGCGTGAGCATCTGTTTCATTATCTCTCCCGCAAACTCCCCTACGCAAACCACTGAAGCAGGCGATGGAGCAGACGACGTCGCAGACGATGTAGCAGACGATGGTGCTCATCCGGGCTAGCTAGGGGGCGCTGAGGGGATCTACTAGTGATGACGTTTAGAGGAGGAAACGCGCAGGTCTTTTGTACCGGACAGGCGAAGGTTGTTGGTTGCGGGTTCAATCCCCGCTCCCGGCCCAGTTTTTCGCCAGCTCTCTTTCCCTTTCCCTTTCCCTAACTTTAATGCAATAAATTCAATAATCACCTTCTCCCCTCTTCGTTCGCAATATTACTACGGCTGCACTTGTCAATCTTCATTCACCCTCTTCGTTCGCAATATTACTACGGCTGCACTTGTCAATCTTCATTCAATGGGAATGAATGAAGATTGACAAGTGCAGCCGTAGTAATATTGCGAACGAAGAGAGGAGAAGGTGATTATTGAATTTATTGCATTAAAGTTACTTGAATTAAATTGAATTGAATTGAATTTATTGCAATATTACTACGGCTGCACTTGTCAATCTTCATTCAATGGGAATGAATGAAGATTGACAAGTGCAGCCGTAGTAATATTGCAATAAATTCAAAGCCGTGGTAATATTGCGAACGAAGAGGGGAGAAGGTGATTATTGAATTGATTATATATATATAGGGACAGGCTGCATTATATATACTGCATTATATATAATGCAGCCTGTCCCTAATATATATATATATATATATATATATATATATATTTGATATGTATCAATAATATATATATATAATATAATATATTATTATATACAGGGTGTTTCAGAGAACTCAGGCCAAATCGCTCCTCCGAAAACTACTCATCGCAACGAAAAAGAGCTTGTGTCGTTTTGGTCCTCGGCCAGGGGCCCATTTAGGAAAATTATTAAAGTCCGGGATAATTAAGTTGTTAATTATGTTTGCGTAAATAATTAGAAAATTGCTCAGCATCGTCGAAAAACACTAAATCAACAGATTGCAGAACGATAGAAGGCACGCGAAGCATTTTACGGCTTTCTGAAAAACTGAACAAATTCGACGGGTTTTTAAGTTTCGGTTTGCTATCGGAGCGCATCTCGGCCCCGGCGGCACCGCGCCCCGTGGAGAGATAGTGCAACCAACCTCTGCTGCGCTGTCATCGCGCGACGCAGCAGAGGCTGCGCTCACGACGCTGCACCAAGCAAGAATAAATTTTGTGTCTGAATACATGAGTTGCACTGAGCGTGAACCTTCTGCAGCGTGCATTTTGCACCACGAGATTTGAATTTCTCAGCAAAAAGAAATCTCAATGACCAGTAGCATATAGTGCGATGATGTCACGTGCAAACCATGCTAAACAGTTCAGTTTTCTGGTGAAATGTGATGTTCTCAACACAATACTCAGTTTCACTTTAAGTGCGAGCGTAGCATAAGCTACAAGAGCAAACTCCGGGCTTTCAGCGTCTTAATTACAGAAGCGCAACTAGCCCAACAGTTATATAATTTTCTTTCAGCGTCCTTGCCAAGCACACGCGCTCGTGCAGTGCAAGCACTGTTCAAGACCACATGCTCGCGCTTGTAGCATCGGCTGCGTCTACTTGAATATATATATCTATTTTTTTTTTTTAATTTTGAAGTTGAATTAAATGACATATGTGTTCCTGGTGCATATTGTACCTCTCAAACATATAGAAGTCTGTTGCCTCTTTTATGTGAATCACATAAAAGAGGCAACAGACTTCTATATGATCGGACCTTCGTCCTCAGATCCGATCTGAGGACGAAGGTCACTCTTTTCTGCATTATTATTCGCTCACATCACGGTGCAGAGTGTAAACAATATTGGTCAGGAAAGCAAGCGTTGTGGTTGCCGCTTACTGTTGCTATAAAAGGTAGACTGAAAGGGGCTGTCCTAAAATTTTCCTGACATTTTGAAGATATTATTGCGTTTCGCTCAGTTGTGTCGTCATCATATATAATTTGAAACGTATTTTGTAAACTAGATTTCAGGATATATACGGCGAAGGACGTGCCCATTTCATGATTTTATGCACTGTGATTAATTGCTAGGTTCAAGAGCACAACAGGATTCGACTTTTACTACTGCGACGCAACATTGTACCAATCACGACCATTTTAGGCGACCTACCAGACTGATAACCTTTCGATTCAGGTAAAACATATGCAACTGAGCTATATATATATATATATATATATATATATTGAATTATTAATGTTTATGAATTATAATGCAATTAAATGCAAAGGTGCAAGCGAGCTGGACAAGAATGACGAAAATAATCACTGGAGAAGGGGAACAAGAGATTTGTGTTTGTCCTTTGTCCCTCGTGTTCCCCTACTCCAGGGATTATTTTCGTTATTAATGTTTATCTATCTTTTCTTTCACTGTTTCATCGAACTTAAATAACGCAATTTATTTTTGGTACCTGTAAATAAAAGTGGACTCTAGGAATGATAAAAAGCTGTATAAAAAGTAGTGATGGGCCGCATTTTTGCCGAATCGAAAGTTCGGCGCTGAATCTTGGGATTCGGCAAAGCCGAACTTTTGCCGAACTTTTCTAAAGATTCGGCAAAGATTCGGCAAAAATACATTGTTACCAGACTTAGCGTTGATATTTAGTTTTTCCTGGCGAAGAAAGGTTTTATGTTGTTTTTTTCTTAACTTAAATGCAACATGTAATGCATATTGACGCAGTTATTACTAAGTAAGGTGATATTCTACAAGATAATTGTATCGGTGTCGGTTTGTGTGTTTACTGGCAATTTTAATGACTCCTTGCAGAAGTGGCGTGACAACGAGGTTGGGTAGAAGCGAGCGTCGCGCAGTGGCGCAGTGCGCAGTCACGAATGACGCTACGAGAGTTTCGGTTTTGAGGCATTATCAGCGCAAGCCTGCATGGGTGTGTAGTATACATTGTTAAAATGAAGGCAATAACGCTGCGTTCTTGCTTTCTCTGATAGTCAACGGTTCTTGCGCGCGAAAACGAATGCAACGGTTTCTGAACCCTCACCAGAAGAGATAATCATATTATTGTAATTATGCATGCTTTTCGATTTCAATCACTTGACGTCAGCTTTGCATGGAAGTGTGAGTCCCATATTCATAACGTCTCATTTTTAACCTTCAAAATACCGGTTTCTGGTGTTAGGACACACACGAACGTTTAGGAAGATAGGGAGAGTTAGGCATGTCGGATATGCAACGCCGAGCATTATAGGTCTGTGTTTAGTTTTATGCAGGTACATGAAAATCGCGATATAACGCTAATTGAACAAGCAATATCATTTTGTTTTGGCACACACTACTTCTGAGCCGAAAACAGAATTGCTATAATTGCGAGGAGTGCTTTAAAGTAATTGTCGGGCAATGTTTCAACTACCTCGTTGCATGTCAAAGGAAAATCAAGTTATCCGGAATGCACCGCATCATTTGTCACTCGCGCAGTGGACTGCGTAAATTAGTGGTCGATGAATATATTCTTGAGGCAGAAAATGTGAAGAGAATTACACTCGCTCACATACGCAAAGTTACCACGTTGCCTACTCCACACCTCGCCGTAACCGCTGGTTGTACTACACTGCACGATGGAAACCGCACGATTGCACGGCGTCCATTTGCAATCCATGGCCCCGTCGCGTTCTCGCGCGTGCGCAGACATTTGCCGAATTTTTGCCGAATCTTTGCCGAACTTTCCTTCAAATTGAAGTTCGGCAGATTCGGTCCATCATTAATAAAAAGTATAAAAAGCCTCTCACTGTTGAAATAGTGCCAACGTTACTAGAACTACTCAGTTGGGAAACTGCCATAGAGCCAGCTTTAAAAAAGTGGCTCCGATACGTATTTGAGAACCGAGCTAATGGCGATCGCAACGCCGCCATTTCTCCCGCAGCGTCCACTCCGGGAACTGCACGGCTGCAAGTCGAGTCGGGCAAGGGCCGGTGGCGCCATCTCGCAGGGCCATCTCGCAGTAGCTATGTAAAACAACTTTCATGTCTCCACTCGTCGCTAAAGGGTGGCGCTGCTATCGTATTTAGCTCGGTCTCGGAGGACGCCAGCGGCCCAGGTTTTAATGGTGAGTTTCCCAACTGAAGGTTTTAGTAACGTTGAATAGTGCCTATTGTCAAAAGAATGCGGCAAATATATTCTCAATCTAGCGGTTCGAACCGGTTCGAACCGTTATTTTTGCTCCCCGGAACTGAACTGGAACTGAACCGAAAGCCGTGAACCCGAACCGGAACCGAACCAATAAAAATTTCGGTTCGACGCTCTCTGTTCTACGTGCTGGCCGAAGAGGTTACTCTTTCTGTGGATGCTATACTCCGTCTCACCCTACGATGGACTAGGCCCGAAGGCTGGCGGGCGGAGCACTCCTTTAGAAAAGCTGGCATACGCATCGTGAAAGAGCGCACGAGAGAAATTCCGATACGCAGTGTATGAAGGGCACTAATATAACGCATATGGTACTCTGTTATAATAGCGCGCTATTTTATATTGGTGAAATAAAGGTACATGGTATTTAGTTTAATAAACACTCTTGCTATATTTCATAAACATGTCAACTGTTTGGAGAAGTTGGACGGTGAGCAGGCAACACTGACATAAAGTCGTTTCGCCTTAGGCATAACAATCCAATCCAATCTAACTTTTGTGTACGTAAAACGTACCCGGACCCGCATTTCCCTTCCGCACGCGGTCCGTAAATAAGCTCCTGTGTACGAACACTTTATCCGACTCGTCTGCATTTTTAATTGGCACTGGTTCTGATTCCAGATTCTATTCGCCCCATCGCTTACAGGCGGAATTTAATCCCTTCAGTAGTCTCCAGTAGCAGACAAAGCCGCCGCGAGGGCTCGAGAAGCAGACGAAAACGTCGCCTCCACATGACGCGTCTTGGCGCACTGATACGTACTACGGAGCAAATATACCACGTGGTTTCTAACAGGCTCGTGATTGGACCCGGCGGCCTGTAGCGTTGGGCTTTAGTCCATCGTAGGATGAGACGGAGTATAGTAGAGGGCGCCACCGCCGCCTTCGGTTGAAGTTCTCCGGCCCCTCCGCCTCCAGTCCCATGCGAAGCTCTGTGCGACGACCGCCGTTTTAATTATATTTTTCATAAAAATAAAATTTCCGAAATCATATGTTTGAAGAGTATCATAAAACTGCCTATCATTCCCGCGTTTTACTGCTGCTGTCGAAAGCTTTCAATACTTCACGCGACTGCACTCGCGCAGTCGATCCAAAGCAGCGCGTTGGTGAGCGAGTGGCTCTCAACACACGAATTGTTGTACCTACAAAGCGTTGCTGCTGAACAACTTTCTTATAGCGCAGGGCCGAACTTTTGGGATTAAGTATAGAACGATATTGCTTTGGATTCTCAATCTACGAAGTACACATCGCGACACTGTTAGCGCGAACACGACATCTGCGCATTTTCGCATTTTACTTCTAAATAGTATTAGCGAGCACGAAATTTTATCACTTACATTGTAGAACTAAATGAGCTCTTTCCGTAGCAATAATAACTTGGATGACATCCCTTGGTTTAAAATAGAAAAACTGGAAAAACCGGTGATCGCTTGTTCGTGCTAACAGTGTCGCGCTCTGTACGTCAGTTAAACATCTGTTTTTTTTTTAAATATTATGGGACACATGCAAAGGAAAAAAACTTTTTTTTTTTAAACAGGCTAGATGGAAAAAGAATATTATAAAACGAACTTGCAACGAAGAAAAAAATCTAGAGCTATATTTACGACGCTAAACGAATTAGTAGTTGGCGCCCGCGGGAGCCGCCGCTGGTCATGTGGTAGGCCTGTGCGCCGCCGCGCTGCGTTGCCGCCGCCGCAAAGTCACGCCGCCGCCGCACGCTGAGCGTTGTGCGACGCCGCTCCAACGCGTTTCATTCCACCGCCGTCGCCGCCGCCGCACAAGTTCGTCTGCTTCGGGGTGCCGCCGCCGTCATCTGACCGGCGCACATGTCTATCACGTCTGCTTGCGCTTTTTCAGGAGTTTCCTTTGGGCCCTAAAAGCTATTTATTAACCTTAGTTTTTTGTTATACTTCAAACAAAAATGAATAAGTTACTTTTAGAGGCTATAGGATGCTTCCGAAAGAGCGCAAGCACCACGTGACAAATATGTACCATTCACGTAAAAAATAAGGGCCACTTTTCCGCGGCGCCCGCGGGCGCCAACTACAAATTCGTATAGCGCCGTAAATATAGCTCTAAAAGTTTTTTCTTCGCTGTAAAATCGTTTTATGACATCCTTTTTCCATCTCGGCTGTTTTCAAAAAATGTGTTTTTCCTTTGCATGTGTCCTTTAACGCTTTTTTTAATGAGAAAGCGTTAAAGAAGCAATGGCACATCAAAATCTCTTTTTTTATTGCTTGAAACGATTGAAAACGATGCCTGGGCATTACCCTCAAAATTCGAAACTTGGGAATTCCGTATTTGGGAAGTAAAAAAACAATTTCCAAATGCAGAATTTGAAGTGTGTCCTTTAACGCTTTTTTTTTTAATGAGAAAGCATTAAAGAAGCACTGGCACATCAAAATCTCTTTTTTTTTATTGCTTGAAACGATTGAAAACGATGCCTGGGCATTACCCTCAAAATTCGAAACTTGGGAATTCCGTATTTGGGAAGTAAAAAAACAATTTCCAAATGCAGAATTTGAAGTGTGTCCTTTAACGCTTTTTTTTTTTAATGAGAAAGCATTAAAGAAGCACTGGCACATCAAAATCTCTTTTTTTATTGCTTGAAACGATTGAAAACGATGCCTGGGCATTACCCTCAACATTCGAAACTTGGGAATTCCGTATTTGGGAAGTAAAAAAACAATTTCCAAATGCAGAATTTGAAGTGTGTCCTTTAACGCTTTTTTTTTTTAATGAGAAAGCATTAAAGAAGCACTGGCACATCAAAATCTTTTTTTTATTGCTTGAAACGATTGAAAACAATGCTTGGGCATTACCCTCAAAATTCGAAACTTGGGAATTCCGTATTTGGGAAGTAAAAAAACAATTTCCAAATGCAGAATTTGAAGTGTGTCCTTTAACGCTTTTTTTTAATGAGAAAGCATTAAAGAAGCACTGGCACATCAAAATCTCTTTTTTTATTGCTTGAAACGATTGAAAACGATGCCTGGGCATTACCCTCAAAATTCGAAACTTGGGAATTCCGTATTTGGGAAGTAAAAAAAACAATTTCCAAATGCAGAATTTGAAGTGTGTCCTTTAACGCTTTTTTTTAATGAGAAAGCATTAAAGAAGCACTGGCACATCAAAATCTCTTTTTTTATTGCTTGAAACGATTGAAAACGATGCCTGGGCATTACCCTCAAAATTCGAAACTTGGGAATTCCGTATTTGGGAAGTAAAAAAAACAATTTCCAAATGCAGAATTCGAAGTGTGTCCTTTAACGCTTTTTTTTTTTAATGAGAAAGCATTAAAGACTGGCACATCAAAATCTCTTTTTTTATTGCTTGAAACGATTGAAAACGATGCCTGGGCATTACCCTCAAAATTCGAAACTTGGGAATTCCGTATTTGGGAAGTAAAAAAACTATTTCCAAATGCAGAATTTGAAGTGTGTCCTTTAACACTTTTTTTTAATGAGAAAGCATTAAAGAAGCACTGGCACATCAAAATCTCTTTTTTTATTGCTTGAAACGATTGAAAACGATGCCTGGTCATTACCCTCAAAATTCGAAACTTGGGAATTCCGTATTTGGGAAGTAAAAAAACAATTTCCAAATGCAGAATTTGAAGTGTGTCCTTTAACGCTTTTTTTTTTTTAATGAGAAAGCATTAAAGACTGGCACATCAAAATCTCTTTTTTTATTGCTTGAAACGATTGAAAACGATGCCTGGGCATTACCCTCAAAATTCGAAACTTGGGAATTCCGTATTTGGGAAGTAAAAAAACTATTTCCAAATGCAGAATTTGAAGTGTGTCCTTTAACACTTTTTTTTTAATGAGAAAGCATTAAAGAAGCACTGGCACATCAAAATCTCTTTTTTTATTGCTTGAAACGATTGAAAACGATGCCTGGGCATTACCCTCAAAATTCGAAACTTGGGAATTCCGTATTTGGGAAGTAAAAAAACAATTTCCAAATGCAGAATTTGAAGTGTGTCCTTTAACGCTTTTTTTTTTAATGAGAAAGCATTAAAGAAGCACTGGCACATCAAAATCTTTTTTTTTTATTGCTTGAAACGATTGAAAACAATGCTTGGGCATTACCCTCAAAATTCGAAACTTGGGAATTCCGTATTTGGGAAGTAAAAAAACAATTTCCAAATGCAGAATTTGAAGTGTGTCCTTTAACGCTTTTTTTTTAATGAGAAAGCATTAAAGAAGCACTGGCACATCAAAATCTCTTTTTTTATTGCTTGAAACGATTGAAAACGATGCCTGGGCATTACCCTCAAAATTCGAAACTTGGGAATTCCGTATTTGGGAAGTAAAAAAAACAATTTCCAAATGCAGAATTTGAAGTGTGTCCTTTAACGCTTTTTTTTAATGAGAAAGCATTAAAGAAGCACTGGCACATCAAAATCTCTTTTTTTATTGCTTGAAACGATTGAAAACGATGCCTGGGCATTACCCTCAAAATTCGAAACTTGGGAATTCCGTATTTGGGAAGTAAAAAAACAATTTCCAAATGCAGAATTTGAAGTGTGTCCTTTAACGCTTTTTTTTTTTTAATGAGAAAGCATTAAAGACTGGCACATCAAAATCTCTTTTTTTATTGCTTGAAACGATTGAAAACGATGCCTGGGCATTACCCTCAAAATTCGAAACTTGGGAATTCCGTATTTGGGAAGTAAAAAAACTATTTCCAAATGCAGAATTTGAAGTGTGTCCTTTAAGAGGGGGCGCACCTCAGAGCCCCTTAGAGAATACATGAGGTTTTTCGCCAACTTAGAAAAATTCTCACATAATAACGGCTGCGCGGATCCTCTTGAAAATTTCGGCTTTAGAGACATTGAAGCATTATCAAGACATTAAATGGAACAAATGTTTTAATATAAATTTGATTATATTCTTTAAAAAATTATGAAAATGGTCAAAATCGGCTAATTCAGCACTCTTACGTTCGGAGCGAATTTACAAAATTATTTCAATGCAAACGAAAAAAGTATTTCATTGAATGTCTTTTAAATTTATTACGGAATCGAATAATATCAAAATTATTCACGTAAGTCGATCTGTTTCGTAACTACAGCGAATATAAAGAACCAAGGTGTCGGTGCATGTTTTCATTGTTTTTAAGGTACCTCTCTCTCCCGTGAGGTGGCGCTCGCTGTCCACGAAATGCGAAATCGTCCTTTCGGCAATCGGCCGGATCGGCACTGTGCAAGGTGTTCTTCCGCGCGCGCCCGTATCCTGTTTCATTCTGCACGCCGAGACGTCAGTGTGCGTGTCTCGCTTTCCTGGTTATCGGTAAATAGATCTCCGTGTTTTTTTTTTTGTGTGTTTCTTTTTTTGACACAAAGTTTTTTTTTTTTTTTATTGTTATCTTTCACACTAACGTCCTTCGGCCTTGGGGTCGTGGAAATCGGGGATGAAACGTGCACAGAGATGATCGTTCTTTGCCTCCTTTATATTTTTCACGGACGTCCTGTGACCTCCGTACGGTTCGTGGTCACCGCAATCTGACGCGAGGAAAAACGGGTCGCCTGCTCTGTAGCCAGGGTATTTCTAGGGGAGGGTGATAACTCGCTGTTCTTCTGGAAATTCACATATTGCCCAAAAAGGTGGCATGGGTAATGATTAGGGTATGTTTCTCCGGTGTTTATTTTTGACCAAAAATCGGCGCATGTTTTTCGACGCTTACTTTTAAACACCAGTGTATTATGGTTGAACGTCTCGTGATGACGCTAAAAAGCGTTGATAACCGAGGAAGAAAAATGCGATTGGACAAGAACATTTCAAATTTCCAATTCTATTCACATATTTCATACGCTTTTCTTCTCGTGGGAGCATCTATCCCGACGAAAAATGCCTAAGTCATTGAGCTGTGAACGCATACGCAGTGTACAATCTTTTGGCCTAGAGAGCTATTGCGCACGCTCGAACGCGCTTCACAGCCCAGTAGACAAAGTTGGTGGCACCCAGAAGGCGAGTTTTAGAATGGTCTGTAGTAGGCAAAAGAAACGAATGACAATCAACGCATCTCAGTTCCCTAAGCGAAGAGGCGCGTTTCTAAGGTCAATGGTTCCGGACGACACTAATGTTGTTGGCGTAGTCTTCCAAGAACCACACCGACCTCTGAATAGGCACTGGAAGGATGGAGGATCGACGAGATAACATGTTTCACAAACTTCTACAGAGGAGGCGTTTCGAAGAACCTAGCCGTCGCTGGGGCGGGAACATTCACCGACTGGAGTGTTTTAGTTTTACCCTGGCCGAATATTTCCAACCACTGGAGTTTTTCGGCTGTAACCATTTTTGTATTTTCGTCACCGGCGGATGTTTATCAACTCAGAATATTAAAGTTCGTCCTGAAAATTGTTTTTTTTTCCTTGGTGAATAGAGGTGATTTGTTCAGTTCAAAACTTTGCATTATCAAAATAACAAACATCGAAATGCTGAACACCGGATAATGAAGTTGCTAAAAGGCCAAAGCGCCAGAAGCAACCCTAAAGTGCAAAAATATTTATTTACTTCGACTTCAAAACGTATTTTTGTAAGGGAAACTGGACTAGGGAAAGAAAGAAGGGAGAATGGAAGGGCCGGGAAGAGAAAGGTAGTTCGGATGAATAGAGTGAGGAGAATAGGGAGTTTCGGCAGATCGTTTCCGCAACCCACTAAGCGCCAGGTTAGGTCTGCGTCATCCGCCACGAGACCTTGAGCTATGCAGAAAAGACTGGAGCCGTGAATGCTCAGTTGCGGCGCCTTCTTTGGGGATACTGATACAGAGGAGAAAAACGGTCTGCTAAATCTCGCTATCTCCAAAGCTGACCGGTAACGACACGCAGAGGAAACGGCGGCCGAACGTTCCGCGCGTAGAAAATCAACTTCCTTTCGAAATACGCTCATGAAGGTGGTGCATATTGTATCAGATCTGATGTTAATGTCCAGTTTCAGCCAGCTGTAAAGAGCAGTTTGGCAACCTGAATAAACAGTTTCGTTACAAGACAAACTCGATGCATGGTGTCAGAAGTGGCTAGTCCCGCAAAAAAAGGGCGGTGAACTAAGAAGAAAGCCGAACCATGGACGTGCTCAAACCTCCCGAGGGCCTGAACTTGACAGGGAACGTAGCGGAGAACTGGCAACGGTTCAAACAACGTGTGGAACTGTACCTGCGGGCGACGGAGACCACCAAGCGAACCGATGAACAAAGGGCAGCCATTTTGCTTCATGTGGCGGGACCCGATGCCATCGAAGTCTACGACACCTTTACCTTCGCACTTGAAGAAAAACAGGACTACCAGACAGTACTGAAGAAGTTTGAAGAGTACTGCATGCCCCGGAGAAATGAAACCTACGAACGGTACGTGTTTCGTTCACGAAAACAAGAAAGTGGTGAGCCGTTTGAACAGTTCGTGCGAGAGCTACAACGAAAAGTCAAATCGTGCAACTTTTCGACTTTGTCGGACTCCATGGTACGAGATCAAATCGTATGTGGGGTAACAGACAAAAAACTGCGAGAGCGTTTGTTGCGCGAAGAAGATCTGACGTTGGAAAAGGCCATACAGCTCGGAAAGGCCTATGAGGTTCTTCAGGCACAAAATGAAACTCTCGAAGGTCCCCGACGTGTCAACACGGTAGACAAAAAGAAGAGAGCGGACATGCATGAGCGGAAAGTCCAACCGACGGGAAAAAATTGTCCCAAGTGCGACCGGAAGCACGACCCACGGAAGTGTCCGGCATACAACAAAAAGTGCAACAAGTGCCACAGTATGTACCATTTCGCCGTGTGTTGCAAAACGAAGTCTTCGGTAGATGAAGTAAAAGAACAGGACGACAGCGACTTCGCCGTTCTTCAAGTCAGCACATGCAAGACTAAAAAAGGCGACGAGTGGCTGGTCAAGGCCCTAGTAGCCAACAAGGAAGTGGAACTAAAAGTTGACACAGAGTCCCAGGCAAAGCTTTTGCCAAGTTCACTGTTCCAGAAGCTACACAAGACGGCGAGCCTGAAGCCAAGCATTTCAGTCCTAAAAAGCTACAATGATGGTGTGATTTCACACCAAGGGAAAGCACTGCTGGAAGTGAAACTCAAAGGAAAGAGTGCAAACATTGAGTTCTTCATCGTGAAAAAAGGACGCCAGGCCATAATGGGCTTAGCAGCTAGTGAACTCCTGGGGCTGGTCCAGCGAGCGCACACGGTGAAAGAAACTATGGCCCAAGAAGTGGAACAGAAGTTTCCTAAGTTGTTTAAAGGACTGGGATGCGTTGGACGGGAGTGTAAGATTGTCCTTAAAGGGGCACTGACACACCAAAATCATATTTTTTTTAATTATCAGAAACGATCGAAAACGATGCCGGGACATTACCCTCAAAATTTGAAACTTTAAAATTCAGTATTTGTGAATTAAAAAAACAATTTCCAAATGCCGAATTTGAAGTTCCCGCGCGACCCGCGCCAGTGCAGTGAGTCAAATTTTGCGGTCTCCTGCGACTCGACTTTCGTTCGGACCTCCGCCGTTGCCACGGCAACCCCAAGCGAGGAGGAGGTGAGGGATACAAGGGCGCCGGCGGGAAAAAACCGGTTTTTCTCCGACTCGCCAAGATAGCCGCCAAGTTTTCCGAGGGAGGGTACAAATCTAGGAAGCAACATCACACCGAACTCTGATTTCTGGTATTTCAAAAAGAGGGGCCGTAGTGCGTTCGCAATTGCGTTAAAAAACATGTTTTACGATTGCCGTTATTAAATGTTATAGAAATGTCACCTACAAAGCTTCTAAATTTCCTGATTTTTGACGTCACCGATCAAAAGAAGCAAGGAGGTGGCGGCGGGAGATTTAAACGCCAAAACTAAAAAAGCGCGCGCGCGAAACATTTTTTTTTCGCGATGCGGTTTTTTTTTGCGTGTCTATGACTACAAGTTGCATCGTTTTAGACAATAAAAAAAAATACGACCTTTGGGTTGTCAGTGCCCCTTTAAAGGGATGCTGAACCGATATCTGAAGTTGCCGAAATAAGCCCCGGACAGGCTTCCCGGGACCGCACTATACCTAAAAATGCTATTCATGTAAAAGGATGGAGATCGGATTATTATATTTCTTGGAATGACGACCGCTGATTGAGCCAGAAGCGCCAGAAGCCTCCGATGCGCGCGAGGCCCTCTGGGATTACTCGCAACAGAACTGACGTCAACAAACTGCAACTGAACTGACGTGAACAAGTCGAGCTGCCGACGCGCCACAGCGTGGAAGAAAGTTGCGCTTTGAATAATAGTAGACGGATGCCCGTCGCGTTGGAAGTTTGCCAACTAATCCAGCCAAGTTAGCTGCGCACTACCTGCCAGCCACCCTGCACCCTGCCACCCCCAGTCCACTTCTGCACCTGCGTCGTAGCGACGGCGGCGACTTTGGTCTGTGGGTTTTTCGGAGTTCGGCGATTTCTTTCCCGTGCTGATAATTTGGCCATGACGACGGTGACCACGGAGACTTCGACAGCGCTGATGTTTGATGCCGCCAAGATGCCGCTTGCTCGCGACGCTCGCTAGGCCGTTCGGCGCCGCATAGGTGTCGTGTCAAAAACGACATGATGAACACTGTTCGACAAATTTATCAGATAAAATTGCATTTCTTTTAAAAATATATCTCATCGTTTCGGGACGGGGTTCGCACGTCGCATTTCCGTTTCGTCGCGCCACCACGCGGCGTGAGCGCACGCCGGAGCCAACGAGGTAGGTCGGAGCCAACTGAGCCAACTTTGATGGCTCACCATAGCCGCGTTCTGCGTACTACAAGTTTGTTGTCGTCACGAAACGAGCGTTCAAAAAACTCACCAGGTGCACCTTAGAATATTTATTTACATAAATCATATAATTTAGACTACTTTATTGTTTCAAGTATCGTCATTTAAGAGCCATTCGTGTGCTGTAAATATCAAAACGACAAAGAATTTAGATTCTGTTTTTCGGTTCAGCATCCCTTTAAAGAAGGAGCGGAGCCAGTGGTACAGCCGACGAGAAGAGTGCCACAAGCTCTGAAAGAACCACTCAAGAAAGAACTCCAGAGAATGGAAGAGGCTGGAGTCATCACCCGTGTCAGTGAACCTACTGATTGGGTAAGCCCAGTTGTGATAGTCAAGAAGAAAGGAGGTGCTTTGAGAATCTGCATGGACCCAAGGCAAGTGAATGAATCCATCAAACGGCAGCACTACCAAATGCCACGCCGTGAAGACATCGAAGCTGAACTGGCAAACGCCAAATTCTTCTCAAGGCTGGATGCCAATAGTGGGTATCACCAAATACCACTAGATGAGAAAGCCTCTCGAGTGTGTACGTTTGGTACGCCATTTGGACGCTACCGATTTCTGAGACTACCATTTGGCATCTCATCGTCACCAGAAGTCTTCCAACAGATCATGACTGAAGTTTTTGATGGACTTGAAGGAGTAAGAGTGTACGTTGACGATGTACTCGTATGGGGTCAAATCAAGGAGGAGCACGACAAGAGGCTATGGGAAGCACTCAAAGCAGCCCAAAGAGCTGGAATGACCTTCAACAAGGAAAAGTGTCAATTTGCGGTCCAAGAGATCAGCTACCTGGGTGACCGGATCACTAAAAATGGAGTGGAGCCAGATCCATCACTAGTTGCGTCAGTGCTTCAGATGTCTACACCTCAAAGCAAGAAGGAGGTACAGCGGATGTTGGGAGTCATCAACTATGTAGGCAAGTATTTGCCGCACTTGTCGCAAAGAACAAATCTTCTCAGAAGCCTCATCAAGGATGATGTGATATATGAGTGGACTGAGGCTCACGAAGCAGAATGGGATAGACTGAAGAGAACGCTGACTAACAAGCCAGTGTTAGCATTTTTTGACCCTGAAAAGAAGACAAAAGTGACAGCTGATGCATCACAGTATCGACTGGGAGCAGCACTTCTACAGCTCAATGATACAGAGTGGCGTCCAGTAGAATATGCGTCACGAGTGATGACCGACTGTGAAGTGCGATATGCACAAATTGAAAAAGAGACGCTAGCCATCACGTTTGCCTGTGAGAAGTTCCATGACTTCATTTATGGTTGCAAGTTCACACTGGAAACCGGCCATCGACCGTTGATCTCCAAAGCAAAGAAAAGCATTGGAGACATTCCACCTCGTCTGCAGCGATTTTTTATTCGTCTGATGAAGTACGAGTTTGACCTGTGCTATCTGGCTGGAAAGAACTTGGTGCTAGCCGACACATTGTCTCGAGCACCAGTGAAAGAGGCCAAAAAGGAACAAGTAGAACTGGATGATGTTGAAGTACATGCTGTCAGCATAGTGTCCACAACACTGAGTCAAGCGACACTTCAGAAACTGCAAGAGGCCACAGAGAGTGATGACGAACTACAAGAAGTTATTGCACGGATCCAGCAGGGTCAAAAACAACAGGGAGACCTCAAGGGATACACTTCAGAGTTGACTCTGGTCAACGGTGTCCTGTTAAAGGGCTCAAGAGTAGTAGTTCCAAAAGCTTGCCGTGCAGACATACTGGCAAGACTGCATGAAGGACACTTAGGCATGAGCAAATGCAAAGCTCGTGCTAGAGCTTTAGTATTCTGGCCAAGAATGAATGCTGACATTGAGTCATACATATCAAAGTGTGCAGCTTGTCGAACATTTGATACCAGCAACCTGCTGAACTACTCATCATGAGAGAAGTACCCAGTAAAGCGTGGGAGAGGGTTGGAGCTGATCTGTGCCAACATGCAGGATCGTCTTACTTTGTGGTATATGATGCCTACTCCAATTACCCTGAAGTGGTGCAGCTAACAGAGACTAGTGCTGCTGCAGTGATCGACCATATGGCAAGTGTTTTCGCCAGACATGGAATCCCCAAAGAAGTCTGCACCGACAATGGTCCACAATTTGCAAGCAGAGAATTTGCAGCATTTGCAAGAAAATACGAGTTCGAACATATCACCTCGAGCCCAAGATTTCCAAGAGCGAATGGACTCGCAGAAAAAGGGGTCCAGGTTGTGAAAAGGATTCTAAAGAAAACTCAGTATGCCAAAGAAGATTTTTGGCTAGGGTTGCTAAACTACAGGTGCACACCACTCGAGAATGGACGGTCACCTTGCGAGTTATCCATGGGGCGACGATTGAGGTCTCGACTTCCAGACTTCTCATCAGCACAAGGACGGGAAGTGGAAAAACACAAACAAAATGTCAGTGCTGACAGGCATTTGGAACCACTCGGCACTGGACAGACGGTGCGTCTGAGGGATGACGGAAAGTGGAGAGTCAAAGCACAAGTCAAAGAGCAAGTGGCGCCAAGATCCTATGTGGTGCAAGCTGAGAATGGTGCTGTGTACAGACGGAACAGACAGCATTTACTTGTGAGCAAGGAAGCATTTGAACCCATCTCCGACTCTGAGGATATGGACGTTCCACAAGTGCCCAACGAGGACAATTTGCAGCACCAGGAAACTCGTGACCATGAAAGTGAAATAATGGGTGGTCTTACAGACTATCCAGCGCCGGTGCCTGTGCAAACCTCCCACCAGAGTGTCATCAAGACCAAGGAAGAGGAAAGTGAAGCTGACTTATGATGAACACTTCAACTAGGCATGTTAGTCAAGTTGTAGTGTTTCAAGTTTGTTCTTTGTTAGAAAGGAAGATGTATCAGATCTGATGTTAATGTCCAGTTTCAGCCAGCTGTAAAAAGCAGTCTCGCAACCTGAATAAACAGTTTCGTTACAAGACAAACTCGATGCACATATGTTATGTTTGCAGCGACGCATAGCAAACGCCTCAACGATCGCGATTCCTTTCAAACCCTGACCTACGCAAATGATAATCTACAACGCGGTCAAAAGTGATGTCTTGGGCACCCCGATAAGTCATTTTTGTTCGCACTGCGGTTTATCGGTTTCCCGAAGTTAGCACAAAGAAGTTCAAAGCGGGGAGTTTTTGTGTGCCTAACAGAAAACGAAGCATCCTAAACATTCCATAGCTTCGCTTAGTGGAGTGGCCTACTAATCCTTGGGGTCTCGTGCCTAGTTGTTCTGAAAACGGGGAGAAAAGAAAAGAAGAAACTCTTGAATGTTTTTGTTTAGACCTGAGTGACACCCCCAACCCCTTTCGTAACAAGAGTCGTAACAAATTTCTACCTCTCTCCTATATATGTGGTTTCGAAGGACCGCCAAGCTCGCCAAATAACCCCAGCGAAGCATAAGAAACCGCTTTCTTGTGGCATCACAGAAATATTCCGTAATATAATTCGTTCATTCGTTACTTTCACAACACCATGGTACCTCGTATTTTATCATTTCCTCGTTCATATTTCTTTCTGCGCATTATGGTTGTTATGGCGACAGGTGCGACTTCACTCTCGATTTTGACCGTTAGCTGAGAGCAGAAACCCAAAAATTGGGGTGGGTAATGACTCAGGATATTGCAGTGCGTCCCGAGATTTATGTTTTTATATAGTAAATAGATTTGTTTTGTGGAGTTAGCAACCCACCGCAGTTCTCCAGCCGTGATGTATATGGAAGGCTGCCATGCAGTGAGGGAAAAATGTGACTTCGGTTACCGCGTCTAGTTCGAGGCCAGCGGGGCAAATACAGCAGCGGATAGTGTGGAATTGCGGACGCTGACATCGTCGGTCCCGAGATACAGAACGAGGCGAAGCGCGCTCGCTTTGCATCTACGCTTTGCCTTTGTTCAACTGTTCGTCAGCGTGAGTTGTTTCTGATAAAATGACTTTCGCCGGTTGTTTCTGAGGAAATAAAGCAAAAGGGCACTAAATATTGTCATTGCAAATGATGTTTTACCAGCTTTTGCGTTTATGACAGAGAAAACTTGCTATTTTGTCTCACCGGGACCGACGATGTCTGCTTCCGTGTATTGCCATTTCGAGGCGACTGCAAAGCCTGGGAAGATGCTGGGCCTTTTCCTCGATATTATTATATGATCTCTATGTTCGATGTAGACCGTCTCGATGCTCGTAAGAGCCATCAATGCAAAGTCCTACTTCTCTCCCGCCTGGCTCTGTAAAGCTACCGAGCTCGTCAAATACCACAAAAAAGTTGGAGCGTTCATATACCACAAACAAAGTTGGAGCATCAGTTCTTCTGAAAAAGCTCCTTCAATAGATCTAGAAGCCTTGTCTATGTTATATTATTTTCAACCGCATATAAACGCGACGTTCCACTTGTAAAACGTCCAACAAGTGAAAAATGTACGATGGCATCTGTCGTATATTCATTACTTTCATAACATCGTGGCAAATCGTATCCTAATCTTTCCTCGTTGATATGTTTATTTTCGCATTACGGTTGCGACGGCATCAAATTAAAAAGACGCAAGAGTTATTTAATTACATGCACGAAGCAAGTAATCTAAAAACCGTACAATCTGTGGTTTCAGTCCACCTAAGCTTATAAGTCCTCCATGTCATGTAATGAAACAAATAAGTCATTGCCAAAATGATTAGAATAGAAAGTGAGTCTAACGTGGGTATCTTCCAGCAAACGTTCGCGCGCCTTCAATACAATTCCTCAGTGAATCGCCACTGTGTCCCTTGGACACACTTTGGAAACCAACACATGTTTACGTCGCTGCCCGAAATCTTGAATCAGCGTGTAGCGCTGCACCACAATAAAATGCAAAACGGACTCTATAGGCTGGTTCACACAGTTGCGTTTTGTTCCGCTCGAGTACGACGCGTGCCTTTCAAGCTCAGGCGAGTCTATGCTCGACGCAACTGTAGCCATAGCAACCTCTGGTTGTAAGCAGGTGTCAAGTGGCTGCAGTCGCAGTCAAAGGAAAATGTGCGAACCAGCCTTGAATCGCTCCCAACCGCGTAAGCAAAATCAAAAACGAAAAAAAAAAATGGGAGTGGAGCGATCAATGGGATTCATCGATGGAAATGCGTGAGCATTAGTTCCTCCTTACCCCTTTCGTGTCACGTAACACGAAATCATGTAATCCTACGTGATAACGTGACACGAAAACGTCATCTTACGTGATCGCCTGATACGAACAGACGTCATCTTACGTGATCACGTTATACGAAATGACGTCAGCTTACTTGATCACGTTCCGCACTTCCCGGGTCCGTGCAGTGCTGTAGTCAAAAGCAAGCTCCTTATGGCAAGCGAAAGCTTCTGAAATCCCACATTGAGAATACTCGTAAGCGACCGTCTGTGGAAGCTTCGCACGTTGAGGTTCTTGGTGAGACAACGTAGCTCCGTAGTTTATCGAGAACGGCTTTTTGCACTCGCCCACGCAGCCTCCGTGGCGAGGGCAGGGGCGTGGTCGTGCAGCTGCGGCCCGTAGCGCGACCGTTCAGACTAGGGAAATGGTCTTGAAGAACCGAGAAATGGTATCTTGTATATTATAATCACATGTCGTTAGTATGTTCTACTAGCTAAGCCAAATAAATATTTGCAGCTTGTGAGAATATGTTTGCGTGACGATTTATCGTTCGCACTCCTGACGGATGTTAGCGAATCATTCATGTTCGTGGCTCGCAGTTATCGGTACCCCCTCGGGTGACTTCACCATATTTTTTTATTTTTTTTTATTTTTTGCTTGCAGGGTATTGTAAAAATCACAAACACGCGAGAGAAAAAATCTTATTGAGTACGCGTGATTTTGAGCTTCGCAGCCCTAAAGATGCCCGATAAATGTCGTCCAGCTTGGAGAGAAACTAATCCTTTCTGTTGGAAGTTTGACTAGCGTATGCTGGCAGCTCGTTTCCTGTCTGTTTTGTCTATACTCTGTTTCACCGTAATTTGGCAACCCTCAGTCAGAGCTGCTGTGAGGGAATCACAGTCGCGGAGCAAAGCACGTGACAGCTACTTTTAGTAGCAGTTCTATGGCGCCTGGAGCGCGTATCCGACTGGTGTGTCTAGCGTCCTATGCTGACCATACATCAAAAGTGGTCCCGAAGGGGCACCAAATGACGTCACAGATGCCGGAGTCTCATGCTGCTGCATGTCGCAATCCTGGTGATTCATCGTAAAATGCTGGCGAAAAGCACAAGCGAACGCAAGTGTCACGGTCGTCATGGCGTCCCAACGAAAAGCAATTATGCAATTTGGACGTTTTTGTAATTTGGTACTTAAAATAACTGTATATTTTTTTAAGAAAGTGAAGACATCATAATTAAATAGGAACTTCCATGGTAAAACATGCAGTGCGAAGTGAAGACAACTACTTTGTTTTTAATGTCCACGAAAAAGAGGCTATGGAGCATCAATCGTACCGGTTTTTTTTTTCGCACATTATGTGATGTTTTTTAACACGAAATTACCGACGTAAAAGCGCTGTGGAGACGATATGAAAACATAATTTTGAAGGGAACCAAGTTTTGTAGTGGAACGGAAAAAAATAAATAATTAACGATTTTTTATGGTAAACACTTTACCTCTAAGTAGAACTTCAACCAAGTAACGGTTACGCGCTTTCATGCCCATTTCAACAAAGTTGGGAGAACGATGTATTGCGTCTTGTGAATACACTTGTGGAGCAGCATGTTTATGTTAGAGGCATTGTGTTTAATCGCTGCGCAGTACTTGCCAAAAGAAGGTATTATTTGAGCAGTCTCAACCGTTTCCGTCTACGTGTGCTACGAATACAGCAACGCCGTTCGTAGAAGAAGTGATGAGGAAATGTCGTGCCCTTGATGATACGATTGTGATTATGAAATAAATTGTTCAATCAACCTATAATTGCGACCTGTCCGGTCGCCTGGGACCCGGACCACTACTATCGTTCTCTGAAAAGTCCATTCTAATATTTACAAGTTTTGTGGAGTTCATCGAGAGAATAAAAATGCTCCAACAATGAGCTAGACCTACACGAGTCCCCGAATCCAACACAGCGCTTTTGAATTTTAGCACTGTAGATAGTTCTGCGAACAGTGTATACTTGAGTGCAAATATTCGTCTAACAGTTTTTTCAACGTTGGAAAGCATCGGAATGACTCAGAATAACTGCGGAGTTGATAATCGGGGAAGATAAGGTACTTGGGGAAAACGGACCGTGGGCATTTGAGACAGGGGAACTGCAGCGGGACAAACGTGCTACAATCGCATACCCTTCCAAGGTCATCGCTTGGGCCACTGCGGGCGTCCAAAAAAACCTTTCTTTTCTTCTTTTTTTTTTAGGGGCGGGGGGGGGGGGGGGGGGGGGGGGGGCTGATTGTCTTCCTCCTTTGTGGCTTTTGACAGACGCACAACGAGATTGGCAGAACAAGCAGGGGATTCATTTTTTTCGATGGATGCGTTCTGTCTATGTATGCTAACATGATTTTTTTTTTCCTTTTAGTAGTAAGTTGTCCTTGCCTTGACTCGGGTCCCAGTGGGTGCGTTGTCGTTGTATGCCCACTATTTTTTTTTAGTTTATGGTAGTTTTTGCGCTAATAAAGAGAAAAAAAAAATTGTGCCTCAAAAAAAAAAAAAAAAAAAAAAAAAAAACTTTGTTATTTTTTTTGGTCAGGAGCGTTTTCAAAGCCAGGAGCACCTCGCCTTCGTTCCCGTGAGATGTCGCTCGCTTTCGCGTAGCACGCCTCAATTCTGAAAGCCACCGTGTTTTTCAGGGAAGAAGGCGATTTTAGGTGCGTGCAGTGTTTCCAAAGGTGCAGGATTGAGAGCGTAACCCAAGCGCTTGAAGAGAAGAGGAAGGCGGAGCTCTCTTCTTATCGGGACTTTCTTTTATGGGTCTCCACGTCGCGATTGTTCTACAAAATCAACTTTCATTTATTTCTCTCTTGCGGCTTCCAAGTACTGTGCGCTACTATTGAGATAGGGTATAGTAATGGCTGATTAATACGATGCACATTTCTAACGCACAATAGTTTTGCGAAATCAAGGTTTCGCTCAAATGGATAACTCACACCTACAGTTCGACGCGCAATACCTTTGACGTATTGACTCGCGAGAGATGCCCCCAACACGGCTGAGTCTGGCGGTGTTCCAGACCCAACATCTAAATTTTGTTGCCTTACTTGTTACTATTTCGCGCGCATTTTGCGCCATATCAAAATGAAAGCGCATGACAAAAGTGGCGCTCGTTTTCCGCTCAAGGGAAATTTCACGCCAGCTCGTTGTCTTCGCTGGTAGCTTGAGCGTTTCCCAGCGATGCGGAGCGTTCAACATGAAAAAAACGTACGATGGCATCCTTCGTACACTAATTACTTCTATAACACCGAGCCGCCTCGTATCCTTTTGCTTTTATTTCAAAGTACTAATTTCTTTCTGCGCATTACGGATGTTACGACGCTAAGTCGGTCTGCACCCTCGAATTTAAACTTAGGCTAAGATCAAGGAAAAACCAGTTTAAATCAGGAAAATATAATTAACACTGTAGCAAAGTAAATCCATCATATCGATCGGAAATACGATTTGACACATTCCTTCTGAACACATACCGTGTGTGCACAGCGAATGCAAGACCGAGTCAGCGTGCAAAACGCCGCCACACTACGCTGCCATAACATCTAAGCGATTTTTGCATAGCACCGAGCACCGAAAAGAGAAAACAGTTATTCATTCACATAAACGAAGCAAATTTATTTAAAGCCCGGATACTCCGTACGTTCAGTCTAGCTAAGGTTATCAATAGACTCGACCATGTCATTTGTCGAAACAGATAAAAGACGTTGATAAAAATGATTAGACTGATTAAGTGAATCTAACGCACGTATTTTATTAACCGACGGTCGCGCGCCTTCAACACCATTTCCAATTGTCACTGCGCACCTTGGACACACTTTGGGGAGCAAAACATATTTACGTCGCCGCCCGAGGTCTTCATTGAACGTGTAGTGCTGACCGAAATAAAACGCCAACCCGACTCTCAATCGCTCGCCACAAAGGACGATTTCGAGAAGGCGGTACTGTACGTCACTTGAGATAGAACACCCAAGCTATAGAAACGAGCGTCGTAAAAAGGGGGACCGACATTTTCATTCCTACCTCCGAACAGAAACGAGCGCAACCCACTGCATCACCCAGCACAGAGGCCGGACTCGGCCACCGCGCGTATTATCACTGAAGTCCGATGCAATGCGCACTGAGCTGACTGACCACAGACATACCAAGCGTGCGCGAGGGAGGGAGAAGCTTCCTCCGCCGGGAGAACACGACACATTTCGGGGATCTATTTCATGCAGCGGATAACGCGGGCCTTTTCACACTCCGATACTGGCGCCATCTAGAAGTCGCGCGTTCAACCACATCGCGAGCCGCGCGCCATCTGGTGGCTGAAACGGACGAATAAATAGAGGTACCGCGCCCTCTTAACGCTTTTTTTTTTAATGAGAAAGCATTAAAGGACACATGCAAAGAAAAAAGACATTTTTTTTAAACAGCTTAGATGGAAGAAGGATATCATAAAACGATCTTACAACCAAGAAAAAAATTTTTAGGGCTATATTTACGGCGCTATACGAATTTGTAGTTGGCGCCCGCCGGAGCCGCCGCTGGTCACGTGGTAGGCCCGCGCGCCGCCGCCCTGCGTCGCCGGAGCCGTAAAGCCACGCCGCCGCCGCACGCTGAGCGTTGTGCGAACGCCGCTTCAACGCGTTTCTCCACGCCGCCGTCGCCGCCGCCGCACAAGTTCGTCTGGTTCGGGGCGCCGCCGCCGTCATCTGACCGGCGCACAGGTCTATCACGTCTGCTTGCGCTTTTTCAGGAGTTTCTTTTGGGCTCTAAAAGTTACTTATTCATCTTTGTTTTTTGTTATACTCTAAACAAAGGTGAATAAGTTACTTTTAGAGGCCATAGGAAGCTTCCGAAAGAGTGCGAGCACCACGTGACAAATATGGGCCCGTCACGTGATAAATAAGGGCCACCTTTCTGCGGCGCCCGCGGGCGCCAACTACAAATTCGTATAGCGCCGTAAATATAGCTCTAAAAATTTTTTTTTCTTCGTTGTAAAATAGTTTTATGATATCCTTTTTCCATCTAAGCTGTTTAAAAAAAAGTTTTTTTTTTCTTTGCATGTGTCCTTTAAAGAAGCACTGGCACATCAAAATCTCTTTTTTTTATTGCTTGAAACGATTGAAAACGATGCCTGGGCATTACCCTCAAAATTCGAAACTTGGGAATTCCGTATTTGGGAAGTAAAAAAACAATTTCCAAATGCAGAATTTGAAGTGTGTCCTTTAACGCTTTTTTTTTAATGAGAAAGCATTAAAGAAGCACTGGCACATCAAAATCTCTTTTTTTATTGCTTGAAACGATTGAAAACGATGCCTGGGCATTACCCTCAAAATTCGAAACTTGGGAATTCCGTATTTGGGAAGTAAAAAAACTATTTCCAAATGCAGAATTTGAAGTGTGTCCTTTAACGCTTTTTTTTTTTTCAATGAGAAAGCATTAAAGAAGCACTGGCACATCAAAATCTCTTTTTTTATTGCTTGAAACGATTGAAAACGATGCCTGGGCATTACCCTCAAAATTCGAAACTTGGGAATTCCGTATTTGGGAAGTAAAAAAACAATTTCCAAATGCAGAATTTGAAGTTCTCGCGCGATCCGCGCCAGTGGAGTGACGTCATATTTTGAGGGCTCCTGACATCATAATACAGGGTGATACAGAAGAGAATTCGTATTTATTTGAAACAAACAACACACGAAAAAAAATAGAAAAAACAACATAAAAAGAGCGCACTATCGTGAAAATCGAAAAGAGAGAGAGAGAAAAAAAAGCTTTTACTGCGTTTAGGTTTCGCCCCTTATCAGAGTCAGGTTACGCGGCTCATCTTCAAGTACTTCATTTTCTGGCGTTTCGCAGCTCTTGCCTGATTTAGTGCTTTAGTGAAAAAGTGCAGGCGGGTGTGGATGTAAAAGCTGAGAACATCTGTTCTCAGCTTTTAACACACGGCTTTGCGGGAATTTTGCCATGATCACAATGAGAACATCTAATATGCTTTCCTTGTGTAGTATAGTCTTAACAAAACACGCTGTGAAGATATTGTCATGCCGTTCCACAAACGTGTAGAGTGGTGTTGCTGGGTATAGGAGGCCTCCCTTGTCGCACGAGCGAGTGAATGGTGCTATGGAGCCTGCAGACTCGGAGGACATCAGGACGAGTGCCGAGCAGTCCTCGCACTTTAAGCTCACTTTCTGGCAGCATAGCCGGCCATGGGGTATATTAACCGCGCGTCGCTCTTTTGTGACACGAGAGAATTGCGATCGCGTTCTGCAGCAACTATGTTTACCAAGTTGAATTGTTGACGCTTCAACGTTATTCTCCGCCAAGCACCTGCCAACAAGTCGCTCGTTTGGCACATGTTCGGATGGACCTAACAGCGAGTCCAGAACTGCTGGTTCGTTGCTGTTTACTAATGTTGCGGTGGTTTTGCTACGTTGTAAAAGCTTAGACATGTAATTGTTGCCAGAAACTGCTGCGGTGAAGGGTGGCCATTAGAGCCGCATGCTTGGCGGGTGATGCCAAAAAGGTTCTCAATTGGATCTTGCGATGTGCGCGATGTCGATTGGAGATAAGAAAACCCAAGCTCCCTGGTGGCGTATCTCAACGAAGATAACGTGCTGCTCACAGTAACTCTCAAGCCTACAGAGATGGACTCGATCAAAAATCCTAGCCCTTTTGCGTGAGCCTCCCAGCGTTGTAAAGAGTCCATGAAGCCTTGCAGCGCAAGTGTCTGTGGTGAATCAGGTCGGAGAGCCTCAACGCGGTAGCGGGAGGTCATTATCCGAATGAGCTGGTTAATCATCCTGTAACAAAATACATGCAACGTCTGTTAATATCTGGACACTTAACTTTACACGCTAATGTATGATTCATAAACACCTGCCTTACGAAGCTCAGTGTTGTGTCAATGCTTCCACATACGCTTTCCAGCTCCTCCTTGTAGAAGTTGAGGCCCCTCAGAACATTATTGTCGAAAAGTTGGAAAGCTAAACCAACCCTCATCTTCTCAAAATCGTTGTGGTATACAAGTGGTTACGAGTTATCCCCGGCATTACCTGGAGAAAGGGCAAAAACACAGGCGAGCTGGTAAAGAAATTTTATAATACCCGGAGACACGGAACGATAAAAAAAAAGAAACGGACAAAACAACAACAAATTACCTAGAGAGTCAGACTGTCAGAATCGAGCTTGAACGCCCGCGTCAGGGACGATGGAGACCTGGAATAAACATTATCTCGTTAGTGTAATCCGAAATTTAAAATTTATATAATAATAATAATAATAATAATGTTTATCCTATACTCTTCCTCAGGGGCGTTGAAGCCCTGGTGAACATACTTGGAGGCTAAGGAGGCACTTGATGAGGTGTGGAAAGTCTGATTTAAAGAAAAGCTCCCTTCTAGATCGGGATGGCTTGCGCTGCATCGAATCTTCTTGGACGACGCTCCAATTCTAAAACTTTTCCACATTTTTCGGTTCCACGTGGCTCCATCGCGTAAAATAAAGTCAACGAAAAGGCCCGCTTTTTCAGAAAGAACTACGGCCTCAACAAGAATCTTCGAAAGGAGATCACCTTTCACCTAGCTTAGAGCCTGTAGCGAAAACTCCGAGAATCTGCGTCCACTTTCCAACCAGGTGTGCAAACAGAATCACCATACCATGGTTACACGGCAACTGTCGTTCACCCTCAGGTGTGAATTGGCCAAGATCGACAAAGCCATCGATTCTTCCAGATGACTTGAGTTGAAAACTCTCTGAAAGTTTCATTTCATCCACCAGGATTCCTCCATGACATCGAGACTCGCTCATTTGGCTGGTCTTCACTTTTAAAACACGCAAAACTTCTTCGTTGAAGCCGAAGCATGTCTTGTAAATGCGAAGATAGCGCTTGAGGGTGCTCTCACTAGGTTTTGCTGCCTTCAGATGTGCCTGTAAAGACGAGGACTCTTGAGTTTCATAAGGACGCACTCCAGGATCCATTCCTTACTGTACCGCAGTCCTTTAGAACTTTCTTTTGCCGCTTTCAGGCAGTGCCCCACACATTATTTTTGTTTGTGTGGTAGATTGGCGATTTGGCTTTCAAGAGCCTGTTCCTCGATAGCTGCAGTTTTTGTTTGTAGAGAGTGAAGCCTGTAAGTTCATAACCTTCGACTGAAGTCTCTTAGCTTTCCTCCTCGCAGCTTTCAGCTTCTTTACAAGCATCTTGGAGGAGGATTGCGCTCTTTGTTTTACTCTCGACTTTCTTGTCAGCAGCACTTTCCGCGGGTACATACAGCAAACAAATTGTGCACCCGCAGAAGCAGAGTATGTATTAACGATACAGCCCACGCAATTAATATCTATATACTGAAACAACTTCATTTTTGCGAGGACCTCATTTTGCGTATTTCACGACTTCAAAAATAGCGTGAAAAATTGAGCCCGTGTATGTGTTATCCCACGTGGACGAATACATCTTATGCTAATCCAAATCGCAAAATTGAGTGCCCGCAAAGTATTTCCGAAACCGCACACTTCGCAAGATTCGCGAAATATTGCGCCCGTGAAAATGAAGTATTTTGCACTAGGCTATAATATTCTAACGTTTTATCACCTTTTTCCGGGCTTGATCCGTTGCACTTCTTGCTGAAGTAAGTTCCTTCAAGTACTGTGACTTGCTCTAACATAGATGACGTGATTACACTTGTAGCCGGCAACTTTCAGTGCTCCTTTGCATAGATGGAATTTGTGGACATCTGCAAGCGGGACCTTAGCTTCTTCTTCTGTCCTCAGAGCGCGTTCGGAATGCACCCTTCCTCTTAATTATAATTTCCCGACCGCCTCACTCGCACCACGTTCTTGATCAGCTGAAAACAGCTACAGCTTTTCCGTCACTATGTCGACATGGGGCTCAGACGCTAACGACCCAATATAGTACACTACTCCGGGAACATCTTGGATCAATGGCCTCGTCCGAAATTTCGATGGGATGTTGAGGTTTAGCGTCACGACGGAATCCAAACCCACGTCCTGATTTATCGGCGTTTCGCTGGCGGCCTTGGAACTTGCACCGACCTCAGTCTCATCAACGATTTCGTATTCCACTCGCTCAACTTCTCGTCTACTTGTTTTCGTTGGCGTCTTGGTGGTAGAAGATGTGGTGTCAAGTGATCGCTTTCGATCACACTTCTTAGTGGGATCTTTCTTCGACAGTCGTTCTGGGAGGTTTGGCAATTTCGTAGGGACCGCAACCACAGTCAGCACTGGCTTCCCACGTGGAGTCCTCACCTCTTTTCCGGCAATTACGTGCACGTAGTCTCTAATGATACATTCTGGCTGAGGTTTCTCTCCCACTCTCTCACTTCTCTCTCACTGCTTTTGAGGTTTCTCTCCCATAGCTGAAGGAGTTGTTTATCCGCAGGAACTCCGAATAAAAACAACATTGAAGCATCTTTTTCTTTTGAGTAGCCAGTCTTGCAGCCGGGAGCATAACAGTAACTGTCTCGCCTGGGTTTCCCCATTACACGCTTCTGCTAGCTGTCTATCGACATACCCGATGATCTGTGTGAAAACTGGCGAGGGAAATATGAACCGGCAGCACGGCACAAAGTCTGAAACAGCATCTGGGTATATTTACCAGAGAACACCCGTAAATACACTTTCAAATTGAAGAGGAAAGGAGGAAGGAAGGAAGGGAGAACGGACAGGCGCCAAACCGCAGACTGATCACCGACCCCAGCCAGACAGGCTAAATTCCTAAACTACCTTTCAAGGCTCACCACACTGCTGAGACAGAAAATGAACATACAATGACTCAGCTGAAGGTGACATTTTCAGAGATTAACAGAGCAACCCACTCACGTAATCCCTTTCCCCCTTGCAAGACCTTTCCCACAGTTTTGCTTCTTATGTTAACCCGCCTAAAACTCAAAATCACACACACAAAAAAGAAAACATGGCAAAAAAAGTGCCGAAAAGAGTTATTGTACATTTTAAGTTTCCCTGACCCTTTACATTAGTTATTTTCCCTTTGCAGAAAGCTGAAGTTTTCTTCCAAAGAGGGCAACGTAATTACGTATGATCGGCAAGTTCGGAACTATGAGTCTAATTTTTAACATTTCCGTGTTTGTTCTGTGAGGCTGTCATAACCATAACACATGTGCATATTTCTTGGTTACATCCCTGTTCATGCTCGAAGTGCATCGCCTATGTGCGACCGACACCTACTTTGACGAGCCCTAGTGGGCGCTATGCCTAGATCAAATTTTCCTAGCGAGCACAATCCTTTATCGCTGTCCATAAACTGCCACTTTCCGTTCATTGGTGAATGTTAACGCATGGGACGTCGTAATAATACATTTCTGAGCCATATCTGCGAAGGACTTCCTCAAAGTGCCTACAAAATGATATTGACAAACCGACGAGCCACCAGGCAAAGACACAACATAAGGTGTAGCTGGCTTCCTCTCAAAGACGCTAGGCGATTTTACTGAGATAAAATCAAAACAACAGCGGAACAACAGCAGAGTTACAGACATAATTGGATTGCGTTATTACACTTTGTTCACCCTAGAAGCTCCGCCTTCAGCGCGAGCTTCCCACCCTTGCTAACACAACTGTGAACGCGCAGGCAAGCGCAACCAAAGCACTGCGAAAGCCAGCGAGCTCGCGCTGAAGGCGGAGCTTTCGCTGAATCAGACTGCTATTAAACACTGTTTCGCTGAATCAGACTAGCTATTAAAATTTACTGCAGCTCACCTTAAAAACAGTTCAAAGGTTTTAGCAACCAGATACTGTCCGAACTTCGAAAAGGACCAAATTAAGGCTTAGTTCGACGTGAGCGCGTTGGTGAAGTTAAATAAAACAGAAAAAAAGAATGAACTGTTTTGTCCGTCCCTATGTTTACTCGTCCTTCCTCTTTTGTTCGACCAAATTAAGTTCCAGAATTTTCCTCACTCTGTTAAATAAGGACATTTCCAAAAAAAAGGGCTCCTGGACGGTTCCATTTTCAGTGTTCGGGTATGGCGCGTGATTTGCTCGCTTTCCGAAGCGACGAACATGCGCGCGTACTGGGATGGGAAGATCAGACGTTGGGCTGAGCACTTGTAAATATTGGAATGGTGTATGCCTTTTGCCAACCTACCCCTATCGAACAGAATGCTGGTAATGCGAGTACACGCGCGTGTTCTCCTTATCTGCATAAAAGATTTAAAGCACTCAAATAGACAAAATAAGGCGTTGAAAAACGCGCGTGCAAGGTGTTTAATTTTTTTTTCTGAAAAGTTTTTTATGCTAACGCTAGCACGCGCACGCTTGTTGGCACTTGGGTGATTTAGGAAATGGAAAAGCACTCGGCAGCAGCGGTGGCAAGTTTCTCCGCAGACGCCTAAAGTTTTGTTGCCGTCCACGTTACAGGCGATTCATCTACTCTGCTTCGCCGACCTGATCGCTGTACACGTGCCAAGATCAAGCGGAGTCATCGTAGCAAGTCAAGGGAACCATCTGATTGGCTGCGGTAAACTACGTAGCAGTGACGGCATCGCAGGACACTAAAGAAAAAGCCGCGACGCTCAACGACAGGCTTCACAAGCACTCGGCAGCAGCGATGGCAAGTTGCTCCGCAGACGCCTAAAGTTTTGTTGCCCTCCACGTTACAGGTTGGTACATACGCTTGGTGTTTTAGGTGTTGCTATCGCTGCTGCCGCTGTTGCTACTGTCTATTAGTTGATATCAGAAAAAAGGCTAAAGATGGCAGAGACAGAAGAATGTTTGTCCTGTCATAAAGTCTTGCCAGTGGGGCTGTGCATGACTTGTTCAGAGTGTGGTTTCAGCTATCACATGGGTAAATGTTCGGGTGTGACAAAAAGTGGGACCGGACAGTTCATCGAACGCCGTTTCGTCGAACGCCGTTTCATCGAAGCCGTTTCGTCGAATGCCGTTTCATCGAACGCCGTTTCATCGAACGCCGTTTCATCGAACACCGTTTCATCGAAGCCGTTTCATCGAACGCCGTTTTATCGAACGCCATCTTATCGAACGCCAGGGTGGCATTCCCGCTTCCTGAAGCTGGTCGGAGGTGCCCAATCCGGGTTCTGGAAGTTTTTGACTTGCATCGCCGCAGAACATCAACTGACGGAAGACAAGCTGGAGGCGATGCTGAGTTCCCAAGAGCCTCCTCGCCAGAAGAAGGCCATAGCGGCAAGAAATGAGAAGGCCTTTTTTATGAGAACCGAAGGAGCATGGCTATGGGGGACTTTTTGAGAGAAATTGCTCATCATTTGAAACGGTGAATGACTGTCACACGAACACATGAACCCCCGAAAGTTTTCAAATAAAATTTGAAGTGACGTACTTACTTTTGACTTCATTAAGTCTTAGAACTAAAAAAACAATGTTTCGTTGTGGTTTCATAAATAGCACCTCAGCTTTAGCTACTGCAAGCTTCGGGCCGTAAAAAAGTATCAATAGAAATACATGAGAGGCTAGGAGGCTCACATGGCTAAAGTTGTTGCGCCTGCGCAAAACCTAAGTCGCCTTCTGGCCTCCATGAGTTGGAGTGAGCTCTTACCGGGAGTGCGACTTTTTATTTATTTGTTACAATACCCTCAAGGCCCATCGGGTAATACAGAGAGGGTGAATCGATAAGCATAATATGCGAAACAAACATAACTATCGGTACAAATATCCTCATCGGTTACTTGCATCAAAATAAATTGTAACAGCTACAAGTTTGGACATTAAAAAATCTGACGATGAAATGGGTGAATGACATTTCGATGAAACGGCCGTCAGCGATTCGATGAAACGGCGTTCGATGAAACGGCGTTCGATGAAACGTCCATTTTTTCGATGAAACGACGTTCGACGAAACGGCGTTCGATGAAATGTCCGGGAACCGACAAAAAGTGCTCTAAAAAATGACCGATGAAACAAGAGAGTCGTGGCAATGTCCAACATGCGCCATTGCAAAAGAAAGGGACAAACCTCATCAAAAGATCCAGGAGAGAAACCGAGAACTAGTTGGCCGAAATAACAAGAAAAGCGGAAGTGGACACGCTTTTCCATGAGAGAAACAGTAGACAAAATTGAGCTGTCTGTGCAGCACATGCCAAAGCCAATATGATGAGAAACTTGAGGAAATGAAAAAGCAAACCCAAGATATTAAAGAACTCAGGGAACGTGTTGAAAGACTGGAAAATAGCGGAACCCAAAGAGAAGTCGAAGCTCTAAAACAGGAAGTAAATGAGCTTCAGCAATACAGTCGCAGACAGAACCTTAAGGTGCATGGGTTCCCATGTCTCCCAAACGAAAACCTGTGGCACAAACTGAAAGAAGTATCAGACCAGCTAGGCGTTGCTGAACTGACTGAAAACGATGTCGAAGCGTTACACAGGATGCCCGGAAAGCCAGAGAAGGTTCCTCCAATTCTCATTCGTTTCACGTCCCGGCTTACTAGAGATCGATGGTTCCAGGCAAGGGCTGTACTCAAAGATAACGCGTCGGGTATCTGGTTAATGGACAACCTAACAGCGCAAGCAAAAAGATTGCTTTGGCAGGCAAAGACGAAGGCAGCGGAAAGACGTTATCAGTTTGTTTGGCAGAAGGGCGGAAGGATTTTTGTCAGGAAACAACCCGTCGATCGCCCTATTCGAATTGGCAGTGACAATGATCTGGCCAAAATTGAGTAAACATTCCGGAAGTATAAATAAAGAAATAAACACAACAGTGGCGCGCGATTATAATGAACCTACGTACTATGACAGCGCGTTATTCAATCGGTGCATCACTGACAAAGCAGTAACTGCAAAAACCCTAAAACTGTTTCACTTAAACGCACGAAGTCCGCGGAATAAATCTGACGAAGTATGTTTTTTCCTAGATTCGCTTTGCACTCCGGTTGATGTTCTCGCGTTTACCGAAACGTGGTACTCAGGAGAATCGGACATTGTGCAATTCCAAGATTATAAATGTGAAGTTATCTGCCGCGAATCTCGTCGGGGGGGCGGTGTTGCCTTGTAATTTCAAAACACTAAACTACCATGTGCTGCATGATTTCACTTGTATAAATAATGATTTTGAATCTTTGGTAGTGGGTTACGGAGGTTGTATAATAGCTGTGGTTTACCGTTCGCCCTCAGGTGCTTTAAATGTTTTTTTTTCAATTTTCTTGAAGAATTACTTGAGTATGTTATGTCCATAAATCAGAAAATAGTTTTAGTTGGAAACATAAACATTGATCTGTTGACGAATGAACCTGCAAGTGTAGTATTATTAGAAATCGCCCAAGCAAGCGGATGTGAAAATATAATCAGCGTTCGCACCCGCTGTTGCGACTCAGGGCTTGTCCACGTAGTCGATCGCCGCTGGAGCCATGCGTCGCCCAGGACATCGAGCAGGGTTGCTAGCGAGCCAGGGTGTCTCGTCTCAAACTGTTTATTTACATCCTATGTACAGTCTGCCGTTCGGCATGAGAACCACATGAGAACACAAAGTAGCAGCCGCCTGCTGCTGCTTTTATAACGTCACATTTCCCCACATCCCTAGTAGGGAATCCCCAGGGTTCAGGCCTTCACCAAGGCTGTGGGGCCAGTCCCTAACATTCAGGTATGCCCTCCCCCTCTCTCACACACTGCCACACGCGGCACACACACGGAAGGGCCAGACATCCTTGGCCGCGGTGTCGCCGGTCAATCTCGGCGGACAATGGTGCCACCGAACTCGAGGAAGGCGGAAGACATCCATAATTGCAGGCGTCCAGGCTTCCATGGGTTAGGGGATAATCCCATGGGCGACCTAAGCTGGGGAAATTGAGTAAAGCCCCCTTCACTGTCGAGGACGTCCCAAGGCTGTCGGGTCGCCGTGCGTCGAGGTCAGACAGCAGAAGCAAGGAGACGGGCCGGACGGTAAAGACGGCCAGATGACACTGGCGCGGGTCAACCCGATGATCCTTTACGAGAAGGTCACGTCGTCCCCGAGTACCAAGGTGCGTTGGCGGCTCCAATGCGCCTCTCGCTCTGTCTCCGGGCGCAGCTGACCATAGCCACCTGGCGACGATGCTCCAGGGCGTTCACCTGTGCCGGTCGGTTTGGAGGAGCAAGGTCGTCTCCTGGGGCCTTTCGCAACACCGCATAACTGAACGTACAGAATCACTAATCGATATTTGTTTAACGAATTACCAAAAAGCTGACGTATTTTCTGGAGTTCTAACTGCAGATCTGAGCGACCACTTATCATTTTTTTGCTTTTTTCCCCAACACAATTCACAACACAAGCTCCTGTACAAAAACCCAGTATTTTTCAGACTCATAAACGCAACCACTTTGAAAGATTTCTATAAGGAGTATTCACTGGGCGCCATATTTGTGGGTGATGTCTAGAGCGCATGCTCTGAACGAGCCCACATTAATAGGCTGCTAAGACCGGCAATCTTGAGGGTGCGGAATGCAGGCTGCAAAAGGACTGTGGAAGCTCGCCATCAGCACGCGCTCAGCAGTCGTGCACACAGCTATGGCGCCAGTGAATACTTCCTATAATCTCGTTTCGACAGAAAACTGGGATGATGTTTCTAAGGAACCTAACCCTACCAAATCTTACGATATTTTTATATCGAAGCATCAAGAATACTATTAGCTGCAAGATGTTTTGGTGGCGTCCTCCTATGGTGTCCTCTCGTGACGTCACTACCTCGCAAACAACAACTTCGATGGTGTTTGTAATTGGCATGACGGAAGCTCGAAATCATTCCGCTCTCAAAGGCAACACTGCCAACACCGTCAAGATTAAAGTTCTTACATTCTTCTTATTTCCGTCAATAGGAAATCCTTTGCGGACGTCATAGTCAGCATTCGGCCAATCGTGGCCGCTTCTGGTCAAGAGATCCAACGAGTCAAAAGATCCAACGAGTCAGAAGATCCAATAGTGGATCTTTTGACTCGTTGGATCTTTTGACTCGCCAGACACGAGTCAAAAGATCCAATTTGGGTCAAGAGGTCCAACGAGCCAAGAGATCCAACGAGTCAAAAGGTCCACGGCGAGTCAAGAAGTCCAACGAGTCAAAAGGTCCAACGAGTCAGAAGGTCCAATGATGAATTTTATGACGCGTTAGATCTTTTGACTCGGCAGACACGAGTCAAGAGATCCATTGTGGGTCAATAGCTCCAATTACTCGAGAACTGATGCTTCATATTGCAGAGGAGTCACGGAAAGCCCCTCACCACACCTCCCCTAGTCTCGGAGAGGCGTTGTACAATAAGGATCAGTAAACGATATTTGACTAGGCGCCCTAGTTTTTGTTAAAAAAAAAAAAATAATAAAGGTGAAACAGATTTAAGTTTGATGCGCCACTCAACTTCGCCCTGCGGCCGAAACCGGAGACATCCGGTTTCGTGCACTCTAAGAAAAGCCCGTGCGCCTAATTTCCCGCACAACACTGGGAGAGCCAATCAGCGCAACTTACGGAGGCAGCTCAGCGAATGATGATGCCGAGACATAAGTTTAGACCAAAAATGGCAGTCCGAGTTGTGACATTAAGCAATGCAAGCGTGACGTTTTGCATTGCTCAATATCACAACTCAGACTGCGTTTTTTGGTCTAAACTTATGTTTCGGCATCGTCATTCGCTGAGCTGCCTCCATAAGGTGCGGTGATTGGCTCTCCGAGTGTTGTGCGGGAAAGTAGGCGCACGGGCTTTTTCTAGAGTGTGTCGCTGGCTATTGGAAGTGGGGAGGGAGCGCTTTTCTTCGCTTCAGATAGATGGCACCTCTAAAACTTTGCGTAATAAAAGTAAAAAATATCAGGCTTTTGACGCGTCTGTTCACAATTTCACGACAACATAAAAAAAAAAAAAAAAAAATTAGCCGCAAATCGAGAAGACACTTACTGAGCTTACAAACGCAATACACTTTAAACCAGTTCACGTCAGGCGCGTAGTTTTCTTGGCCGACACAAGAGGCTGCAGGACGGAAAATAGTCCCCTTTTCTCTTCGCGAGTTCTCCGGACACTCGCGACATTTTAAAAACTCAAGGCGTGTTTTTTTTTTTACTCACTTTATTCTCCAGATTCTTTGAACATTAAAATTATTTCACGGTCCCTTTAAAGGGGTCATGAAACGTTATAGGGTTGGAAAGTTCATGACCTTGCCGGTTCGTACTGGTCCCAGCCTGACACATGTATACTTGCACAGACCGCCGCTGATTCAGAAACTTTTTTGTCGCGGTGAAATTGTGAAATCTCGAAGATATAAGGGGACTATTTCTTTCAGTCTTGCCTTTACAAAGCTGGATTACGTGATTGTGGAATCGAAATCAGTCGACTGACGACAGTCGAGCGCAGCTCATGCATGGATTGGACACGAGAACTGCTTGAGCACTCTACTTCAGCTCGTAACAATCAATGCCTCGGCGGACACTCGGGTAGTGGCTCGTGTCCAACCCCTGCGATGATGAGAGTAGCCGAACTCTAAGAATGTCTGAGCTCAGCACGCGTTCTCTACTTTGTCAACCGCAGCACGTGGCTATGATTAAAGTCGGCGGCATAGAATAGGCACCAGGCCACGTGGCCGCTTGTTCTGGCTCCGAGTTGAGGGGATGAAGGATGCTCATATTTATCGAATTTTATTGGCGACTGCCATTGCCTAGAAAGAACAACTAAGGCAAGTTTATTCAATTATACCCCATTTGCACGACCGTAAAGGTACCTTTAGCTAAGGGATCTTTATTCTCTGCGGCCAATCAATTAACGATCTTCCGCGCGTGGCGTGTGCTCGCGACCCAAGAGCATGGGCTGATTCGCCAATAGAAAAGGGACCTATGTTAAAAGTACCTTTATGCTGACCGTGTGATTGGATTATTATTCACGTTATAGAGTGATTCGAATTAGTTTTTAGCAAAAGTATAAAAATCGTTTCAAGACTCTTTTAGAATGCGCCTTAGATGGCCACTTCGAAGAGAGGAACTCCCTATAATTCATCGGTTCTTTTGGTGCCGGTAAGATATCAAACTTGGCCAATCAGAAGGCAATATGACGAAAAATAATTTAAAACAATAACTTAAAACATTTTTTTTTGAAGGCGGGTTGATATAAGGGTTAACTTTTTTCTGTAATAAACTCTGAGGTTCGATATAATATAAATTTATATTTAAATTAGAATTTAAAGGAGCTGTGCAACGATATTCAATTGGAATGTTTTTCACTTTACACGAGCTTACTGGCACTAGTGGGACTCAAGGATACTCGCATGCAATGCCACTGGCCAAGAAACTCCTTTGTTGCGGTGTAATTTCAAGGACAAAAGCGATCATTTTCATTCAATCTCTCCCTTGCAAAATTCGATGACGTAACGCGGGGATCGCAGTACACCCGTATGACGATATTTGAATGCGGTTCATAGACTGGACCCGAGCATTGCGTGGGCACTCGATTTAGGCTCGTGATAATTGATAGCTCGAGAAGCATTCGAGTAGTGGCCCGTGTCCAATCGCTGCAACGACGACAATAGCCGAGCCATAACAATGTCTGGAACTCAGCGCGTGTCCTGTGCTTTGCCAACCCCAGCGCGTGGCTATGATCAACATTGGCGGCATATAATCGGCTCCAGATCACGTGGCCGCTTGTTCTGGCTGCGAGTTGAGGGCGTGAACGCTGCTCGTTGTTTTTTAATTTTTTTCTGGGACTTCTAATGCGTCGGGTGAAAAACGAAGGCGTGTTTCATAGGTCATTAACGTCAGGGATCCGTTCTAAGCGGTATTTGCGCAAAGTAAAAAAATTGTTGCATAGCCCCTTTAATAAGCGGTTGTTGTAATGGAACATAAGATGCAAGGTTCCAAATATGTCGCGAAAATGAGGAAGTTACAATGGTTTTTTTTTTCTCGGCTTTATTACGTGTGAATAAAATAATTCAGTTTGCACCGACAAATTGACTAGGTGCCGTACATTAAAAGGAGAAGTAATATCGGATTTTAGTGTTTATGCAAACCAAAAAAAGAAATATATAAATATATATATACATATGTACGTACTATCGCGATACATGGAAAGACAAATAATAATGTACATGGCTTTTGATCAATGCTGCTCAACCTGAACACGAGCCAGTGAAGCGTGTGCGTGCACAGCGAGATAAGGGCTACTAGGGTCCTTCTCCAACACTAAAATGCCTCGAATAGAAAGGTGTTCAAAGCGTCGCGCGGGTCGAGATGGCCCTTGACGCTCTCGTCTTCTAGCATAGGCTGCGATCCACCCTTATGTGAAACGGATTGCAGCCTGGGGTTTTTGGGCGCACCACGCAGTAGTGATTACACGAACGCACGCCGATGCTGGGTCTCCGTACAGCGTGGCGCCAGTCAGCAGTCATGCTGCACTGGCCGGCAAGATACTGCGACATGTTGACCCTCTGAATGACTGCAAAACATTACGCTGTCAAAATAATCCACACAACCCTTCCTCCCCGTTGAGCTCATGATGCGCATAAGACCAACGCGCTGTTTCTATACAAGCCCTCACGAGGTGTGGGAAAAGGCGCAGTTTCCGCACGAGGTGTGGGCCCTACACGTGCGCAGGGAGCGCGTCAAGTGGACCGTCTGGGCGTGCTCAATGCCGATAGCAGCACCACCGCAGTTGCTGGACGTCAGCACCGCGTGTTGGTCTATACGTGTCGTAATTCAGTCACCGATTGACCGTTCGTTGATTTCTAAATTCGAGAAAAAACCTACGTCCCCGCGACCGCGCAGCGTGCACAACTATCGGGAAATTCCTGCGTTTGTCAGGCATATACTGCACGAAGAGATGGCGTTGGTCACCAGCCGATTAAAATGAAAAACGAACAACGCCGTGGCGCAGCCATCCATTCAGGATCCCAAAACCTCTCGTCCCCGAGGCCACTGTATCCTCTTATCTCTCATATCCCTCTTTTTTGTTGCTTTGTTATTAGACGCGGGATCTCATCCCGCTGCAGTGCAGTGACCGTTACGCCCCTCCTTGCCACCCGAAAGCCGTTATTCATCGTAGTTTTGCTTTTCTTTCTTTTCCTGCTCTTCTTCAAAGCCCTTCAGCCATTTTCCGGTAATCGCGGCAGGAAGTCATGAGGTCCAACGAGTCAAAAGGTCCAATAATGGATCTTTTGACTCGTTGAATCTTTTGACTCGTCAAACACGAGTCAAGAGATCCAATGTGGGTCAAGAGGTCCAACGAGTCAAGAGATCCAACGAGTCAAAAGATCCACGGCGAGTCAAGAGGTCCAACGAGTCAAAAGGTCCAACGAGTCAGAAGATCCAATAATGGATCTTTTGACCCGTTGGATCTTTTGACTCGTTGGACCTCTTGACTCGGAATCAATCGTGGCAGGCCGACCAGAGCGACGCTTTTGATCGCGCACGTCGCCAATGATAAAGCTTTCCCGAAAGCGGAGATTAGAAAACATAAAAAGTCAAGGAAGCCGTGGGTAACGCCGGAACTTTACAACAGAATCAAAGCACGTGATCAGATGTTTGCAACATTTATCAAAACTAAAAATAAGAGTTTACTTACTGAATATAAGAAATGCAGAAACAAACTTTCCCTTGACATTAAAAAGGCGAAGATAAACTTTTATAAATGTACGTTTTCTGAAATTTATAAAGACCCTGCTAAGCTGTGGATTACTATGAGAAAATTAATGTCAATAAATCCGGTCTTCATCTCCGAAGAGCTTAAAATAGATGGTACTGTATGTTTGCAAGCTTTCTTATAAGATAATTTTAATACACATTTTCTGTCATCTGGCGCCTGTGAGTCAATGACCGTGTATGATAACCATTACTCATCTGTTCCGGTATAGACCCCTTTCGAAATACTGCCCTTTGTTGGCAGCTGTGGAATCCCTGCACAATGGCGGACTAAAACCGCAGCGTCATTGCACACTTTATGCGTTTGGTTGGAGCAGAAAAAAAAAACATACCACAGAAAAAGTGATGAGCGCAGTGACGTTGCACTTTCGACGTTGTTTGATTGGCTCGTCGGATTAGCGTTGGCCGCGCTCGGACGTTCGCTATCACACGGAATAACTTGCACGTTTCACGACGTCAGTCGTTCCGCCATTGTGCAGTGGTTCCGACCTTCTATACTTTGTCTCATCCTACGATGGACTAAAGGCCAAAGCCACCGGCCGCCAGGTCCAATCACGTTCTACGCTATACTATGACGCGCTTAACACTGATTAGGGGTGGACGAATAATGTTCAAGTTCAAAAGCGCAGCATCATTTTTATAGCTTCGACGCTGCAAAGAGCCTATTTGTTGTGGCTTTCTTTGCGATGTAAAATTGTTGAGTCACTCAGTGCTCTTCGACTCGAACCACTGTCCCTCCGTCTCTTCATCAGTGATTCGAGAAGCGGGCACCGATACGGTCATCGAAGCGAAATACCGCAATATTTCTAAGTGAATCGTGATTGGATCTGGCGGTCCGTAGCTTTGGCCTTTAGTCCATCGTAGGGTGAGACGAAGTATAATAACCGGCACGTGAATTTCGAAAATATTTTTAGAACCAACAGATGAAACAGAAGTTCGCAACGTGCTAATGTCCCTAAAAAATAACTGCGCATGTGGTGTTGATGATATCAAGGTTACCCCTATTAAAGCAGTAACGGAGTTAAGGCTTATTCACACGATGCATCTTTTTCAACGCGCCACAGTTTAGCGAAACCAAGATTTCGCGAAATCGGCCTGTTCACACGTGGAATTTGACGCGTGAAACCTGTGACGTATTGACTCACGAGAATTTCGCCAAACCTTGTCATCTGCACCGGGAATACAAAGCGTTTCGCATCAAAATGATATGAAGAACGCACAGTGTGAAGAGACAGTCTATTTTATTAATGCCACTCAATAAACTTCGTCAGATTCGGCTCACCGGGTTTACAAGTCCTGCCAAACCCAGCAAAGACCGCGAACGTCAAAGAACAGGCGGGTGATCTCGAAGCGTTCCAGACATTTTTGCACCGCTAATGAAGAAAGTTATCCCCAGCCATCATGTTTATATGCGGTGCTTGCACTCGTCGCGACTGTTGATGAATCTGCACCGCGAAACCAACCCGTACTGCTAAACCGCCGTTCACACACCTGCAACCGAGTAGGAACAAGACTCGTCGCCCGTACGCACCGCTCCTCCGCTTGCCGGTCGCCATGTTTGCTTTTTTTTTTTTCTTTCGGCTTTGGCTTGGATACGGAATCGGCCAAAAATCAAACTCCTCCAAAAGCTTGCTCCGAATACTCAAGCTCGTTGGCTCCGCCTCGAAGATCAGACGTCATAGCCAAGTCGAGCGGCCATTGGCAGCGTCCGCGTTTCTCCTTCGGGTGATTGACAGGCCTCGTGAGGTTTCAGCGAAAGATTGCTCCAGAAGCGAGGAAGACGCGCCACTTTTTTCGGAGGCGCGCCACTTTTTCGGTCGCGTTCAGACGGGGAACCTGTTTCCCGAAACCTGGTTTCGCGACACAAGATTCGCCAACAAGATGCATCGTGTGAATAGACCTTTATACTCGCGGTCAACTTTCTGTGGCAATCCGAAGAGTGGAGGAAAGCGCGTGTACGGCGGTTGGTGCACCTCTCTCCCCTAGCATTGGTATATTATATTATATTATATTCCCAGAAAAAAAAGGAAAATTGCTAAAGTCAGTGTTATCCACAAGGGAGGCACATATGAGAACCTTAATAATTACAGGCCTATATCTGTACTACCACTTTTTTTCAAGGTTGTAGAAAAAATAGTTATTTCAAGATTTTACAGGTTTTTTACTGTTAATAATGTTATAACTGACAAACAGTTTGGTTTTCAGAAAGGGAAATCAACTGAATCAGCCCTAATAAATATCAAAAATAAAATGATTACTAATATAGAAAACCATGCATATACCATTGGGATTTTCCTGGATTTCAGAAAGGCGTTTGATTCAATCAAACATGAAATTTTACTGGAGAAACTATCGGCGTACGGAATTAGAGGTAATGCACTAGAATTAATTCGCAGCTTTGGATTTCAATCTCAACTCGCACCGATAACATATGGCGTCCCGCAAGGTTCCATACTGGGGCCTCTGTTATTTCTAATTTATATAAACGATATTGTGAATATACCTGAATCGTGTGATATTATTTTATATGCTGATGATACCAATGTGTTTTTTTTTTTTTCTAGTGGAAATCTGGATCCGCTCGAGGAATTTGCAAATAGTTTGCTCAGAAAATTATTATTGTGGCTAAAGCGCAACCAGCTTAATCTTAACACTAGTAAAACAAAATATGTATTGTTCAGATAAAAAAACAAACCTATTTCGCGTAGATTGAATACCTTTTTTGACGGGGAAACAATTCAAGGCATTAACAATTTTCTTGGTGTGTGGTTTGAAGAAACACTCAGTTGGACTGTACACATAAAAAAATGAGGGTTGATATTGCAAGAGCAATAGGAATATTAAACAAATTCCGACAATTACTGCCAAAAAGGTTGAAACTGCAATTATATTATTCGCTTGTCTACTCACGCTTACAGTACTGTATGTTAGTATGGGGAACAACTACACAAATAAGCGCAAACTATTTATTTTGCAAATGAAGGCTGTTCGATTTATTGAGAACCTTAAAAGGTACGAACACTCATTCCCGGTGTTTTAAAAGTATAAAATATTAAATTTAGTCAAATCCTGCTTCTTAAAGTATCTATTTTTATTTTTAATGAAACTAGACAGAACCAAGCACCCTTTCTTTATATCTTCAATCAAACCTCGGCAAATTACAGTCTTAGAAGTGCACAGTATACGAAACCTATAGGATTCGAACAAATTACGGTATACGGCACCTTACATATCTCGTACCAGATATATTAAACACAAACACAACCATAGCGGAAATGGCCCAAGCACACATTTCGTTTTTCAATTATAAAAAAAGAGACTGTAGAATAAAAACGAAGGGCGAGGGTAAGACGGGCCGGGGAGGAGGAAGCAGACGGAAAGCTAAAGAGAGAAGGAGGTTTCCCCCTCTCTTCTCCAGCGTTCCGTCTGCTTCCTCCTCCCCGGCTCGTCTTACCCTTGCCCTTCGTTCTTAGGTTGCAACGGACTATAGCCACTCATGATCTGCAGTTGGTACGACGTTGACAGTTATGTGTTATTGTGTCTGTTGTGGACTTTGAAATTAAATTGTTGTATCTTTGTATATTTATTCTGTTTACGAGTATGTTCCTGTTTCTCCTCCGAGTGCTGTAAAAAAGGGGCTGGAGCCTCGTCATAAGACAACTCGTCTTCTTTTGCCCCAGCCCCCCAGACCCTTTTTTGTGTCTGAAATAAAAGATACATACATACATACATATATATGTTACTGTCCATACAAAGAGTTCTTTTATGCCAAAATACACCAAGGTGCGAGCGTTTTGATGAAGGGGAGAAAGACCAGTCTCGAGAAGATTTTAGGAGATTTGAAGAGCACGATTCCTTTCCACAGAAACATACCCCCAGACAATTACATATAAAAACTGCAAGAGCCTTCTGCTATGAGCGATTTTAATCTATTACCACTGGTATAGAAAGCACTGAGTGTGGCCTTGGACTTTTGTTTTACAAAATCTTCGCTGTGAAAGGCTTTCCAAGTGGAAGTTATTTCATTGTCGGTCAAAATCGTACACACTTCCCGCTTTGCTACCAGAATATCTTCCTTTTTTTTCATGACATTTTTAAACAGCAATTCATGATTTTTTTCTTTTTTTTTTTACTAAAACTTTATACTTTTCGGGACCGCTAACAGTAACCCAGTCTAGTCGGTCTGGAGCACGGCCAATGACCTGGCTTTCCGCTCCCCTTTCAACGACGACACCGATGTGATATGTCCCTTCTGGAGAGACGAATCCCTCAGATCACTCAATCTGTCTAAATAATTGTTAAGAAAAGGGACCCGATCTTCTGGTAGATCAAAACAGACACGTTTGCGTTGTGGAAAGTGCGTTGCCAAACATATTGAATCGTGCATTTATTTGTACGTCCCGCATTACGGGAGGTTTACTCGTTGGTATTAATGAGTAGAGGAGTTTATTTTAAGATTATCTATTTCTCTTAATTGCCTTAACTTCTGGTTTGATGTTAAGCGGATTGTAGTAATAAGAAAATTAAGGGGGTTCTGTCAAAAGTAGGAATTTATGTTAGCTCTGTTATTCCTAGGTAATGTTTCATTCTTGGGTATTTGCGTGCCTATTTTCTGTCTCAATGGTGTGGTGAACCTTGAAGGGGATTAGCCAGCCGGACTAGTGCACGTAAACACACTAAGCTTAGGCCCGTGTCCCCCCCCCCCCCCCCCCTATATCTTGCTTGAATTGTATCAACTCGCGTTTTCTGGTCAATCAACCCCCAGCTGCGTTTGCGATTCGTTGCCTTATCCATTTTTGTTTTAGGGGCGAAGCTCCTTAGGGGCTAGCCATGTCCGTCCGCCGTCCGCCATCCGCCGTAGGCCCGGCGTCGGGTGCTCGTGCTTCTGCTCGTGAGATCACGTGCTCACGAGCACGTGAGCACATGCTCACGTGCTCGTGTAGGGCAAAAAAAAAAAATTGGAAAAAAATAATGAAAAAAATTATGAAAAAAGAAAAAGAAGAAAAAAAAAAAAGAGTAGGGGGTTCTGAGATGTCATCCCATCTGTCTGCTTAAAAAAAGAAAAAGAAGAAAACCACACATTCTCCTACTGACATGAATGAAAAGGCTCGGCATGCTGCGGCTCGGCGTCTACGTAGACAAGCACCACCAGAGCTTTGCCCTAAGCAACATCATTCACCACGTGGAGATGCGGACAATTTTACTTCAACATCTCAGGCTTCATAATCATAATTGTATATGTGCAAAATGTTCGCTTCGTAAAAAGGCGGATGTTCGTTAAATTAAATGAAAGGCCGCGAACTCGGAGCGACCGCAACACGCTGGCAGTTCCCCGCAGGGGGCACCTGTGAAAGCAGGTGTCTGGTGAGTGGCGTCACCACGGACCCCGAGCCATGCGAGTTCACCCGCCCACGTCTGGCTGTGCGTGGCTTTTCCCTGTCCGGGGAAAAGGGCATCCGGGTGGTTGAGCCGAGACCGGGGTAGGTTTGGACCCTTCGGGGCCCCCCGGGTGAGGCAATACACCACTTCGGCCCCCGCTTCCCGTAGACGGGTGTCCTGGCTTGGCCCGACCAGGATGATTCAGTCAGTCGTCTTTTCTTCTACTATCCCCTCCCTTCTTTCTCCTTTCTCTGCTCTTCTCTTTTTCATTCTCACCTTCTTTGGCGGCGAGGGCTAACCTTGGGTGGAGACATATACCTTTCTCGAGCCACACTTGGTTATAGTTACTTGGTAGCACTGGTTGTGTAGCATACCCAGCCAAGCCATACTTGTTATGGGGTGCTACCTATCCCCTTGTTGGGCTCGGTGGTGGGTGGTGCGCCACAGTTTCTGAACAACCTCCGCCTTTCATGGCTTCCGCAAACCCTAAACCCGGTTCGGGACGAACCTCTAAGAGGCAGCGTTCAGAACCAACGACCATTGAAAAAGAAACCGTTGAATCATTCCCAAAGTTTTTTGTTCTTCACTCACATGACGAGCAAAAACCTGTAGCCAAGATGTCACCCTTTATTGTCGCCAAAGTGCTAGAAAATCTTGTTGGATTTTCTTACAAAGCCAAGAAACTACACTCGGCAGACCTTCTTGTTGAAATAAACACTAAAAAACAAAGCGAAGCGCTTCTCAGACTGACCACCATTGTCGACGTGGAGGTGTCGGTGAGCCCTCACCGTACACTAAACACGGTCCGTGGTGTCCTCTCTGAAGAAGCTTTTCTTTACACCAGTAAAGACGAACTTCTTGAGGGACTAAAAAGTTGATGTCAGACGCATAGTGTTCCGCAAGATGGCCCTCCCGGAGACGGTCAAAGCCGGTTACCTCAACTGTCGCATCCGCCCATACATCCCCAACCCCCAGCGGTGTTTTCGTTGCCAGCGCTTTGGCCACGGATCACGCAGCTGTCGTGGGAAGGAGACATGTGCCAAGTGTGGAAATCAGGGTCACGTGTCTGATGGTTGCGAGGCAGAGGCACACTGCGCAAATTGCGGAGGACCACATCCTGCCAACTACCGAAGCTGCCCCCTCTGGAAGCAAGAGAAGGATATCCTCGCAGTTAAGGTCAAAGAAAACCTGTCCTATGCAGATGCAAAGAAGCGCTTTTCCTTCCTTTCTAAGGGAGGTTATGCCGAGGTAGTGCGCAGGGGCCCTGCACCAAGCTCCGAGACAAAGGCCACCCAGGTCTCTCCTGAGATCTTGGTTGCCGACCTAAGGGCCCCATCCCCACAGCAGGTGCAGCATGCCGCTCCCCTGGGCAAGGACGGGCCGGCAATAGCCGTGCCCGCCCTCCCTTTCAAGACGGTAACGAAGGGTCAGCAGGCTCCCCCTCCTTGTGGAGAGGGCACTCCAGCTGATTCCTCTGGTCAGGACAGGCCAGCACCGGCTGCACCTGTCAACACAGGCCGCACTCCTATGGAGGAGAAAAAGCGAGGACCTCAGCCTCAGTCACTGGAGAGGCAGCCAGGAACCAAGGAGCTGCGTGGATCGCATGCAGCTTCCTTGTCAGGAAACGAGGTGGAACAGATGGACGGGGTAGAACCCCTCCCCAGTGCATCAACCACCCTTCCACCGAGTTCTGGTCGTGGCCGCGGATCGGGGCCTCGCGGCACGGACCCTCCCAGGCCGGCAGGCAAGTTTGCCTGCGGGGCTCAGGAGAACACTGGAACTGCCTTGTCTGCCCCCTCATCGACTCCGGGGTCTGACCAGGATGAGATGGAGTAGCAGACTACAAAGAAACAAAAATCTAAAAAAAACCGTAATACCTCCAAAGTGAAGCTACTAACTCACTCTTTCATGTGCTCAGGATTTTACTCCTAAAATGGCTTCAGTGCTCGTACAATGGAACTGTCGTGGCCTTCTAAGAAACCTGTATGATGTAGAGCATCTTCTGGAGGAGTACAAGCCACGGGCACTGTGCTTGCAAAAGACTCATTTGAGTCCCAGTCGCACTAATTTTCTGAGACGTTACCAGGTTTTCCGGCAGGATCGTCCGAGCTCTGGCAATTCGTCTGGTGGAGTTGCGGTGGCGCTCCCGAGAGACTTCCCTGCACAGAGGTTCCACTGTCCACACCACTTGAAGCAGTGGCAGTTCGGTTCATCCACCATAAAGCTCTGACAGTATGCTTTTTATATCTGCCACCTTCTTTCACCTTGAAATGTTCAGATTTTAACTCGCTGTTAGACCAGCTTCCTGAGCCTTTCCTTTTGATGGGCGATTTTAATTGTCACAACCCTTTATGGGGGAGCACACGTCAGGATGTCAGAGGAAAAATTAATGAGTCAGTTTTAACCACACGAAGTCTTTGTCTTTTTAATACGGGCCAGCCAACCTATTTTAGTCCATCATCTTTGTCATCAACTTCCATCGACCTTTCAATTGGGTCTGCCACTTCCAGATTTTTCCTGGAGTGTGGATTCGAATCCACGTGGAAGCGATCATTTCCCCACTCTTTTAACCTGCAGTGTAGCCCCTCTTTTAATTCATACACGCCCGCCTCGTTGGAAGCTTGACAAGGCTGATTGGGGCCTTTTCAAGCAGGCATCGCGTTTAGCACGTTCTCGTCTGGATAGTCTCACAATTGACGAACTCGATCATCTTTTAACCAAACACATCATCACAGCAGCCAAGTTGTCCATCCCGCAGACATCTCAATTTCTCCCTAGGAGGCCAAAGCCTTGGTGGAATTCGGACTGTGAAGAAACACGCAAGAAACAAAATCGGGCTTGGGGTATTCTGAGACGATACCCCACTAGAGATTACCTCATATCCTTTCGGAAAATGAAGGCCCGTGCACGTTACGTCCGAAGAAAAGCCAAACGGGAAAGTTGGCAAGGCTATGCTTCTACTATAAATAGCAGTACCTCCCCTAAGGAGGTCTGGGATCGAATACAGAAGATCAATGGTACCTATCATGCATTTAAAATCCCCCTGCTTTTTAGGAATGGAACATGCCCAGACACACTCGAGGAACAGGCTGATAGTTTTGGAGAACATTTTGAATATATATTCAGTTCACATCACTATTCATCTACTTTCCTTAAACACAAACTGAATGCTGAGAGCAATCCCTTGAAAACCTCAGGAGGTGAACAAGAGGGATATAATGCTACATTCAACTTGCACGAGCTCCTCGCAGTTCTTCATAACACAAAGCCCTCAGCTCCTGGATCAGATGGTTTACATTATGCAATGCTACAGCATCTTCATCCTTCTACGCTGGACGTCATTTTATATCTTTATAACCGCATATGGCAGGAGGGCTATTTCCCTTCATCTTGGAAGGTAGCACATGTCCTTCCACTTTTGAAGCCTGGTAAGGATGTCGGAACAGCGACACGCACCGCGGCCCCATTTATTTCCCTGACAGTGGCGGGAAAGGAGTTCGCAGCTCTTCTGGATAGCGGGGCTAGTGCGTCGCTAATTGGGGACGAGGTCCTCAGGCATCTCCAACAGAAGTCCGTTCGGGTGAGGCATGGGAAGACCACTTTCCAGTTGGCTTGTGGGTCGACGACATCGAGGGGAGCAGTGCGTCTCGTGGTACGTTGGAATCAACGCGCGCAGAGACAGCGGTTCGTCCATTTGGCCGGGCTGACGGTGCCCATCATTCTTGGACGGGATTTCCTGGCCAACACCGGCATCATCATTGACGTGGCAAGTGGCGGGTACCGAGAGGGCGCACAGGCACCCCTTTCAAGTTTCCGAGAAAGCTCAACGGAGACCATGGCGGCAGCGCTGGGAAAAGCGACAGAACAGGAAAGAACTGACCGCGACGACGCCATGAGTCACCCAACTCCGAGCTCTGTCGCGCACTGCGACGCAATGGGCCACCTGTTGGCCAATGCCGATGGACTGTCCCGACCAGAGCGAGAGAGGTTGGCAGCTTTGCTGCACAACTTTGACGAAATGTTCACCGAACAGCCGGGCTGCACCAAGCAGGTGCAACATCGCATTGAAACTGGGGACGCACGCCCTTGGAAGTCCAATCCGCGTCCTGTGAGCCTGGCGAAGCGAAAAGCGATAGATGCCGCAGTCGATGAGCTCCTGAAGTCGGGAATCATTCGCCGGTCATCAGGACCCTGGGGATTTCCGGTGGTTTTGGTGCCCAAAAAGAACGGAACATCGAGACCCTGCGTCGATTATCGGCGCTTGAACGCGGTGACCGTAAAAGATGCGTATCCATTTCCAAGCATCGAAGAAATCATCTCGAATCTGGGGAAGGCGAAGTATTTCACTACCCTCGACGCAAGCAAAGGCTAACTCCAAGTGGAGATGAGCCCGGGCGACGAAAGCAAAACTGCATTCGTGTGTCACCGAGGCTTGTTCGAGTTCACTCGGATGCCGTTCGGATTAACAGGTGCACCGATGACATTTCAGCGGTTGATCGACGGGGTGCTCGAAGATGCCAAGTGGCAGCACGCGCTCGCTTACCTGGACGACATCATTGTGTACTCGGAAACTTTCGAGGACCACCTTCGTCACCTCGAGGACGTGTTGCGCAAACTACGGATCGCCGGCCTCACACTAAACCCGACTAAAGCCCAAATTGGAGCTTCTGAGATCAGCTTGTTGGGATTCCGGATCGAGAGAGGAAAAGTTTCCCCCGACGCGGACAAGTTGCGGGCGATCTTGGAGTTCCCAGTCCCTACCGATGTCGGGGGAGTGCGCCGTTTTCTCGGCATGATAGGATACTACCGAGCCTACATCCCGAACTGCGCAGCCATGCAGGCACCCCTCACGCAATTGTTGAGGAAAGCGGCTCCCTGGAGCTGGGAGGCGCCGCAGGAGGAGGCGTTCCTCCAGCTGACCGAGGCCTTGGCGCGTACAGCATCCCTCAAACTGCCAGACCTGAATAGGCCCTTCACGATCCAGACGGACGCCAGCGACCAGGGACTCGGCGCGGTGCTCTTGCAGGAGACAGAGGGAGAGATCCGCCCGGTGGCATTTGCCAGCCGGGCGCTGAACCCAGCGGAGAAGAACTACATGGTGAGTGAGCGCGAATGCCTCGCCATCATTTTTGCTCTGAAGAAGTTCGATCATTATGTCGAGGGGACGGAATTCACGATCGAGACGGACCATATGGCCCTCGCGTGGCTCTCCCGGATCAAGGAACCCGCCGGAAGACTGGCGCGCTGGGCCTTGACACTGCAGAAGTACGAGTACCGGATTCGGTACCGGAAGGGCACGACAAATGTGGTGGCCGACGCGCTCTCCCGCGCACCCGTGGATCCCCCACCGCGCGAGGCAGCAGACTACGGAGGCGTGGCCATCCCCCGGGAGACGGGAAATCCCGCCTCGCGCTCCGCTCGTCACTGTGGCGGCGCCGCGCAGCTGGCTGAGGCAATTACCTCATTGGGACTGGCGTTCAACCGAACGGAACTGTTCGAAGCACAGCAGAGCGATTCGTTTTGTCGCGCTATCTTCGACCGGCTCAGGCAAGAGATGGATCCTGACCAGACAGGCGGAAAGACGCTCCGGCACTCCGGAACACCAAGAGGGCCAAGTGCCACCGCCCAAGAGTCAGACATTGAAGCAGGTGAGCTGGAGTCTTACCTGATCGATGGGGACGGCGTCCTGTTGCGCTACTTCCCGGAAGAGAGCGATTCAAGTGAGTCATTCAAGACCGTGATTCCCCGCGATCTCAGAGTGGCAGCGCTGCGACACTACCACGATGCGGACGGTCACGGCAGCGCACCGGAGTCGTGGCATAAGCTACGCCGTTTTGCTACCTGGCCGGGCATGAAGAGGCAGCTGTGCCGGTACGTCCGGAGCTGCGCAGTGTGCCAAGAGCGCAAGCCCAGGGGGGGCAGACCACCCGGCCTGCTCGAGCCCATCGTGAGTACGCGGCCCTGGGAGATCGCGGCCTGCGACTTGATGGGACCCCTGCCGCGGTCAAGCGGAGGCTATCAACATGTGTTGGTAGTAACCTGCCACTTCACCGGATTCGTCGAGATGTTTCCAATGCGGAAGGTGACAGCCAAGGGAGTCCTGAGCAGGCTGTCCGAGGTCTGGTGCCGCTACGGGTTCCCCGAGAAACTGGCGAGTGACAACGCCTCGATATTTTGCTCGAAAGTCTTCGCGGTAACCTGCCAGGCCCTCGGGATTAAGCATTGTAAGACTTCGTGTTACCATCCCCAAGCAAATGTGACCGAGCGGCGGAACCGCGACATCAAGCCGCTGCTCGGGGCGTATGCTCGTAAGCAGCGGGACTGGGATCTGCACTTGGATTCGATTTCGTTTGCATTGCGGTCCAACCTCAACCGCAGCACTGGGTTCACGCCTGCGCTGTTGAACTTCGGCAGAGAACTCTCTACGCCGACCGATGCGGTTCTTCGCCCGCGACAGAGCGCGGCCAGAGCGGTGCCCTCGCACGAGGATTTCGCGACGCGGACAAGAGAGCGTCTGTCGCGGGCGCTGGACGCCGCTCGCGGAAACAGGGCTCGCGCGCGGGCGGAGCAGAACACCTATGACAAAGCGCACCGCGATGCGCAGTTCGAGGTGGGCAACACCGTTCTTCGGCGAAGTCACGTTCAGAGCGATGCTAGTAAGTTCTTCTTGGCGGCGCTGTCCCCCAAGTGGGTTGGCCCCTTCGTCATCGATTCCAAGAAGTCCCGACTGACATACACGCTGAGGGACCAGAATTCTGATCTCGTCCGCGGGACAGTTCACATCGGCGAACTGAAACCCTTTTTCCCCAGGGAAGGGGATGAGCCGGTAAAGCGGCCGCAAAGGGGCATTCGCGGGCACCAACGATCTCAGGATTTCCTGGGACCACCGCGGCACAGCTACAACACGCGTAGCCGGAGGCAACCCGATAGGATCGGAACCTCGTAGAGCGCGTGGCCCGGGAAAGGGAAGAAGAGGGTGAACGATCCGAAATCGGCGTTCCCGGCATTGTTTCTTTCTTTTTTCCTTTTTGGGGTGGGGGGGGAAGGGTGCCTCGGAACCCTCAGTGTTTGTTTTTCTTTCTTGTTTTTGCTTTGGAATGTTTTTTTTTTTTTTTTTGGGGGGGGGGGGGGGGGGGGGTTTGTGCGGCGTTGCTGTTGGTGTTGGGATGCTGCTCCCTCGCTGGGCGCGCGCCTTGGACTTTTCCCATCTTGTGCGTCATCGGCCCTGCGGCTGCTGCCTCGAGACGCGGCTTGGTGTGCACCGAATGGTCCTCTCCTGGGAGACGATGAATGGATGAGTCGCCGTTCGGACAAACAATAGCCTGGGCTGAACTCCTCGTCTCCGAGCAGCGTATTCCCCGGCCGGAACCACAGCTCGGGGAGCCTCGATGGACGTCCGCGATGCCACGCAGGACGCCGGGTGCAGTTCTTAGTGAAATTAGACTTCCAGCCCCGCATCGCTCCGGGAGGGCTGTCGCAGCTGGGTCACAACCACAGTCCCTCTACGGCGCACCACTCCATGGCGGGCCAGTCTCATGGTGGCCAGGCACACTGCTCAAGGACCCCGTTGCCCCGGAGGCCGCCGCCAAGCCGAAGTCGACACAGTCTACTGTGAGGTGTGCGGTGGCCGCGCACCCCATGTCTCGGGCGAACTAATGGACCTCAGTGAGGACGACCCATGGGACCAGTGGTGTGTATGTGCGTGTGGGGGGGGGGGGGGGGGGGGGTCTCCAGGCCAAACCAAGCGACCGTGTTCCCGCGAAGCCTAGCCGTGCGTCTGAATTCCGGCGTACTTCGATTTTTAGGAGAGGGGAGTATGGCGCACCGTGCATTCACGAGGGCGCCCAACAAACCATTCTGTCAATCTTGGCAGCGAGGCAGCTACGTAGCTGCCTCGCCTCAGACACGATCACATGGTCGTGTCGCCGCGGGGTCGATCGGGATCTCGAATTCGGCTCCCGACGTGCCGCTTTCTCTCCTAGCCACTGGATGGCGCTGCAGGCGCCCCGTGGCGGGCGAGGAGAAACCTCCTCGCCCATCGATGCATATATACTCGGTGGGCCAGGGGGCGAAGGCCTCTTAGAACTTCGGACGAGACCGAGACGCAGGCAGGTGCGTGGCGACCGGATGTAGCATATCGCGGGACACGAGGCCTGGGGGCCTTCTTTGTGTTGAGCTTTTGGCTTAACGTGCGTTTGTAAATATTTGTGTAATGTCGCTTGTATTTGTAGTTTAGTTTGAGTGTTTTGTAGCGTTGTGTTTTTATTGTACCAATAAACTGGGAGTGGAATCCCGCTCCCGTGAAAGAACCAGTCTGGACTCGGGTTGTTGACGGACCACACGGGAAACGGCGAATCGACGGCGGTACGCGAATTCCCACAGGATGCTTCTTGTGTTTCCACTTATAGGCCCATTACTCTTACCAGCTGTCTCTGTAAGACACTGGAGCGAATGATTAATCGTAGACTGATGTACTATCTGGAGGATGGTAAGGTGCTCGACAAATTTCAGTGCGGCTATCGTTCATCAAGGTCTACAGTTGACCACTTGGTCCGTCTCGAAAATGTTGTGCGTGTGGCCTTTGCACACGGGCAGCACTGCCTCTCAGTGTTCTTTGATCTCGAGAAAGCGTATGACACGGCTTGGCGCTTTGGCATTTTGAAGGACCTGTTTGACCTCGGACTACGTGGTCGTATGCTTCGTGCAATTCAGAGCTATTTAGACAGGCGCACCTTTCTAGTCCAGCTGGGAAACACTCTCTCCCGTGAATTTCTGCAGGAAAATGGAGTGCCGCAGGGGGTGTACTAAGTGTCACCTTGTTTATAGTCAAAATGAACTCCATTGCTTCTGTAATCCCTCCGTCGGTTCAGTATTCACTTTACGTCGATGATTTACAAATTTCAGTTTCCTCCTGTAACCTCTCAGTCTGTGAACGCAGGGTTCAGCTAGGCATCAACAAGCTTACTGGGTGGGCTGACAGTAATGGGTTTAAGTTCTCTCCTGAAAAGACTGCATGTGTTTGCGTCACCCGCAAACGTGGAATCCTTCTTGAGCCATCCCTAACAATCTACAATAGTAATGTTAGTGTCCAACCTCAGCCCAAATTTTTGGGTCTTACGTTTGATAGTAAACTGAATGTTAATGCTCATGTAAAAAGCCTGAAACTGAAAGCTCACAAGTCTCTCAATATCCTTAAAGTTCTCTCTCACCAGTCTTGGGGCTCGGATCGATTGTGCCTCCTGCGGATGTATTGCTCTTTGGTACGCTCCCGACTAGACTATGGCTGCTTTGTTTATGGGTCTGCCAGACAGTCTGTGCTCAAGATGTTGGATCCCATCCATCATCTTGGGCTTCGTTTAGCTACAGGTGCATTTCGTACATCCCCTGTGCCCAGTTTATATGCAGAGGCTAATGAGCGTTGCCTCGAAAGACGTAGATTCGCATTGGGCATGATGTACTCTCTCCGCATCCGATCTGTCCTCTAGCACCCCACTCGAGAAGTTGTTCAAGAAACACGCTCGGAACGACTCTTTCTCGCAAAACCTAGCGTGATCCCTCCATTCAGTATGCGATTGAAGACCTTGGCCGAGTCTGTCGGATTAGATGTGGCATCCCAGGTAGTCGAATTCCCTGGCATCATAGCACCCTGGGAGCACCCGGACATACACTGCAACCTGTCTCTTGCACAGTATAACAAGAAAAACACTCCAAGTGCTGTGCTTCTTCAAGAATTTCATGAACTTGCTCAATTGTATGAAGATTATACAAAGTTTTATACAGATGGAACAAAATCTGACACCTTTGTTGGTTGCTCTGTCATTGGCTCTTCAGTGGAAGTTGTAAGGCGGATAAATACTGCTGCTACCATTCTCACAGCAGAGCTGTACGGCCTCCTGTTGGCTACGGAACACATAGCCCGCCACAGGATACCCCTGGCAGCGGTTTTCACGGACTCTCTTAGTGCCTTACGATCCATCTCTTCACTGCTGCCTGCAAGGAACTCCCTTGTTGTTGAAATTCAGAAGAAAATTATTGTGGCAGCCAGAAAGCATTGCACCATTGTCTTTTGTTGGATTCCCAGCCATGTTGGTATCCCAGGCAATGAGGCGGTCGACCGTGCTTCCCGCACATGCGTCAGCAGAGAGGTAGATATTAAAATGATCCCTTACATGGACTATCGCCCTTCTGTGAGGTCTCGCTTGTGAGCACAATGGCAAGCCGAGTGGAATGAGGAGATCTACAACAAGCTGCATCTCATTAAGCCAAACCTGGGTGAATGGGCGAGCGCCCGGCACCAGGAACGATTTTATGAAGTAATACTGTGTCGGTTGCGCATTGGCCACACGCATCTGACCCATGGCTACCTGCTCCGTGGGGAGGATGCCCCTTTGTGTGAACAGTGTGACCAACCTCTAAGTGTTCTTCATTTTCTAGTTGAGTGCCCTTTCTATGAACGGGAACGCCAATCTCACTTCGCACAGTTATACAGAAAGCACATTCCCTTAAACCCAATGATGTTATTGGGTGATGAACCATTCGTGACTTACAATCACACTCTTAGAAAAAGGGTCAGTATAGTCCTCCCTAAAGGTAGGAACGCTCTTGATACATATGTTCCTTCAGAAAGGGAGAAACGTTCGTCCCTAAAGCGGGGGAGCAAAAGTTCCTCCGTCGCCTGCATCTCATTATGGCGGCCACGAATCGAGCAAATCGAGCTCAATAAGGCATAACGAGAACACGAAGTCTTTAGTACGGAGCAAGAGGAGCAGCAGATAAAAACGTAACACGAGCTTTCCGCGTACTGTATTTATTTCCGAAGCCGGCTTCCCCCTGCAGGTACAGAAACTTACGTTTCGAAAGCATGCAGTCACTCAGTCTTCTCATCGTCAGCACTGCGATGTTAAACGGAGACAACCGGCACCCAGTTCGCGCACTTTATTTCTTACCTTTGCTATTCATCGAGCCACAATTCTTTCGTCAATCGTTGCGTCAACCGCACATCACGGAGGAGTGATAAACCATTCACCCGCGAAACTAAACGCCGCTCTTAAAAAAAGCAAATCCGAAGCAGCCTCTTGGCTCATTTCAGCACGGTAACACAAAATTATGGCGTAGCCGTTGCGTAGCCGCGTAGCGTAAACGGAGGTTAAATCAATACGCCTCGCAAGTGGGCTCATTTTCGTCTTCTGCGCATGAGAAAGGAAGTAGCGGTGACGTCAGAACGCCGAGCCCTGATTGGCTGATTGCGACCCCCCTATCTGAGCGTCGTCTGCTCCACAGTTGTCTGCTCCTTTGCAACGTCGTCTGCTCGCAACGTCGTCGTCGTCTGCGTCTGTCTTACCTTTCCTGCGACTTTCGGAAGTGCAGGTCTTTACGAGCGAGCTCGACTTCGCCTTTCAGAGAGGGCAGACGAAATAAATCAAGCGGTACGTTGTTTTTAACAACTAGCAGACGCGCATCAAGGAGGGAAGTCAAAGGACTCACTGGCGAGGTGTCCCGAGGCGCCGAGGTTTGTTTGCTAAGAACCGAGAGTGAGCGTGTTAGTGTCCGCAAGTTCGCTCCCAAATACTTTTTCCCTCCTTTCGTGTGCGGCGAGACTCTTCACTCTTTAACGGCGTCGGCGGGTCGGCGCAGTTAACATCGTCTGCTTTACGTCTGCTAGTCAAAGTGATGGCTGCTTTACCTTTCTTGCGTCTGTCGGAGATCCACCGCTTTTTCACCGGCGAGAGTCACCGCTGCCTCGGAAAACAAGGAGATGACAAGAGGAAGAGATTGAAGGGTTCACAAGGGTCGCGCGGGCATATTCCATTCAGCACGCCAGCCGGTCGTGGGCAGACGGTCTTGGCCAAGGACCGTCGGAGCACCGCTGTGCCTGCTAGGCCTATCTGCCGAGCTCGCTTACTCGGGGTCGGTGGAATCGTGGCCGTTGGAGCATTTCCCGGGTGTTTGTGGATCCAGCGTTCTTGATCGTCGTGGTTCATTTCAAGTACTTTTTACTTTTTTTCTTGCTGCTTGCAGTCGGGACGCGTGAGAAGAGCACGTACAAAAATAAACGTCCGTTGATCGTCGCGACCAAGTAACTGAGCGACGCTGTCGGCCATGCTGAGTTGATCGTCGTAGGATTCCGTCGTAACCTGAGCAAAACTTACGATAATTTCGTTTCGTAAATACGAATTTGTTCTCACGTTTTGTCTTACGCACTCTTTTGGCGTAAGATGGTTTTGTGAATCTGGCCTCTGCACTTCCGAAAGTCGCAGGAAAGGTAAGACAGACGCAGACGACGCTGCGAGCAGACGACGTTGCAAAGGAGCAGACGACGCTCAGATAGGGGGGGGTCGCGATCAGCCAATCAGGGCTCGGCGTTCTGACGTCACCGCTACCCCCTGCGCAAGAAGCAGACGAACTTGCCCTCCGCATTGCCACCAGATGGCAGGGTCAAGCAGAGCTTGTAGTATGCCTAATGTAGACACACCCAATGTAGACACATTAGGCATACTACAAGCATCAGCTGTACATACATTGAGCGCATACACATGCATCGCACATCCAGACATCTATACAACAGCACACTAACCCAATCACTACTCCCGAGCTCTGCGTTTCAGTCTTTTATACTGGTCGTTTTGAACGTACAGAAGTTTTCGGTGACTCCCTAAGCAATAAAAGATATTCACAGCATGTTGATTTTTTTCCAGCAATGTCATACATCTGAGAGTATTTGTAATGGCTCAGGGGATGAATCTCTTATTAAAAAGAAAACGGTCAATCATGCCGTAATTATTTGAAAGACAATAAATCGAGCCGCTCCAATGCGGTTCCAAGCCATGAGTTCGTTTCCCCGCACGGCACTTCGTAGCCACTATTTATATTGTAGTGTTTGTTTTTCTACTTGTACTGTTCGCGCACGGCTGCAATTGCCGTCTTGAATTAATCTCTGAAGAGCAGATATTCACCCAGCTGGAAGTGATGCTTCACGGGCAGAGAAATCGCTTTTCGATCAACTTGAATGCAGTCAAAGCCACGACTTGCGGCAAGTGTACGGAGCTACGCCAGCTACGCCAGCTACGCCGTGGCGAGCTCGAAAACTTCTAGCGCTGATTCCAGCGCGCCACTTGGGGGGCAGTTTCTCCAGGAACCGTAGTATATTTAAACAGCAAAATAAAGGATAGCTTTTTGTTTTCAATTTTACTTGTTTTTTCTTATTTTTAATGCTCAAATTCCATTGTAAATATACGTACTTTCCGTCATAGTTTCGTACTGTCCAGTCTTTTCCCCAGAGCATAATCTCTCCCGGGGACCGACAGTCACATTGGACACTGTACGATAGGAGCTTACCGTTAAGACCAGCGTTCCAACATGACTGTCCGCACGTCGATCGACTGCACCTAATTCCTCAAGTGGTCTGAAACTCTTTAATGTAAAGCGGAATGTCAAC